>CM076581.1:964764875-965091132 GCA_034641835.2 Pinus albicaulis | reverse complement strand
CACTAACATGTAAAAAATACCGATGGCTAACAGTGGCTCCATTTGGGGAGGGCAGCTCCTCGTCAGGAGGTGTCCATAATTTCAGATCTTTGGCTTATGAAGACCAGTGCCTTATCCATTGGCGCAAAATTTACCCTTCTTTTGATGTTATTTCTTGAAAAATAACAACATGATTAACATCAATGACACTTCTACCTACCCCACTATCTTTCCTAACTTCTTTTCTTCTCTTTGGTGCATTTGAACTAGCAGCCTTTTGACAATGCATATTTTTCTTTTTGCAAAATGAACCTATCTATTTCTACTCTTATATCTGCCGGGAGTTCAGATTAAACTGATGAACTCCTTCATTTTCTACCTAAAACTAGATCGACTGTCAAGATTAAACAGTTTGACAGGATTTTATTCTCTAATCTAAAACATGAAATTCAAAAATGATCAAATCAGGATTAGGCAGTCTAATTTGTCATGCATTTGCGGCATAAAAGACAAACTGCACAAAAATGTTATTTTGCAATAAAAGGAAACTTAGACAAGCGGGGTTAAGATGTACAATGTATTTTTCATCCCTCGCTTCTCTCTTTGGTTCTGTTTTAGGCATGTGGAACCAGAATCTCTCCCTAATCTAAGCTCTGTGATAAGTCAATCTTACACAATGTTGACTATCTTTGCACTCACTAACTTATCAGCAAATAATTTAAACATGCTCAGCTATGATTAGGCTAGATAGCTAAACAAGACATTGAAAGCACTAGTAGCAGCATTTAGACTTGCTCGCTTTCTGAAAGACTATTTTTTTTTGGAACATGGGGCCTTACCACTGCTTTTTAGAAACTGCCCTCTTTTTCTACTTTTCACTGTTTTTTGTATTTTCTACTTTTTCACTTTTTCTTCAAACAAACTACAAATGAAAAGGTGTTCACAGGCTAAGCTTATTTTCTATTGTTGTATTTCTATCCTAATCTAATCTATACACAATAGACATTTTTTTGGTGAACTCTGTTTTCCAATGCAACCAGTCAAGTAGATGCTCACATGGGTGATTATGGTTTAGTTCTTTCATGATGCAGAAATAATGAAAAGGCCACTCCCATTTGGTTTGTTTCTGGACAGTAGAGCTTAAGTTTTTTCTCATTCTTGGTAGCAACTTGTTTATGATAGAACCCACTACCCCTATATATTTCTCAAGGAAAACAACAAATAGATCTTGGAATAATACCTGATCTAGAGGATTTGATACATATGATTTATTCAAGACTACTCTTTCAGACTTCTCAAGGAAAACAACAAATGGATCTTGGAATAATACCTGATCTATAGGTTTTGAGATATAAGCTTCATTCAGGACTACTCCTTCTTCCACTTGGCTATATTTGGGACCCCCCTGGTAAAGAAACTCTTCCTCATGATCACTCGAACTGTCAAACTCATCATGTATTGCAGTGTAGTTTTCTTTCCAAGCTGATGTGTTCTGATTAAGTGGACTGAAAACTATGTGAAGGTCATTAGGTTGATGAACAAGGATACACTTTTATAATAAATTATCTTGAAAGGACAGTGTGACAACTCCCATGTGTTTATTAACCTCTACTTCTTCATCTGCAATTTGTAACTCAATGGAACTTGGTGGCTGCAAATCTAGAGTTAAGGAAGATTCCATGTCCAAAATGATTTCTTCAACTATTTCAGGAAAAGGCTTCTCATTTACAACCTGCTCGAGGATTTCATCATCTTCCTCAAACTCATCATCAAAGCTGAAAAACTGTTGATTTCCAATCATGTGCATGTTATCTCTGAAGGGCTGAAGTGAAGTAGAGCAAAGAGTCCGAGACTCTTCACTTACTTCTAAACTCTCAAGGTTCTCCTCATGAGTGTCATAGATGACCGGTAATGGCTGCTTACTTTTCTCAAATTTATGAAACTGAGCTTCCTCCCAAAAATCAAAAACTGAGTTTTCTGCAAAGTTAGCTTTTGTTTGGAAATCATCATCATAATCAAAATATTGATCAAACCTTGGAAAATCATCATTATAATTAATCTCATCAACCATGCATATTGGACTATCAGATTTCTTTTCTTCAAATTGATTTAAAAATCTACTTTTTGACTTATGATATGCAAGATAAACAGGAGAAAGATTAGAAAAGTTGTGGTTATGTGAAGATTCAGAGGCTGTCTGTATGTTTATAAGTTGATCTATTTCCTCTTCAGTTAAAAAGGGAGGCATTTTCCTCTCTCCACAACAATCCTCTTTCTCTTGGGAAATCTGATTTAAAGGATGAATGTCTTTTTGGGCTTCACCTATGAGAGATGATGAATCATCACTCATGTCCTTAGAGAGATCCTGTGGGTTCTCTTTCATTTCTTTCTTGTTTTCATCTTCAACCAATTCTTTGTGATGTTGAGGATAGTTATCATGTAATTCATGAGTTTTTTCTGATAGATGTTTAGGGGGCCAATTTGCTTTTATGAACTCAAATGACTCCCAGCATAAAGGTAGAGATCCTACAGGTTTTGCTTTATCTTCTATCTTAGATTTGAATTCCTCTTCAATCAGCTCTGCTTGATTTAGGTGAGAGTTAACTTGAGCAGGGTTTTCCTGAATAATTGCGGAGAGATCTTTAGGATGCAAATTTTCTTTCAAAGTCTGGAATGATTTAAAGCATAAGGGTATAGATCCTAAAGGTTTTGATTCTTCTTCCATTTCATAATCTGTGATTTCAAAATGGCTGATAGTGTCTTTAGAGCATTCCTCTTGGTTCTTTATTAGGCCAAAACATTTGACCTGACTTGAGTCAAAGGAATACAGGTTTTTGTAGGGTTGAGTTACTTCTAGTCTTAGGTTTTCCATGACTTCTTTAGGCATGAGGTTATGGGAGGCACCAGAATCTAACATGGCATTATGTAATATCTTGTCCCGTATTTTCAGGCTTACATAGGAAGGAGAAACAGATCCTTCTTGATATTGACCACCTATTTTCGGGCCGGATAAGAGCTCGGGTTTGTTTTCAGCTAGATTTAAAGTATTTTCCTTGCTCCCTATGTCAAAAACTTTGAAAATTTGAGATCTATACCTATCTACAGTTATTAGCTCAGTAAGGGGTATGGTAATTTTTATTTTGGAAACTTCCCCTTCGAAACTAAAAGGAGTTTGTAGTTTGGGCAGATTTGTTTCAGCTTTTTCGGACATGACCTTTTCTATGCTCTTAATTTGTTGATTTTGGTTTGAGACCTTGTTTGACACAGTCGCCTCGGGAGTCTTTGTGGAGGTACTAGGAGTATCCGAGCTAAGACTTGTTTGAATAGCTTTATCTTTGTTTTGGTCAATTTTCTTAGCCATAATTTTGTTGCTATCCGTGGCTTTTTTAAGGATGTTGTCAGAGGTTTTAGCAGTGTCAGGGCTACTCTTCTTGGAGTGGTCTTGGTTTTTTCTGCTTCTAAGGTTATACTGCCTATGAGCTTCTATAATGGCATTCTGAAAATCTATGGCAGTATCTTCGAGATCTTCATAGTCGGTTTCGTCCTGACTTGGGGGAGCATAACTCTTGCTCTTTTGCTATGGGGTAAACCTTACTCTCATTATCAGAACCTATGAGTTTCCAATGATTTTCATCAATGGGTGCAGTATCCTTATTCTCTTCATCAACATAATTCTCACTGAAGGATGGTCTGATCTGCTGATCATTTCCTCTTGGTTTATTTTGAGACTGATCTTTTCTAAAGCCTTGTTTCTGGTTTTGAGGGTTTAGTTGGTTTTCCCTAGGAGGCACTTTTTCACTCATTTTTTCCCACATCTTTGTCATGGATTTGATCAGGCCATCTATTCTAGGATCTAGGGAAGGAGATGAAGTGGAGACCTTATCTCTATATGGGAATTTTCCTTCTAATCTAGTCCTGGCTCTTTTTTCTGCTAAGTTGGCTTCTATTTTTATGGCTATTTGTTGCATTTCCTCTAGGGTAGGGGGATCCTTGTCTCTCAGATGATATGTCATGTCTGGATCAAAACCCTCGGGGAATTTTGCCAAGATTAAACCAAGTGGGGGTTTGAAATGAGGTGGGAGGGAGTTATATACACTGTTGAACCTAGTGCAGTAAGCCTGGACACTTTCCCCATTTTCCCGTTTTAGGTTGTTATATTCTAACAGGATCTGAATGGGGTTTCTTCGGATTTCCCACCTATTTCTGAAGACTTGATATAGTTCTGGGATATTGTGGATGTTGTTTGGAGTCAAGCTTTTGAACCATGTTTTGGGTTCACCACCAAGACTTTGTGCGAATATTCTCATTCTGACGGTCTCGTCTTGTACTTCCATGTATTCAAAAGCATCGATAATCCTACTTACATGTTGTTGAGCTGTGGTGGTGTCTTCTCCGGTAAAGTGTGGGATTTTGTCTTGATATTTATTTGGGAGAGGAGCCAAGGGCGGTGGCAACACCAAAGGTGCGTACCAGGCTGCCATGACGGGAGCTAATGGATGATGTACAAGATGAGGACTAGTAGGATGAGATGAGGTGGTTTGAACAGTGGTGGTTTGACCAGGTGTGGCGAATGAACTTGGACTAGTGATCTGGTTTTGAGCAGATCTGGGATGATAGGAGCTAAACTGATAGAGAAGCTGGAAGTTAGGAGGAGTGGTAGGTGAAGCTTCTCTACTAGGACTCTGTGGTGGGTTTAGGGGTTCAAGATCGTCAAATTTTATCTTACTGTATGATTTGCTTCTAGGAAGAGTTTGTGATGACTCTAATTCAAAAGGTGAATCAGTTAGGATAGTGAGATGTTTAGGTACAGATCTTGTTTTACGGATGGATCTACCAGTAGCTAGATGATCAGTTTCGGGAGCTTGCCACAGAATCTTCTCTGGGTCATCTACTTGGTAGGGGGATTTGGGTCTGGATGAGCTCTGGTATTGATTCTTCGTGAAGCCAAATTTTAGATCCAGAGTCTAAAGAGAATGGTATTGGTGAATGTTTTGGATGAGTGGTTTCTCTAAAGTTCTACTAAGGTGAAGGGTGGTCAAAATAAAAGGATGAACTAGTGGAGTCGCCAGGTGGAAATGGGTTGTTTTTGTGAAGATAGCTATGGTCCACCACCAGTAACTAATCTGGGAATGTTTTTGGATTTTCTAAGTTTTATGTGCAGCCTATGGTTTAAAGTATCCTAGACTTGTTTCACCACTTTGCTAGGGTAATGAGGACAAAAAGAGTTTACTCTAAATGGGTCTATGGGCTGCTTGCTTGTTTAAGGTATCTAAAAGACCAAAGAGTTTATAAGAGTTTGCCAGACTTTCATGTACTCAGTGTCCCACCATCTCCCGCTATGTTAGTGAGCGATGGGATAGGTCTATCGGATAGTAGCCTAGAGTTTGGTAAAATAGTAAGGCTTACTAGAAGTTAGTGGAGTCGCCAGGTGGATTGTCAGTTGTTTTGAGGTATACTTGTATGGTCCACCACCAATATTGACAAAAACCAATCTAA
This sequence comes from Pinus albicaulis, assembly GCA_034641835.2. Taxonomy (NCBI): domain Eukaryota; kingdom Viridiplantae; phylum Streptophyta; class Pinopsida; order Pinales; family Pinaceae; genus Pinus; species Pinus albicaulis. Next base: position 965,085,657 of record CM076581.1, on the reverse strand, counting down.
AGGAGTGTTTTGGGGTTTTTTGAGTTTTATGTGCAGCCTAGGATGTAGGAGTGTTATGAACCCGATTCATCACTTTGCTAAGATGGTGAAGCAGAGAGTTTACACTAAATGATTCTAAAGGCTGATGGTTTAAGTTAAAATTTGAAGGACTAAGGAGTCTATAAAAGTTTGCTAGACTATCATGAACTCAATAGGTCCCACCGTGATCGCCATTATGTTAGGGTCCCATGATTTGGCCGATTGGCGAGCCAAATGACGATGTAACATCAAACCAAGCTTTGGAGCCCGAGGACCTAGCCTTCCTGGACTCAGAGAGGGCTCTCTCTATTAGATGTAAAAGATATCGGTGTGTTTGCTTGGGGTGTTTTGATATTAGGCTAGTTATGAAGTATGTTTTTAGTTTTTTGTTTTTAAGTTTGTGAGGGTTAAAACCAATCAAAGATATAAAAATGGATAACAAGAAGTCAGATCAATTGGGCTATGGGGTCAAACGGGTCAAGGAAGCTATGAGATGATGATGCAAGGCTGCTGTAGGGCCGATTTGATTCAAGGTAGAAGGGATCTTTGGGCAAAATGGAGTAAATGAACATCAAGTTGGTGAAAGACAAGGGATTTCAAGTGTAACTAGTTGATAGCAGACATAAACATGTTATAGAAAGCCATTAATCATGTTAAATGTAACTATGAGCTAATTAATACATAGAAATCAAACATTCCAGCCATGCATAGAAGTATAAGACCTTCTAACTTCGGGAAATGGCTATCAGACTTTGGGGAAAACACATAAGGAGGACTAACAACTCATAAAACTATGCCGGAACGCCTAAACACAGTCTCTAAGTTATTGGGCACTTTGACAAACAAGCTTTCATAGTTTTAGACAAAGGGCTAGATCGGGACTAGGCCTCCTTGGTTCAACAAGATGATCAACTAATCAGTCAAAGAGAAAGTTTTATGGACAGAACTATGGACAACTTATAGGTAGGCAGGGCACACCATACATCCTACTCAACATGCATAGAACTTGTAAATAAAACTTAGCAAACAGTACCTTAAGTTACTAAAGAGCAGTTAAGAATTATTTAGTATAACTAAGGAAGAAGAAAACATCAAGCTATGAAGATTCAGGAATTTTGAGGTGCCTCCATGGGCATATCTCAAAACTAATCTCTACTGATCTATAGCAGCAAGAAGCATGTATTATGGATGAAAACTAGAAGACAACAACAAAGAAAGAAAAACTATACCATTCTACCATGTCATGGAATCCATCAACAATCCTTCATCATTCCTCAAAAGCATCCAAGAGGCAGTCCAAAAATCATAACAAAAGTATGTTCTTCAAAGCTCATATGACCAATATATTGATTCTTCTCTCAAGTTCAGCCTCTGTTTTACAATGAATCCTTGTGGAATAAATAGGCTTGAGGAAGGAAAACCTCATGGAGCAACTAGCTATCCCATTGGCCAAGTCAAAATATCTAAACTTGTCCTTGAGGCTTTGCAAAGCCCAAGGCACAAAATATCCCATAAAATATCTAAAAACTACTAAAAACGGAAATTATATTGACTTTACATCATTTCCCAAGTATAAAAATAGCTAAACGCACATTTGGGAAAAGCAGATTTTTGAGGTTCAAAAATTACAAAAATACTTCATATTTATGTCTGAAAAAGGTCCCCTGACTTTCTGGAGGCAATTGGCATCCTTCCCGATGTCGAAATGAGGCTCATGATGGCTCGTTGGAAAGCTCTCTGTGTCTACTTTCTGGTGCAACTGAAATCATCTCAATCTGAGGCTTGGAATTCATCCAAAACTATACCTGTGTGTAGAAAACCAGGAAATAGCAGACTGCTGATATGGCAGGCAGAATGTGCAAAAAGATGGCATTTTTCACCAATTTGAGGGGGCGAATGATCTCCAAATGCTCTGAAAATCGTTGGGGACCTGCTCATAGAATTATGGCATCCATCGGTATCATCCTCCTCCCTTGAAAACTCCTCAAACTGAAATGGCGAAATTATGAGTTTTCGACCAAAAATCCAAAAAATGCAAAAAAACAAAAAGTTGCCGAAATAGGCCCAAAATTGGCATGCATGACCCTCAAGGGTCCATAGCAACATGTTCCGAAGCTGAGGCCAAAATGTCAATAGCTGATGTGCTTTTCTACTCTTTCCGTGCCGGGCGCTTCTTGAAACTGTTGTTTATCACTACTGAGTTACTGTTGTTCAGCATTCTTCTCCTCTTTTTCCAGCTGCTGCTCATCTTTACCACTGTCATTCTGCTCCTGTTGTTTTTCCTAGAAGGGCATCTTGATCTAGATGTGTCCCTGAAACACCAAACTACTTCCAAGTCTTTGGAATGCATTCTTTGAACCAAACCCTGTCAAGCTGTCAATCACTGTTTGATAGGGCAAAAATGGTTTGAAATGCTGTGTGAGAGGCTTTCTTTGCTATTAGGTCTCTGTTCTTCAAAAATCTGTCTTTTCCTCTTTTTGTAAGCCAAACAGCAAGTAAACTCAATAATCATTACACATTCAATCAAAGGATACATCTATGCAGTTAAAGGTCACTGTGTTATAGGTATAGTTATCAAGCCCCTTGTGTTTGGTGTGAGCACAAACAATCCTGTAGGAGTTAAACATCAAAAACTTCTTTGAACCAAAACACTGCCTTGGTATCCAATATTCCTTACCTATATTTTGACAATACCTCCAAATGGTGATTTACAGTCTCACACACTAAAGTTGTTTTATGGAGTAAAGGAGAAAGTACTATTGTTTTGCCTCTTTTTATCAAACAGAGAAATCTTTTGGTTTGACAAAAAACATTCACATCATGATAACTGATATTTGAAAATAGACCCACAGTTTCTCCTTTTAAAACCCTGTCTTCTTCTTTCCAAAACTGCTCCACCTTTCCACTTGTTTTGAGAGCTGTTAGGTTATTTGAAACATCAAAAGGAACCCATCATTGGCTATGCTCACTACTGGGCAATCATAGTTATTTCAAGTTCTGATTTTTTAAACAATGCCTTAACCCTCCTTAACACTATTTTTATGAAGTCACTTGTTTTTTTTTTTTTAAAGACTGAATAAAACACCCTTTAAACTGATAAAAACACCTTTCCCAATTAACATCTTCCTTTGTGAGATCACTGCTTCTCTTGGATTTGATGGACATGGTGCTCCTTGAGATCATTGTTTTTAAAGACTCTTTCAAATTTTTCAAATACCCTCTACACACACTCTGTTTTGCTTTTAGGAATTTGGAAAACAATGATGACTGCCCTCTTACCAATTTTGCAAAATCAACAGATCAAATCTTTGTCTCTCAACGATTTTCTCCCTTGAATGAGAATCTTGAGCAGATCTTTAGGAATTTGAGAACATTTCCAACACCCCGTTATGTGAAAGATCAGCCTCGTGAGGATGTTTGAACTTGTGTGCTGGATCAAGATTTTGCAAAATGGGAGGTTGGCCTTGATCGTGTACAGAGGATTGGAACTGCTTCATCGAAGTTGGCAACAATAATTTGCTGCGTTTTTCTATATTGGCACAATTTGTATGTGATGAAGGATATCCAGGTATCCTTGTTTCAAGAATATGATTATGGAAGTATTCAAACCTTTTTCCTGTAGGCAACTGATCTGTTTTACTTGTATTTAACCTAGTGCCCCTACCTAAACTCACCCCCTTTTTAAAACAGCTTTTAATCATGGTATGTTGTTGGCTTGGACATTGTTCTGTTGCTGAGAATGCATATTGCATTTTCTACTTCATACTCTGGCCATACCCCTCCCTGAAACTAGCTTGATTAAATTTTGATGATGTCAAAGGGGCACTCATGGCATGAGTAATATGACCTAAAGTGTTGAAGTGAGGCCCATGTATTGCTTTACTCCCTACAAAAGAACCAATCTCAAGTTTTTGTTCTTGCTGCTCATTTGCTGTCATATGAGGCCTTTTTGATCTTCTTTTTTATTCTTTTTGGACCTGTTTATGAAGGAAGCCCTTTTTGACAGCTGCCTGTTTTCCTTTTGGATATAATGGAAAAGGTTACTTTCAGACCAAGACCCTTTTGACTTCTCTGGTCAGTAGTTAATAATATTTCTTCATTGATGAGAAGACCTACTAGCTTCATATTGATATTCAAATAACAATAGAACTCATGCAAACCAACTTTAAAATCTACTTTTAACCCTTTCTCTTAGTCATAATTTCCATGCAAGAATTTTTCATGTAACGTTTGAGCATGAGCCATGGCTTCACGAGTCGAGGTATCACACCATCATCAACAAGCCACCAAAACACCACTATATCTATAACTGCAGCCCTCCTCTAGCTCGCATGGCACTTGAAAAATGATGCAAATCTTTGCTTCGAGAGTTGGAGCAAACCTCTAAAAAGAGTTTTTGAAGGTTTTTGAGTGAATTTTGACCAATGCTACAGGAGTGCCGCGCGCTGCTACAGGCGCGGCGCGCAGTAGTGCATTCCTTTGTAAATTTTGTGCACAGGTGCGTCGCACACTTTTCCAGGAGTGTCGCGAAAGTTTGCAGTCCATTTTGAAGGCCTTTCCGGTGTCGGAATTGGGCGCGAGATGGCTCGTTGGAAAGATGTGGAAGAATAATTTCCAGAAAAACTTGAATTTTTCCATTTGGAGTCCATTTGATTGTTCAAAAAATGATTTTCCCAACACTGGTCAAAACTGGTGAATCTTGGTGCAGAAATGCATCAAGCTGTTTGTAGGCCATTTTTGAATGCCTTCCCAGTGTCGGAATTGGGCACGAGATGGCTCGTTGGAAAGCTATGGAAGTTTAATTTCCAGAAAAACTTGAATTTTTTCATTTGGTGTCCATTTGATCCTTGAAAAACTGACTGTCCCATCACTGGTCAAAAATGGTGAATGCTGGTGTAGAAAAAAATAACGTTGATTGCAGGCTACTTTTGGATGCCTTCCTTTTGTCGGAATTTGGCCCGAGATGGCTCATAGGAAAGCTATGGAAGTCTAATTTTCATAAAAATTTTAATTTTTTCATTTGGAATCAATTTGGTTGTTCAAAAGCTGACTGTCCCATCACTGGTCAAAAGGATAAATCCTGTTTGTTTTGTTTCTTTGGTGACAATTTTAATACCGAAATTCAAACTTTGAATAATGTTCGGATGACATATAGACCATTCTCTGCCACTTTTTCAATCCTTGATGTTGATATTCATTATGTAAACCCCACTTCAAAACTGTTTAAAAAACCTGAAGACTTCTTTGTTGTTGAAAAGATAGGGTTTGGATTGTCAACATGCTTTGACAGTCTCTGTCTTTACTAGCTCCTTCAGCCCTTTTCCCACTGTAAATGCCAAATTTGCTGACCCTATTTGGACTTGATTATGACCCTCTGATTTGAGAAAAGCACCTCTTTTTCAAAATACTTCCCTGCCTGTAGGTGTATCATCTATGATATATCTGTCCTTTGTAATAATGAAAAACTGTGTTTGTTTCAAATCATCTAAACAATGACAGTCTATCAAAACAAACTCCTTTTGCCTATTCATAAAATTGTATACCTATTCACAATGTCCTTTTGGGAACTAATCTTGAATTGCCTCCCATCATTTGTGATGTATATCTGAAAGGAGAAGCTTATGAAGCAGGAAAAACATGGCTCTTTGAAACACAGTTATCAGTTCCTTTTAATAGTGCATTGATCTTTATTTGTAACAGAATCATCCATAATTTCAAATCTGTCCACTGCTTGACACTTTGGGTGATATTTTTAACAAGGAAAAACCATTCAAAATCTGTTTGAAAAGCCTTGAAAACTGTTTTTTCATTCTTAAAAGGGAGGTGGTCTGTCTTTTCCCAACTTGGTTGACAGTCTCTGCTTCGAGGTGATTCATAAGTTCCTTCTTTGATTGTAAGTGCCATATTTTAGTTGCATCCATTCATACCATATTTATCTGTTTACTTGAAAGGCGCTCCTTTAGACTTCTTGGCATGTGACATCGAGGTGTTGTTTGACCCTTTCCCTTAAGGAAACTGCCCCTTTTTTGTATCAATGGCCTTGCATATTCAAATTGTCTCCCGTCCACTATGAGGTATAGTTTGACAGACATTTTCCTATGGGTAGGAAAAACAATACTTTTTTGAAACATAAACACCATCTTTTACCTGTGTAAAGACTTCTGCTTTCCTCCTTTGTCTCTTTCCACTGCATTTTTTGACCAATCAGCCTTCAAAAACAGTCAATGCCTTGGCCATTTGCTCATGAATGAAGGAGGCTCTTCTCTTGGCAAAGTATCTGAAAATTGTTTGATAAAGCTGCCTGATAAAGATTTTCCTTGGATGTGATGGTAAGAAAACAACTTGAAAAACATCAATACTGGCACCTCTGCTTGCAATCACTACTGTGCTTCAGAAAAACCCTAGTCAAGGTGTCACTGTCTCACTGTACTGCTTTGAGGGGAACTGAAATGTCATCATTTGCTTTGGTCAACTCATGACAAATTATTTGAAAGATAGTCTCTGTGACTATGGAGGTCAGCATCCTTTGAAAAAACAAACACCTTTTCTTCTGCCTGTGTGATGACATGTTTTGTCAGCATCTCTTCAATTTGGTCTTGTGGAAAAGCAGGCTGCCTATGATTAGAATTGTTTTTACTAATGATATGCCTCTCTAAAGTTTAACAATTCACATGATTTGAAAACTTCAAATGACTTCCTTTATCAGACCAAAACTCTGTTTTCCCTTTAACTTGCATCCTTCAGACTCTAGCCCTGTTATGATTATCACTCATATCAGAAAACCTGGAGTCACTGTTTCACTGTTCAGTAAAAAGCGAACCTGGACTTTTGCAATCCTTAAAGTCAATACTGGCCAGTGCCCTCTACTTGTAGATGAAGGAGGCGCCCTAACCCTCTGCTTATAAATGAAAGAGGTTCTGGGCCATGACAATTTACCAGTTTGCTGTGACAGTGGTGTCTTTCTCTTGCTGTGATTTTCATGCTGGGAATAGGCTGCAAGACCTTGGTGAGTGACTCTCTATTTTGCAGATATATCTCAAGCTGATGCTACATTTAGAAGCAGTCGTTCTTCTAACTGTAGATTCAAGAATTTTCTCCTGAGACAGAGTTATATTTCCTGTCTTTGTAGAATCCATAAAACATTGTAAAACACCTAATAATCAGCTTGAGACTGTGGTTTATGCAGTGCTGAGACCTAAGGATATAAGTGGCGTGACTTAGAGCTGTTTGTCAATTTTATTTGCAGAGTGGGAGGTCAGTCATGGTTGGTCTGTAGCAGATGGAGGATTTTTTGGCTTTTTGATGATTTCCAAGGGTAAAATGTCTTAAAGCGCCACTTCTTAACATAGGGGAGACTTTTGAAACAGATTTGGATTTGCTTTTGGAGCTGATGGGCAAACCAGGAGGGCTGAAACTAGAAAAGATAGTGATAATGGATTTTAATCTTGACAAGGGCGGACTGAAAAGTAGAAGGGCAAAAAAATTTTTAGGAGGGTTTTCTAGATGACATATTGACATAAGGAAATCAGTTTCTAGAAAACTCAGCTGTAGATATAGTCATCACTAACATGTAAAAAATACTGATGGCTAACAGTGGCTCCATTTGGGGAGGGCGGCTCCTCGTCAGGAGGTGTCCAGAATTCAGATCTTTGGCTTATGAAGACCAGTGCCTTATCCATTGGCGCAAAATTTACCCTTCTCTTGATGTTATTTCTGAAAAGTGACAGCATGGTTAACATCAATGATACTTCTACCTACCCCACTATCTTTCCTAACATTTTTTCTTCACTTTGGCGCATTTGAACTAGCAGCCTTTTGACAATGCATATTTTTTCTTTTTGCAAAATGAACCTATCTATTTCTATTCTTATATCTGCCGGGAGTTCAGATTAAGCTGATGAACTCCTTCATTACTCTACCTATGCTAGATCAACTGTCAAGATTAAGCAGTTTGACAGGATTTTATTCTCTAATCTAAAACATGAAATTTAAAATGATCAAATCAGGATTAGACGGTCTGATTTGTCATGCATTTGCGGCATAAAAGACAAGCTGCACACAAATATTATTTTGCAACAAAGGGAAACTAGACAAGCGGGGCTAAGATGTACAATGTATTTTTCATCCCTCACTTCTCTCTTTGGTTCTGTTTTAGGCATGTGGAACCAGAATCTCTCCCTAATCTAAGCTCTGTGATAAGTCAATCTTACACAATGTTGACTATCTTTGCACTCACTAACTTATCAGCAAATAAATTTAAACATGCTCAGCTATGATTAGGCTAGATAGCTGAACAAGACATTGAAGTACTAGTAGCGGCATTTAGACTTGCGCACTTTCCGAAGGACTATTTTTTGGAACATGGGGCCTTACCACTGCTTTTTAGAAACTGCCCTCTTTTTCTACTTTTCACTGTTTCTTGTATTTTCTGCTTTTTCACTTCTTCTTCAAACAAGCTACAAATGAAAAGGTGCTCACAGGCTAAGCTTATTTTCTATTGTTGTCTTTCTATCCTAATCTAATCTGTACACAACATATATTTGGTGAACTCTTCTTTCCAATGCAACCAGTCAAGTAGATGATCACATGGGGGATTCTGGTTTAGTTTTTTCATGATGCAGAAATAATGAAAAGGCCACTCCCATTTGGTTTGTTTTCGGACAGTAATGCTTAAGTTTTTTCTCATTCTAGGTAGCAACTTTTTCATGATAGAACCCACTACTCCTTTAGACTTCTCAAGGAAAACAACAAATGGATCTTGGAATAATACCTGATCTAGAGGATTTGAGACATAGGCTTCATTTAGGACTACTCTTTCTTCCACTTGGCTATATCTAGGACTCTCCTGGTAAAGCAACTCTTCCCCTTGCTCATGATCACTTGAAATATCAGACTCATCATATATTGCAGTTAGTTTTCAATCCAAGCTGATGTGTTTTGATAGGGCGGGCTGAAAACTGTGTGAAGGTCATGAGGTCGATGAGCAGGGATACACTTTGACAGCAAATCATCTTCAAAGGATAGTGTGACAACTCTCATTTGTTTCTCAACCTCTACTTCATCATCTGCAATTTTTAACTTAATGGAACTGGGTAACTGCAAACCTGGAGTTAAGGAAGATTCTATGTCCAAAATGATTTCCTCAACCATTTCAGGAAAAGGCTTCTCATTTACAACATGCTCAAGAATTTCACCATCTTCCTCAACCTCATCATCAAAGCTGAAAAACTGCTGATTTCCAATTATGTGAATGTTATCTCTGATGGACTGAAGTGAAGTAGAGAAAAGAGTCCGAGACTCTTCACTTACTTCTGAACTTTCAAGGCTCTCCTCATCAGTGTCATAGATGACCTGTAATGGCTGCTTACTTTTCTCAAGTTCATGAAACTGAGCTTCCTCTCGACCATCGAAAACTGAATCTTCTGCAAAGTTAGTTTCTCTTTGGAAGTCATAATCATCAACATATTGATCAAACATTGGAGAATCATTAACATAAGTAATGTCACCAGCCATGTATATTGGACAATCAGATTTCTTTTCTTCAACTTGATTTACAAATATTTTTTCTGATTTATGATATGCAGGGTTTAAAGGAGAAAAATCAGCGAAGTTTTGGTTACATGAAGTTTCAGAGGCTGTCTGCATGTTTATTATTTGATCTATTTCTTGTTTAGTTAAGGGAGAAGGTATTTTCTGTTCTCTTTGGATGGGGCAACAATTTCTTTCCATCTTTTGTGGAAGTTGATCTTGTGGCTGAATGTCCTCTTGTATTTTATATGAAAGGGCAGATGGATTGTTATCTATTTCAACCTTTTCAGAGAGTTCTTGTGGATCCTCTCTTATTTCTTGATGGATTTCATCTAGGATCAACTTTTCTTGGTCATCTTGATTGTTAGCTTGGGTAAGAAAATTATGGACCTCCTCTAAAAACTCTTCAGGATGCCAATTTCCGTATTCTTCTTCAATGCTTACAAGGTGTTGTATGAGTTTTTCAGAGTGATCACAACAATTTTCAGCCAATGATAGAGATGGACAATGCCCTATATAGCATTTACAAAATACTTTGTGGAAATCCTTCAAAGAAAACAAGGTGCGAGGTTCTAGGTTCTCATACCATTCTCTTGCCTCCTCTTCTAATGTACCCATGAACATTTTCATGAGGCAGTCCTCATGCCATTCAACCTTTAAGTTCCATACATGCTTATGAAATTTGATGAGGTGCAAAAATGGGTTGTCAATATTTTCATTTCGAAAGACAGGTAGGTCTTCGAACCAATTTACATCTGTGGGCATTTTGTGTGGGAAACCAGGGATATGTTCTCTGCTCATCGGAGCGTATCTCCTTTGTGTCCTCAGGTGTTGAACCATATCTTCCTCCATTAGGATGATTGGGTTTACTTACTGCATTCCTAGGAGTTTTTATAAGGACTAGTGGGGAAAAAGGCCTACTGGAGGCTAGTGGAGTCGCCAGGTGGAACTTGTTTGTTTTTTAAAAGATTTAGCTATGGTCCACCACCGGTAACTAATCTGGGAATGTTTTGGATTTTCTGAGTTTTAAGTGCAGCCTATGGTTTGTTAAAGTATCCTAGACTTGTTTCAACACTTTGCTAGGGTGATGAGAACAAAAAGAGTTTACTCTAAATGGGTCTATGGGCTGCTTGCTTGTTTAAGTATCTAAAGGACCAAAGAGTCTATAAGAGTTTGCTAGACTGTCATGTACTCAGTGTCCCACCATCTCCCGCTATGTTAGTGAGCGATGGGATAGGTCTATTGGATAGTAACCTAGAGTTCGGTAAAATAGTAAGGCCTACTAGAGGTTAGTGGAGTCGCCAGGTGGATTATCAGTTTGTTTTGAGATATACTTGTATGGTCCACCACCAATATTGACAAAAACCAATCTAAGGGAGTGTTTTGGGGTTTTTTGAGTTTTATGTGCCTACAAGGTTTGGAAGAGTTTTCTATAACTGACTCATCATTTTGCTAGGATGGTGAGACAACCAGATTCTACTCTTCTAAGTTTGACTGAGATTTTGAGAGTTCCTAAGGGATACCTAGGATGTTTTGACTCAAGGTCCCACCGTGATCACCATTATGTTAGTGAGCGGTGGGATAAGTCAATCAAACAGTATTCTTAAAAATAAGGGACTTCTAGAGTTCTAAGGTGTCCTTAGATTGTCACTAACTCAAAGTCCCACCGTGATCGCCATTATGTTAGTGAGCGGTGGGATAAGTCAGCCAACTAATATTCTCAAAAGTCCCTAAAGATTAGGGAAACTAAGTTTGTTTAATACTCAGCGTCCCACCGTGATCGCCATTATGTTAGGGTGGCGATGAGGTGGCTAAATCGGATGGAATTCTAAAATTTAGCAAGGTAGTAAGGCCTACTGGAGGCTAGTGGAGTCGCCAGGTGGATTTTTAGTTGTTTTGAGGTATATGTGTATGGTCCACCACCAATACTTTCAAAAACCAATCTAAGGGAGTTTTGGGGGTTTTTTGAGTTTTTATGTAATCCTAAGGTTTGGAAGAGTGTCCTACAGCTGAGTCATCATTTTGCTAGGATGGTGAGACAACCAGATTCTATTCTTCTAAGTTTGACTGAGATCTAAGAGTTCCTAAGGGATACCTAGGATGTTTTGACTCAAAGTCCCACCGTGATCGCCATTATGTTAGGGTCCCGTGATTTGGCCGATTGGCGAGCCAAATGATGATGTAACATCAAACCAAGCTTTGGAGCCCAAGGACCTAGCCTTCCTGGACTCAGAGAGGGCTCTCTCTATATGTGTAAAAGATGTCGGTGTGTTTGCTTGTGGAGTTCTGATATTAGGCTAGTTATGAAGTGAGTTTTTTGATTTTTGGTTTTTTAAGTTTGTGAGGGATAAAACTGATCAAAGATATAAAAATGGATAACAAGAAGTCAGATCAATTGGGCTATGGGGTCAAACAGGTCAAGGAAGCTATCAGATGATGATGTAAGGCTGTTGTAGGGCCGATTTGATTCACGGTAGAAGGGATCTTTGGGCAAAATGGGGTAAATGAACATCAAGTTTGTGAAAGACGAGGGATTTCAAGTGTAATTAGTTGATAGCAGACATAAACATGTTATAGCAAGCCATTAATCATGCTAAGTGTAACTATGAGCTAATTAATACATAGAAATCAAACATTCCAGCCATACATAGAAGTATAAGACCCTCTAACTTTGGGAAATGGCTATCAGACTTTGGGGAAAACACATAAGAAGGACTAACAACTCAAAATACTATGCCGGAACGCCTAAACACAGTCTTTAAGTTATTGGGCACTTTGACAAACAAGATTTCATAGTTTTAGGCAAAGGGCTAGATCGGGACTAGGCCTCCTTGGTTCAACAAGATGATAAACTAATCAGTCAAAGAGATAGTTTCATGGACAGAACTATGGACAATCATAGGTAAGCAGGGCACACCATACATCCTACTCAACATGCATAGAACTTATGAATAAAACTAGCAACAATATCCTTAAGTTACTAAAGAGCAGTTAAGAATTCTTTAGTACAACTAAGGAAGAAGAAAACATAAAGCTATGAAGATTCAGGAATTTTGAGGTGCCTCCATGGGCATATCTCAAACTTAATCTCTATTGATCTATAGCAGCAAGAAGCATGTATCATGAATGAAAACTAGAAGACAACAACAAAGCAAGAAACACTATACCATTCTACCATGTCATGGAATCCATCACCAATCCTTCATCATTCATCAAAAGCATCCAAGAGGCAGTCCAAAAATCATAACACAGGTATGTTCTTCAAAGCTCATATGACCAATATATTGATTCTTCTCTCAAGTTCAGCCTTTTTTTTACAATGAAACCCATGGAATAAATAGGCTTGAGGAAGGAAAACCTCATGGAGCAACTAGCTATCCTATTGGCCAAGTCAAAATATCTAAACTTGTCCTTGAGGCTTTGCAAAGCCCAAGGCACAAAATATCCCATAAAATATCTAAAAAAATGCTAAAAACGGAAATTATATTGACTTTGCACCATTTTCCAAGTGTAAAAATAGCTTAACGCACATTTGGAAAAAGCAGATTTTTGAGGTTCAAAAATTGCAAAAATACTTCAAATTTACATCAGAAAAAGGTCCCCTGACTTGCTGGAGACAAATGGCAGTCTTCCCAGTGTCTAAACGAGGCTCATGATAGCTCGTTGGAAAGCCTTCTGTGTCTACTTTCCGGCACAACTGAAATCACCTCAAGCTGATGCCCGGAAGTCCTCCAAAACTGTACCTGTGTGTAAAAAACCAGGAAATAGCAGACTGCTGATATGAGGGGCAGAATGTGCAAAAAGCGAGCATTTTTCGCCAATTTGAGGGGGCGAATGATCTCCAAATGCTCTGAAAATCGCTGGGGACCTGCTCATAGAATTATGGCATCCATTGGTATCATCCTTCTCCTTTGAAAAATCTTCAAACTGAAATGGCGAATTTATGAGTTTTCGACCAAAAACCCAAAAAATGCCAAAAAACAAAAAGTTGTCGAAATGGGCCCAAACTTGGCACATATGACCCTCAGGGGTACATAGCAACATGCTCCGAAGCTGAGGTCAAAATATCAAGTGCTGATATGCCTTTCTCCTCTTTCCGTGCTGGGCGCTTCTTGAAACTGCTGTTTATCACTACTGAGTTACTGCTGTTCAGCACTCTTCCCCTCTTTTTCCTGCTGCTGCTCATATTTATCACTGTCATGCTGCTCCTGTTGTCTTGCCTTGGAGGCATTTTGACCTGAATATGCTTTGGAAGAAACAAACTGCCTCACTGTGTAAACTGCCCTGTTGGAGTCAAACTGTGTCAATGTACTACTTTGACAGAGAAACAATGTGATTTGGATGGTTTGCAACAAGTTTCTTATAATACACAACCTCTGCTCTCTTAAAAAGTAGCCTTCTACCTTGAATGTACCTCAGCCAGGCAGATTTCTCAATAGGATACCATATAGTAAAAAGGAGACAGACTGCTGGGTAAATTCCCTGTGCACAGTGTTAAGAAATCACTTTTTTCTTGTGAATTTTTAGAGGTCAGTCAACACATCTATATCTGTGTCTCCAAGGTAAAATTCCCAATCATTAAAAACCTGCTCTTTCAGAAAGTGGCCTTCCACCTTGAAAATATCTCAGTCAACAACTTCTCAGTAAGAAATAATACAGTGAAATGAAGGGCAGACTGCTAGGAGGAGTTTGCTGTGAGAAGTGCTAAAATCACCCTGTTCTGTGAAATTTTAGATGTCAATCAATACATATGTATCTCTGCCTCAAGGTAGAATTTCAATCATTAACAACCTTCTCTTCTTGGAGTGCAAATAAAACAACAGACTTATGGATATGCAGACAAACTTCAGTGTAGGTATACAGTCAAATTTACTGTTCTGAACAAGGTGACAGAGTTTGGAAAATGCCTCAAAAAGCTTCAACAAGACTTGCAAGGGTCTTTACTTTGCAAAATAGGCAAGACCTCCTACCAAATGTAACATCTCTGGTTATGTTAGAAAAACCCTTAGTCTGGATGGATAACAACTTATCAATAAGCTTGAAAAACACAAGGCAGTCAACCAACAAACATAGTGAATACTGTCCCTTCGTGAGAAGTGTGAGCAACCTTCCCCTGCAGTTTTCAACCTATAAATTCTTGTGTGATCAAGAACCCTTTCTCCTACTTCACTGTTTCTCTATATGTATGTCATTCCTTTAAACAGAACAGGCTCATAAAGTTAACCCCGGTGTGATTATACATTCAAATTTACAGTTAGAGTAGAGGAAATAGGGTTTTAAAAAGCTTCGAAAGCTTGAGCAGAAGCTATAAGAATTTCCTCTTTTTAAAATAATGAAGGCTTCTTTCAATATAGAATACCAGACATCTTTGGAAGAACGTCTTTATGGCATCTGAAAATCCACTCGAAAATGATCCTTTGAAGAACAGAAAAACAGTCACAGTGAAAAAACTGACTTTTATCACTTTGGCAATTTCGCAAATTTCGAATGCAATTTCAAACTACCTCTTGAATTCGATGGAAAATCCTTGGAGGAGAGCTGGAGATAACTCTGGAGGTCCTCAAACCTGCGCAGCACTCTTCCGGGAAAGGGCGGCGTGCAAAAACACCACCCGGGAGGCCTGTCGGGTCAGGGGTCGGGTACCGTGTACAGGCGCGTCGCGCAACTGTACAGGCGCGTTGCGCCAGCACTGACCGCTCGTTGAAAAATTCCGCCAGGCGCGTCGCGCAATTTTCCAGGCGCGTCGCGCGGCGTTTAATCTGTGCAACTTCTGCAATTTGACCCGAAGTTTGCTTTGCTTGATGTCGAGGGTAACAAAAGGACTTTGCTTCGATTTGACAATGAAAATGCACTATTCACCTTACTCCATTGACATAAAACAAAACTCTCCAACGGTCATATTCTTAAATGTAACATGAACTCTCGGTCGTGTTTTGCAGGGTAAACACAGTCTTTTGACCTTTTAAAATCAATACCCCTCGGCGCAATTTCAAATTGGAATCACGAGCGATGCGTGCATTGGAGATTTCTATGTTTTTTAGACCGTTTTAAACATGGATCAACCCCTTTATAACAAACAAAAATGGCTTGAAAGGTCACACTCTGCTTTACTTATGCACAGGTGTTCGAAGGGGATTCTTGCCAGTTTTGTTCCTTGGGTGACAAACACCGAACTTCAAACTTTGAAAAATAACTCAATAACCTTTATATCATCTCTGCCACTGTTTTTAATGATGCTGGTGATATTTATGAAGTAAGGTAACCCTTCTTTAAAACTTTCAGGAAAATACCTGAAAACTGCTTTGTTTCTGAAAGGGTAGGTTTTGCATTGTCAAATTGCTTTGACAGCTTCGGTGTTTGCTTGCTCCTTCAACCCTTTTCCTACTGTAGATGCCAAGTTTCTGTAGTTTCTTATAGCTTGCTATGGTCTTTAAAGAGGGGCATTTTTCACTACATTCCTCTGCTTCACAACACATTATATAACATCTCTGTTTATTGAATATTGGAAACTTGTTTTGTTTCAAACTATCCATAACACTGACTGTCCATGAAAACAACTTCTTTGCCTATTCATACACTTGTATGTCCTTAGGGAACAAAACCTGAAATGCCTCCCATCATTTGTGATGTATATTCTGAAAGGGGAACTTTTATGAACCAGGAAGAACGGGTCTCTTGGAAACAGTTATCATTTTGCTTTGACCAGTGCATTGACCTTTTTGTAATATAATCATTCCAAAGCTCAACTCTGTCCACTGTTTTACCTTCTTGGTGATATTTTAAAGAAAAATCACCCAAGATCTATTTGAAGAGTTTTGAAAGCTATGTTGTCAAAAAGGAGGTGGTCTGTCTTCTTCCAATTTGTTTGATAATTTCTGCTTCCAGGTGATTTATAGGCTTCTCTTTGGATTGTAAGTGCCATCTTTTGGTTGCATCCATTCAAACCATATTTCTTTGTTTACTTGAGAGGCGCTCCTTTAGACTTTTGGCATGTGACAGTGGGATGTTTTTTGACCCTTTCCTTTAAGGAAACTACCCCTTTTTGTATCAATGGCCTTGCATATTCAAATGATCTCTTGTCCACTATGAGGTATAGTTTGACATACATTTTCCTATGGGTAGAAAAAACAATATTTTTGAAACATAAACACCATCTGTCACCTGTGTAAAGCTTTTTGCTTTCTTTCATTGTCTCTTTTCCCTGCATCTTTCGACCAATCAGTTTTCAAAAACATTCAATGCCTTGGCCATCTGCTCATGAACGAAGGAGGCCCTTCACTTGGCAAAGTATCTGAAGATTGTTTGATGAACCTTTTTGACAAAGATTTTCCTTGGATGTGATGGTAAGAAAACAACTTGAAAAACATCAATACTAGCACCTCTGCCTGCACCTACTACTGTGCTTCAGAAAAACCCTAGTCACGGTGTTACTGTCTCATTGTACTGCTCTGAGGGTAACTGAAATGTCATCATTTGCTTTGGTCAACTTATGACAAATTTTTTGAAAGATAATCTCTGTGACTATGGAGGTCAGCACCCTTTGAAAAAAAAACACCTTGACTCCTACCTGTGTAATGACATGTTTTGTCAGCACCTATTCAATTTGGTCTTGTGGACAAGCAGGCTGCTTATGATTGGAATTGTTTTTACTAATGACATGCCTCTCTAAAGTTTAACAATTCACATGATTTGAAAACTTCTCATGACTTCATTTACAAGACCAAACTCTGTTTTCCTTTGAACTTGCATACCTCAGATTCTATCCCTGCTGTGATTATCACTTACACTCAGAAAACCTGGAGTTATTGTTTCACTGTTCAGTAAAAGGAAAACCTGGGCTTCTGCAATCCTTTAAGTCAATACTGGCTAGTGCCCTCTGCTTGTAGATGAAGGAGGTACCCTAACCCTCTGCTTGTAAATGAAGGAGGTTCTGGGCCATGACAATTTACCAGTTTGTTGTGACATTGGTGTCTTTCTCTTACTGTGATTTTCATGCTGGAAAAGGGCTACAAGATCTTGGTGAGTGACTCTCTATTTTGCAGATATATCTCAGGCTCATGCTACATTTAGAAGCAGCTATTCCTCTAACTGTAGATTCAAGAATTTTCTCCTGAGATGAAGTTATATTTCCTGTCTTTGCAGAATCCATAAAAACACTGTGAAACACCTAATAATCAGCTTGAGACTGGGGTTTATGTAGTGCTGAGACCTGGGGATATAAGTGGCACGACTTAGAGCTGTGATCAACTTGATTTTCAGAGTGGGAGGTTGGTCATGATTGGTCTGTAGCAGATGAAGGTTTTTTGGCCTTTTGATGGTTGCCAAGGGTGAAATGCCTTAAAGCGCCACTTCCTAACATAGGGGAGACTTTTGAAACAGACTTGGATTTTTCCTTTGGAGCTGAGGGGCAGACCAGTAGGGCTGAAGCTAGATAGGATAGTGATAATGAGGTTTTGATTTTGACATGGGTGGACTGAAAAGTAGAAGGGCGAAAAAAGTTTTTAGGAGGGTTTTCTAGGTGAAAAATTGACATAAGGAAATTAGCTTCTAGAAAACTCAGCTATAGATATAGTCATCACTAACATGTAAAAAATACTGATGGCTAACACTATCTTCTTAGCTTCTTCAAGCTTTACCTTCATTTGCATGAGGACTTCTGAATTTTGTTCTTCTTTCACACATTTGAGGAGAATCTCTTTTTGTTTTCTACATTTTAGTTTGACTCTGTCAATCTCCTCCAGAGCACTTCTTAGCTCCCCCTCAAGGTCGAATTCCCCTTGTTCTTCTTCATCTTCTAGCAGGAGTCCTTCAAGTTCTTCTATGGCCATCAACAAGAATTCGGAGGTTCCTTCTTCACTTGAGGGTTCATCTGAATCTTCAGATGTATTTCTGTCTTGTTGGGCGTAGAAGGATTTTCTGTTGAACTTCTTTCCTTTCTACCAGTTCTTTGATTTATTTCTCTCTGACTCTTGAGGTTGATTCCTTACTTTCTTGAGAGGACACTTAGCAGCATAGTGTCCAACATTTCCACAGTTGAAGCATTTAAAAGGAAGTTTACCTTTGTATTTACCTGATCCTCTATCCAATTTCTTGAAAAATTTTGCCTCTTCTTCATCTGAGCAGGAGCATATGTCTCCTTCTTCTTCTTTCTTCTTTTCTGATTTAAAAGATGCCTCCCTCGTACTTGTCTTCTTCTGTGGGAGCCTCATTTCATAGGTTTTTAGATTTCCAAGTAGTTGGTTCATGGTCAAGGTCTCCCAATCAGCTGTTTCTTCTATTGCAGACACCTTTGGATTAAACCTGGATGGAAGAGATCTTAGAATCTTTTGCAAAATAATACTTTCTGGCATTTTTTCTCCAAGATCTTTCATATTATTAATAATTTCTGCAGTTTTTAGAAAGAAACTAGCAATGTCTTCATCATCATTCATTTTTAAGTTCTCAAACTGGGCTCTATAGACTTGAAGTTTGGCAGTCTTTACTTTCTTGTCTCCCTCATGTATGTTCTTAAGAGTATCCCGTATATCTTTGGCAGTGTCTTTGTGCATTAATTTAATAAATTCTGCTTCACATAATCCATTCAGGATGGCATTCATGGCCTTTGCATTAGCCACAAAATCTTGTTTTGTTTCTTTTTCTGTGTCAGTTGCCTTTGGGGCATATCCTAATTCCACAGCAGCCCAGACTTCTATTCCTAGAGACATTATGTATGTCCTCATTCTGATTTTCCAGAAAGCATAATTTTCACCAGTGAAGAAAGGGGCGTTATTGGTTGAGCATCCTTCTTTACTAATATCTGAGTTTTCAGATTCCCTTAAACACTGTTACACCAGTAAAAACAGTCCGCTCTCCGATACCTAACTACTAAACTCTTAGTTAAACCGAGAGGGCAAAGGGTGTATGATAGATTCATAATCTTTCAAATTTTTATTAAACCTTATTTACACCTTCATTTCATGTCCAGCTTGATATGTGAGTAATCTTAGAATGTGAGCAGCACGTATTGATATAATAGAACAACAGACTTAATATGAGAGTAGTAGGTATTAAGCAGATGATATAAATCAGATCAACACATAAACATCATGCTCAGAGACACCAGATATAAGTGGAAACCCATGAAGGGAGAAAACCACATCATATTATTGTTGTGATGCAAAGGCAAGCTCCAGTTCCCTCTCACCACTGTTTTTCTGCAAGCACCAACCTACAGGAGGCTCCTACCTCAATTCTGCAAGCTACAACTTGCAAGGAAGCACCAACTCCCCTCAATTTTCTGCAGGCATCAACCTACAGGAGGCTCCATCCTCAGTCAGCTACAACTGACAGCTATCAAGCTGCAACTTGATAGGGAAGCTCCAACTTCCTCAATTTAACAAACTGAATGTTTGTTGATTTTACTCCAGATATTAGCTCTGTTCTGTATCTACTCTTCTTCTCTTAATCTTCTCTACTTTATTCTTCTATATTCTGCATTCTCTATATTTTCTCTATCTCTCTCTCCACACTTTTTCATATCAATGTGATATTCTATATATAGAGTTCATCACATGAATCTTTACATTCCTCAGAGAATTTGAAGTGAATAGTCCTGACCTTTTGACTTCTGTCTTCTCATTCCTTTATCCAACTCAATTATAATATGCACTGCAGTTGCTAGTGATTTTATTCTTTCTTTTAGATACTTCAAGCCTTTATCATGGAAACAATAAAAAATTAATTACAACATTAACATTCACATTTTTAATTACATATTTCAATTTTACTCAGCTCCTTTTCTGGATTTTGGCTTTAGTGTATTTGTCTTTTCCTGCTGTTGTTAAGAGTCTGTTCTGCATACTCTTTTTTCACTGTCTTCTGCTTATTTTCAATTTTTTGTGCTTGTACACCTGTCAAATTTGTTCCTGTGAAAATTCCTGTTCACCGTGATTGTATGTCTGTTGTATACATATATCTGCGTTAAAATATATTTCGACTAGCATTCCTCTCTTTCTATTTTCCCTACTCATCCATCCAAAAACAAAATTCTCCTTTTTGTTTTCTCTTTTATTCAGTTCCCCATTTATTGTCATTATATAATAGCTATATGTGCAGCCGCCCTTTAATCAGGCATAACACAACTCTCGACACTTTCAAAAACTGGCTTATCCTCCGGGCTCTTCCATTAAACCTCGGGCAAGTTCAGAGAATGACCACCGTTAGATATCAAGCCTCTGGATCAACGGTGTATGTTAATTTCGCTCCACATCTTCATTCGAGGTATAACGCGCGAAGGCGCACTTTAAACAATGGTTTTGAAATGTCGGTCGGGACACGTGTTATCAATCCTATGGAATCGCTACCCATTCCTCTAATACCGCTTTCCGATGAATGGTGGTGTGAAGAAACCACGGTTTCGCTCCAACCCACCGTTACTGTTCACTAGTCTCGGTTCCGCTCCTCTCCTACACTCCAGGTTCCGCTCAGGGTTTTAATTTAATAGTTCAATACACCATTTTAACGCTAATTCTTTCGCATTAACACTAACTCCGAGAAACATCAAACATGCGCTGGTTCCGTCTTATTTACACAAGGTTCCGTCCGAATTTATTATCGCTCTGTTACATAGTTCATACATACAAAGGATATGATTCTCCGACTTTTATATGTATATAAATAACGCCCGGCTTGGAATTTTATAACTGCTCTGCCTCTGCGTCTGCGTCTACTGCTTATGTCGCTCTGCCCCTTATTATATTCGCTTTCTCTGCCTCTGCCTGTCTCCTTTACTTCCTTCATTTGCTTCTTTGCTATCACCATTTCCATGATAATAGCTCTGTCTCTGTAGCTATTTGTCATATGCTCTCTCTCTTTATTTCATGTTTTTTTTTTTTTACTTTGCCTCATTGCCTCATTTCCTTATTGCCATTAATGACAATATTTCCAACAGAGAGTTGTTCGATTTATCTATGTTGCTCACCATGTATTTCATATGGGATTCCCTGTATAATCTTCTATTCTGGTTAAATACTGGGATGGTGGCAAAGGACATGTTCATTTGAAGGCTCCCCTGAAGTTTGGCTCCCCATGATCTTTATAAAAGCATGCCATATTTTGGGGGAATGTCAGCTACTACTATGTCCATCACTAGACTCTTAGCAGGGATTTGAGATAAGTTAACACATAAATCTTTGATTAAACCTAAGCATTTGACTCTTCTTGAATCAAAAGAGTACAGATCCTTGTATGGTTTAGTAATTTCTAAGCCTAAGATTTCCATTACTACTTTGGGCATAATATTATGTGAAGCTCCATAGTCTAACATGGCATTGTGTAATATTCTATCATGTATATTTAGACTGACAGAGAAGGGAGGGACAGATCCTTCTTGGTATTTTCCTTCAACTTCAGGACCAAATAACAACTCGGGTTTGTCATCTGTCAAGTTTAATGTATCAGTGTCACTTCCTAAATTTAAAGCTTTTAAAACTTGGTTTTTGTACATTTCTTGGGTCACTAGTTCAGCTAGAGGTATGGTAATTTTTATTTTTGCAATCTCTCCCTTAAGGCTGAAAGGAACTATTGTTTTTGTCATATTCACATGTGTTTTTTCAATTGAATTCCTTCCAACAATTTTGATTTGTTGAACATTGTTTCGACTGTTATTTGGGACAATTTTAATAGGGCCACTAGCTGAGGTGCTAGGGAAACTTTGTTCAACATTTGGCTGGATGCTTTTCTCTTTGTTTAAATCTGTTTTCTTAGCCAAAATGTTGGTTTTCTCTGTTGTTTTCTTAGGTTTATTGTCTGTATTTTTCTTAACATCAGTGCTAGTGTTTTAATCTTTTGAATTATCTAGGTTGCCCTTGCTTCTTAGATCATACTGTTTGTGTACCTCCATGATTGCATTTTCAAACCCCAATCTATAGTCCTCAGAATCCTCATAGGTATTTTCATTTTGTTATGAGGGGAAGAAAACTTGTTCTTCTTCAGTGAGGGAAACATCATCCCCACTGTCTGATCCAATCAAGTTACATGATTTCCCCCAACCTTTCAATCTCCCTTTCTTCCTCTTGATCTACATAGTTTTTCTGGAAGGGAGGTATAATTTGTTGGTAATTATCTCTTTGCCTATCTTGATTGTTTTCTCTTTTAAAATTCTGATATCTATTTCTTTTTTGGGGGTTGTTATGATTTTCTCTTGGTGGTACTCTATCATTCAAATTTATCTTTTCAAGCATTCTCTCCGTTACCTTCACTAAGATGTCAATTTTGGCATTAGAAGACGAGGGTGGAGGTGTTGTGTCATCTTTATAAGTTACCATGTTTTCTAATCTTACCCTAGCTCTTTTCTCAATTAAATTTGCCTCTACACTTACAGCCCCCTTCTGCATGTCTTCTAGAGTTAAGTAATCTCTCTCCCTTAGTTGATAGGCCATATCAGCATCAAAGCCTTTAGGATATTTTATTAAGGCCAAGCCTTGGGGATGTTTCATGTGAGGTGGAAGAGCATTGTAAATACTGTTAAACTTAGTGGAGTAGTCATGAACACTCTCCCCTTGATTTCATTTAAGATTGTTATACTCTGTTAATATTTGGAGAGGGTTATTTTTTATTTCCCATTTGTTTATGAATGTTTCATGTAAAGAATGGAGATCATTGATGCTATTAGGAGTTAAGTTTTCAAACCATTTTTTCACTTCTCCTCCTAAACTTTTGGCAAAGATTCTCATCTTTATGGTCTCATCTTCTATCTCCATGTAATCAAATGCATCTTCCATCCTATCTACATGTTTTTGAGCTATGGTAGATTCTTTTCCAGTGAAATGGGGAATTTTAGGTGGATAGTCATTTGGTAAGGGAACCATAGGCCGTGCTAACACTAGTGGGGCATACCATGCTGCCATTGCTAGAAAGAAAGGTGGATTAACAGGGGGTGGATTGAAAAGAGGGACAGTGGGCTGAAATGAGGTGTTTTGGACAGTGGTGGTATGGATTGGAGTGGAAGAAACACTTGGGCCAACAAACTGGTTTTGAGCAGATTTGTTATGAAAGAGGCTAAAATGGTGAAGAAGCTGGGAATCGGGAGGAGTAGAAGGTGAGGCTTCTCTACTAAAGCTCTGCTGAAAATCTGCAGATTCAAGATCAACTTGGTTCAAATCACTTTGGGACCTGGTTCTCAATATATTCTTTGTATGATGTAAGTCAAAGTGTGAATGCTCCAAGACAACAAGGTTTTCAGGGACATATTTTGTTCTTGAGAGGCTCCTATCAGCAGCTAATTTTCCAGACTTAGAAGTCTTCCACAGAGTTCTTTCTGGATTTTCAACTATGGTAGGAGGATTAGGGTCTGGATGAGATGTAGTGTTGATCCTATGTGAAGCCAAACTGCTTTTTCAAAAATGAGAGAGGCTGAAAATTTTTAGGGACTATTTTGAAAGTTTTGCCTCTCACAATTTATTATCTAGTATGGGACTAGGCTTCTAAAATTCCTTAAGGCTAGTTAACACAGTCCTAAAGAGGTCTGCATACCTAGATGAGTAATAGGCCTACTAGGGCTAGTTGAGTCACCAGGTGGAAACTTTTTAGCTTTTTGTGAAGGTAAAATGTTTTATGGTTGCACCACCATATTTATTATGAAGCCAATCTGAAATATTTATGGATTTTTATATTTCTATGGTTATGAGAGTGTCCTATATCTTATTCAACACTTAGCTAAGGTGTTTTAAAACAAACAGAGTCTACTCTATGGTTTACTAACTGATGATTTTTTTAGGAAACTGAAGGACTAATGAGTTTATAATAGTTTTCTAGGCTATCATATTTTCAGAAGGTCCCGCCATGATTGCCATTATGTTGGGCGATGAGGTGGCTAAGATCACTGGATAGTATCAGTTAAATGGTTGTAGGTCTTATGAGGGATGTTTTTAAGCATGAATATGTTCAGAAAGTCCCACCGTGATCGCCATTATGTTGGGGTTCCTATGTTTTGATAGATTGGCTAACCAAAAGACAAGGTAACATTAGAATGAATCTTTAGATTTCCAGGATCTTGTCCTCCTGTTCTCAAAGAGGGATATCTCAAATTGTTTGCAAAGATATGTCTTGTTTGCTTTTAAGTATTGATTTTAGACTAGTTATTAAGTGCAAGTTGTTTTCTTTTGTTTGTTTGGTTGGATTGGCTTAGCAGAACATGAAAGATCTAGGTAGTATAGATAGAAAGGAGAAGTGTCAGATTCATTGGGAAATGGAGTCAAGAAGAGGTTTATAACAAGCTCATCAATGGACATGGGATATCAAAGGGAAAATCTAACTTAGCCACAAGATCATTTAGTTTTTGTGAATGAGATGGACATTAATGATTTGAAAAGAGAGTTTGAATTCTCAACAAATGGAAATTAAAAACATAACTTTGAAAATAAAGAGGTATTTGATAGACAGGGCTAACCATGAATTCTACAAATCACTCTTTAAGTAAATAATGAATTCAAGACAACTTTTAAAATGAAATCTAAGATTCGGGAGCACATCCTATTTCCTCAAATATTCTATTTCAAAGGAGTTAGAAAACGTGAAATATTCACTAATAATTGCAATCATAGAAGAGGGAACACCTAAACATCTATGATTCCAACTAAAAATACCTTTGAAACAATTATTTAAGTAGGAACAAAGGGTATGAACAAAACAGACCACTTTGGCAAACTATAAACAATGGTACTTCAAAGGGAGACTTCAAAAACAGCTTTCAAGTGGCAACAGACAAGCAGGGAGAACCATAAATTATGTTGGAACCAACTATTTGAACTATTTGAGAAATAACAAGCATAAGGGTTCAAGAGAATTATTAAAGACTCTAAAATGCCTCAGCAGAAGAAAACATAAAACAGTGAAGGATAAACAGTTGTAAGGTGCTTCCAGGAGTCATTTCTTAGCCTAAACTTTTCACCCTACTGTAGTAAGAATTTATGGAACAAAATGAAAATAGGAAAAACAACAGATAGTTCAGAATACATCACCAATAGCCAAGCTCAGGGATCCAATAATAGAGCCTTCTCAAGAACACGCATGTCAAAACCTCATCAAGCTTCCAAGACTTCAATTTCTTCTTCAACTTCAGAAAGACTATGTATTATTTCAAACAGTTCCAATGTTACAACTAGTGACCAACCAACCAAACAACAACTTACATTGTTATCCTCAAGGAGATTTTATAAGAAAATGAGGAGGTGGAAGAGCTCTAGGGTTTAAGTATCATTAATTTCATACTAAATGAAACTCCTAGCCTTAAAACCATGCAAGGCACAAGGCGGGAATGTTTTAATTACAACTATGTTTCAATTGCTCTATTTTTTTCTTTTTAGGCTTTAGTGGGTGAAAAGATTGACTTTTTGGCACTTTCTTATCCTTTTGCAATAACTTTACTGACAGTTTGAAATATTTCCTTTGTTTGCAATAATTGTTAGTTGCCTTTTTCCTTAATGTTGTTGACTGAGCCTTAACTGTGTATTCTTTTGAGGTAGAAAGGCTATAGGTGTCAATTTGGTAGCTAGGGGATTCAATTAGCCCCTTTGATGTGGTATCTGAGGTTCTTCTAGATCTGTCGTCATTCTTTTTCCTTAAGAACACTGATTTTCTTTAATAATGTGTTTATGCCTTACTTAGGCTTTTTGTTTTAGCTATAAACCTTTGAACCTTGTTTGAAACTGTTGATTGTGCTTATCTTCTTTATTTTGTGGATTAGGCCTTTGATTCCTGATTTTATGCCTTAATCCTTTTAAGCTCTGATTTAAGTCTTTAATCCTTGAATTATGCTCTGAACTTCGCCTTTGAGACTGATGCACTTCATTAATTGATGCTTGTTGTGTTTTTTTGTTTGCAGGTGCGCAGAGGGTTTGTTTGAGTGGAGGGTTTCGTTTAATGAATCGATCATCATGATTTATCAACCCAGACTGTGAAATCGAAACCATTAGATCCCTTTTTGTACTGAAGGTTTGGGATCGTCATCCCTGGCCTTCACGTTATCTTTATAACTGTGGGAAACCCCATGGAACCTGCACATAGCTTGAAACTTCATTATATAAAAAAAGCCTGCGGATGTATAGGGTTTAACTTCTTCAGAGATGGCGGATGAGCGGTGTGGAAGGAGGCATTTGCAGCGGAGTGCAGGTTTCTATGGTAGAATCATAGAACCAGGGTTTAATTTCAAATATAATGCAAAATGAGAGTTAGCGATTTCAGGAAAAAGATTGGGGATTTTTGCGCAATGAAATGGGGGTGAGTGGTATTAGCTAGAGGGAATGCGATATGCCTTAGCGCTTGACACATGGCTTTTGAAAACCACTTTTATCACGTAGGAGTTGCGCGTTCGGGGGGGAGGGTAGAGGGAAATGCGATATGCATCATTGACTGTTGGATCGGATGCTCCAGATCCAACGGTGTGGAATGAGCACGACAGGTAGAGAGATGCGGGGTTAAAATCTTTGGCGGGGTCCACGGTGACGTATGATTTTTGTCGTGGAGCAAGTTCAAATGGTGATATCGGGTTAAGTCCTGATCGTTGATCTTCAAGGGATGGAAAGTGGAGATGTGAAGATGGGATGATCAGGATGGGAGGTGGGCTTGAATGCGAGAATGAGTGTCAACCGTTGGATTGGCAGATCTGACAGTACGGGATGCGTCAGGGAAATTATTTCGGGGGGAAAAGTAAAATGCAAGAAGGGACCCTTATGTTCTGTCGATGCGATGAAGGGGCAAAAGATAAGGGTCAGGACATGGTCCCATAGAAACATAAGGGGTCTAGGGTTTAGGAGGGAAAACGCTTATCGCATCACCGAAGAGGGAGATAAGGGGAAAAAGTGAAAGGGATTTTGGATGAGCAAGGACCGTTAGATCGGGGAGAATGAATATTGGTCTAGGTGCGATCGGGCTTATCGCATTGGCGATAACAAATGGAGGGGTCACAGGGTGGCGAGGAAAACTCTGATAGCGATGAGAGATGGGGCTTAGCACTTGGTTCTGAGTGTATGTCATATGGTAGAAAGGGATGAGGGCTAAGCCAA
Source organism: Pinus albicaulis (assembly GCA_034641835.2). Taxonomy (NCBI): domain Eukaryota; kingdom Viridiplantae; phylum Streptophyta; class Pinopsida; order Pinales; family Pinaceae; genus Pinus; species Pinus albicaulis. The sequence goes on along the minus strand of CM076581.1, from coordinate 965,058,070 downwards.
AAGGTGCTTAAGCCTGTTGTTTAAAAAATGAGTTTTTTAGGCTAAAAATAGAATTTTTAACCTTATTTTAAGGGTTCCGATAGAAGAAAAAGGGAGACTTTAGAACATAATAAAAGAGTTTTATTAGTCTCAAAGGTATTTTGATAGAAATGAAGGGTAGATGGGCTATTTTAGGAAAGAAAAAAGTGAGGTTAGGGGGAGATGGAAAATGAAGGAAAATGAGGGAAATGAGGGCCCTTTACAACAGTTTTCCTTATCATCAACAAGGTCCTTGAAGGGTTATAGTGAAACAGCAGTGAATATTAATCTCAAGGATAAAGAACATCATAAGACTTTCAAAGATGATGGATTTTCAAAGGAAACTATCTCTTGAAGGCTTGAAAACAAGTTTAGCCACCGTGTGGTATAACATAATTTATAGGTGGCTAACAGCAACAAGACTTATTTGTCTTACAAATACCAGACATAGTTCCACATTTTGAAATTAGTGAAGAATTGGCCAATACATTCATTGACTAGAGAATTGAGTTTAATGAACTCAACACCAAAATTTCTGACTATATTGAATGGAAGGATTCAGAGGAAGGGAGAAGGTCAAATCTCCCAAAGATCAAAGAAACTTAGAAAGATATTCTCTTTACTGACTGGGATACACAAGTGAAATAGGCAAAATTAGCAATAACTAGAGCATCAGGTATATCATAAAGAATTGTTAAAACAATCAACCACATGTTGTATACCTCCGGTTTAATAAAAGAAGTAGATCCCAAATCAATTCCTGATCCCAAAATATTAGAGAAAATTTGGAAAAATATAGGTCAAATACAAGAAGAAACAATTTCACGGCTAAAAAAGACTAATTGGGAAGCATACTTGCAACTCTTGGTTAAACGTCATAGTCAAATAATGACATTGAATTGTTCTCTAGATTCCATACAGAAAATGCTTCCACTTTTACTTGATGCTATATTTATTGGACAGATGAAAGCACAGTTCGGGAAGGCTCCGCAATTCCAACCAATTTCTAATATTTGTGAACAGAAAAGCAGAAGCTAGCACTAGCCGATCATCAAGCATGATCATGAGTTAGTTTGTTTTTACAATTTCAATTTTAACAATTAGATACTAGGAATGAGGAAGGTTGTTTGAAACTATCTCATAAGATATTTTGTATAATATATTTTTTTAATTAGTTAATATAGTATTTAAACCCTTCTCATGCATTTAGAGAAGGGTTTGAGATTTTTATTAAGAACATTTACAAAGAATACATTACTGTAAGTTTGTGGATGTCTTGATAAGATAATGGAACATGGTCTTTTCAATCATATATCATCTTGGTTGATCACTGTTGATGCACTATTGTGTTCTCTGAATGAATTATTGGTAGAAGATTGATTGTGGCCTATTATCGCTGGTCAGATGAGCATAACAGCACACATCCGGTACTGTTACCGTGTATGATAAACTTTGTTTTAATATTAGTGATAAATCTAGCTTTCATGAATTATGTATGAAATAAATTATTTCAGTTTGAAGTATCAGTTACACTATTGTATGATATCAGAATATAAATTGATTTGTTTTTTATATGATCATTAGAATATATGTGATATGTTTCACATCTCCCTTTGATTAACTATTTTCTCAAAAGGATTATCTTATAGAAGTATTAATTCTATTAAGTCAGTGATTGATTTAAATCATCACAGATTGAATAGATATAATTTTAGATTGCATAAAATCAGCATTATCCTGGGTTAGATTAGATTAGATTAGATTTAATTCAAATTTTTTCATCTTAGAATAAAGTTGTTTTAATTTTTAGTTATTCTCCTTAAAAATCATTTGAACGAAACCCAAAACTAGGAAACTGGTCCCATTATCTCCAGTCGGAGCCACTATTCCAAATAGAAAAGGAGTTGATTTAAGGTCCGGACTGGGTGGTTATCCCCCTTGTTGTTGCCACAGATTTTTGAGGCCTCAACATTTGTAAACCTTCCTAAGGCCATCGGTTTTGTATACCTTATCATTCTTCAATTTAAAATTCTTACGGCCCTCTCAACAGCCCTTCAAGGTATCCTTATTGGTACATTGTTTGTGGCGACCCATTGGGCATTGAAAGATTCGTCCCTAGTGGGGAGTGCATAATAAACCTCTGCTTCTTTTCCAATCAGATTGGTAAAGGCCTTCCCCACGTGATGACAGATGGCCCAGAACTGTGAATCAACCTTCTAGAGGACCCCTTCGACTACTTCCGTGCATGCGAATATTGGTGGGTGGGTGCCCACATAGTGAAGCTTCAACCTCTTAACTTGAATGTATACCTGTCAATCTATGAGGTCCTCTCGGAATTCTTGCTTTGTGAATTCCTGGTATATTTGATACCATGTCATTTTTTCACCTTTCTCGAAGACACAAGAGGTGTCTCCATAAATAGGGGGTTGCGAAGGAGACATGTCTCCTTCTGATGGCTCTATCTCTGGGATTTTGTCTCTTCCTCGAATTGCTGGAGGCCCCATATCGCTTGAGGCCATAGAGATGGAGACACACTCGAGCTCAGCATCGATATCCCCTGGCATGTTTAGAAAACGGTCCAATGATAAGGTGGATGGAATGAAAGCAAAAAATAAGGGCACTTACTAGACCCACTAAGGTTTTGGCTGCTCAGGATAGGTCATTACGACCTCTACAGGTCGCTATAGTTTGTATTTGGAAGGATGTGACCTGGCAACCTAGCAACAAGGTCACATGGTCACAAGGTCACGCCTGAGTGAAGAATTTTGACTTTGTGACTCTACGACTTAGCAACAAGTGACCAGGTCGCAAGGTCACGAGGTTGCGAGGTCGCAACCTCACGATTATGTAGCCAGTCAATACTTTGCAACCTTGCAAATTTGTGACTCAGCGACCAAGTCACAAGTTCGCGAATTCGCAAGGTTGCGAGGTCACAAGATCACATTAGGGATTTATGAGGAAAACTAGGCAATCGCAACCCGTGGGGAAGATGTGGAAAGTAAGGGAGAAAATCTAAGGGAGGGGGAAAACTAGAGTTGAAATGCTCACAAGAAGGCTAGAGAGGGGTGCCTGTGATGGCTTGGGGAGACAGGAGAGGTTCAAAATGGGCCCAGTCATGATGGGATTAGAAAAGGGAAGGTGAAACCCTAGCTAGAGTGATAGTGAGGGTTGGGGTTGCAAATGAGTGGAATCAAGGGAAATTAATAGCCCAGGCCTAGGGCAGGTAAGGCAACAGCGAATGAAAAAGGAAACAATGCGAGGTTTAAGCAAATTACCTGGGAAAAATCACACTCTGATTGGCTCTTCAGACATCTTGTTTACTCCGTTGCGTAGGTCAAATGCGACCTACGTGACCCTTATATTTATAAAGGGGTCGCACGTGTGGTCATTAATGGAGGTCACAAAGTCGCAAATCAGGCTTAGTTGGGCATGGATGCGACCTTTCAACCTAGTAGCATGGCGACCTGGAACTCACTAGGTTGAAAGGTCGCGTAGTTGAAATTGTGAAATACGAAGCAAGGGGATAGGTCGAAAGGAGGAGACCAAAAGGTCGCAGGTTGCATGTGAGTATGAAAATGAAGGAAAATAATGGAAAATGTGTTGGAAATTGGATAAACCAACACTCCCTATGTGTTTTGTGACATAGAATAACCGCCTCTCGTGGATCCTTATCTCTAGCAATGCAATTGTTGACTAACACTCGCGGGTTTTATTCTAATGGAAATCGTGATTCCCAAAAAATGGTATCATAGCATAGGTCACGAGTTTGATAAAGACCCGGCTCACGTTACGGGGAGATTGTTGGAAATTGAACAAATCAACACTCCCCACGTGTTTTGTGACATGGACTAATCGCCTCTCATGGATCCTTATCTATAGCGATGAGATTGTTGACTAACACCTGCAACTTTTGGTCTAACTACAATCTTGATTCCAAACAAAATTAATAAAATAGTGGCCTCTTATATAAAAAGGATTCTGAGGATGAGTTGGCAAGGTTTTTTCTCAAACCTTTTTCCAGTTTAGTTTTGGAGCTCTCTCATTTCTCTCTCTCTCTCTCTCACTCTTGGAAACTTGAGTTTTTGGAGCATTTTTTGCATTTGAGTAAGAAAGGAGAGAACGCATGAAGAAGGAGGAAGCAAGAAATGAGGAGCATGCGTCAAGCAACTAAACAAGATTTTTTTTTAGGTCTTGATTTGCATGTATTATTTCCTTGTTAGATCTGGCACACATGGTATTGCATGTGGTTATTTTCTATCTTTCCATGGATTTTTTCCAGGTGTGATAGTGTTTTCAGCCTAGCCTTGCATGTTGGAACACCTAATCCTCCATGGGTAGGTGTGGAATTTGAAAAGTCACAATGGAGTCCAAGTGACCTTGGAATGTGAAACCAAGAGTCACACCATTGTACTATAAATGTACATCACGTGTAATGGAAAAAATGGAGCTACACGCTTATCCTTCAATTGTGTGTGTTGTGTGTGCTTATCTTTCTCTCATACCATGTATGTGTTTAACATGGTATCATAGCTGATACATTCATAACCAGCTCAACCTTGAGTGAGCCATTTGTTTTTATGGCCTGTGCATATCTGCAAAAATTCTGATCATTTTTGCAGCACTCATAGATTTTTTGCAGCAGTCATTTTTCCGCATTGAAAAATCATTTGAAGCATTCAGAAATTGGTTTTGAAGAAGAGCATCATTGGTTTTGATGAAGAGTAGCACTATGCATCTGAAGCTTCTCTAACTTCTCATTGCAATTTTGATTTTTTCCCTGCAATTTCTACCTATTTTTAAATTTCTGCGCATTTTGGAGCACTTCTGGAAAATTGTTTAAAGTGGGTTTCTGAAAGAAAATTTTATGGGTTTTTCATTGAAAAATTTCTACAAATCTCTGTGTTTTTCTACTGAAATTTCCTGAAAAAAATTCTACATTTTGTCCAATTCTCTACTGCTGTAGTTTACTACCTAAAAAATATACTTTACTGTTAAAAATTGATGTTTCCCTCACTCATTTTGTGTTGTTTTACTGTTTGAAGAAAAAATGAAAATAAATAAATAAATAAATTCTAAGCACTGGGCTCCTCGGCCCTCATGGCCTCACTGCAATACCGCATAGCGGATCACATCACTCGAACCCCCCTCATTCTTGGCCTCTCGGCCCCCACTCCACTACGACCCACCTCTCCCTACGACCCACGACCCCTGCAACCCCATCTCTACACATCCACTCCCAACATCCCACGACACCTGTCATTCCCCCAACCCCTCTCCACATATCCCATCCCCCTATCCACCCTACCCACATGCGCCTACCCCTCATGGCTTGTGCCTACCCCATTCCCCTCGCTCCACTCGACGCTACCCTTACGACGCTCTTCCCCCTCCCCTTTCGGCCTTTTGGCCCCCTTTCCAACCCCCTCCCATCACTCAACCCGCCCTTCTCCTCTCTACCCTGCACCTACGCCACTCTACCCCCAACCTCGTCCTGCTCCCTCATGGCCATATGGCCCTACGCTACCCAAACCCCCTCGCTTATGCTCTCCCCACACCCTGCAACTCTCAACGCTCACCTTACCCCTGGCTCCCCCTCTCCCTTGGCTACTCTCCTTACCTTGGCCTCACGATCGTGCTCTCCACACTACCCTACCCTACCACTCAACCCATCTCCCCCTGCGTTAACCATCACCCTCATCCCCCCTCTCACTCCTACGCGGCCTACCCTTCACTCTTCCCAACCCGCAGCACCCATACCCGCTCGGCCCTTACGGCCCACAGCTACTGCACGACCCCCCCCAACCCTTTGTTTGCCCCCCCCCCCCCCCCCCCACATCAATTTTTAATTTCAAAGTTTTTTTACACTTAAAATCCACCCCCCCCACCCCACTCCCCAAATTTTTTTCTCCTTAGTTCCCCCCCACCTCTTTAAATTCGTTTTTTTTTTAATTTATTAAATTCCCTCCCTCTTTTAAAAAAATACAGCAGAGAGAGAAGAGAGAGAGGAAATGAACAGCAACAAATGAAGAAAGAGGAAATGGCATATGTAGCAGATGGACTAAATACATAGAGAAAAGTGAAATTTTCATTGTAATATTTGTGGGATGGATAAAAGGGTGATTTTCTAAAAAAGATTCACATGTGAAGACAAATTGGTCCTCATTTTCAAAACAACAGTGGAATTCATTATTTGGACACAAAGTTTCTGATTTTTTGGAGTTTCTTTTGATATTTATTGTAAAGCATTACAACAAGGTCAAGCATCCAAGCTTGTGAATATCTCCTCCTTTTGTTGAGTTGAGTTGAGTTGTTATAGGTGCAAAACAACTCTTTTGAAGAAGAAAAAAATTAGCTGCCATAAAAATATTCTTGCACAAGTGTTTTTGCTGCACATTTATACAAATATTTTGCAGAGATATTGTATTGTACTGACATTGTATTGTGAGTGGATATTGCTTCTTCATAATTGCAATCATTCAATTTGAGTTGTTGGAAATTGTTGGTGTAAGTCATTATTGCTTGATGGTTAGAAATCCAAGTCTATACCTTGAGGTCCTCCATAATTTGAGTAGTAGAGTTTGTACTTTGAGAATTCCATAATTGGAAATTCTTTGGAATCATTTGCAATTGTTTGAAGGAAAATTGAATCACATTGTAAATGGGTGCATTATCGGTTGAAGCCGACACCCTTTATGTTTTGAGCCTAAGTTGTTGAAAAATGGATAAAATCAATGAGGCATTGGAGTTGTTGAATAACCTAATTCACTCCAATGTTGATGATATGGTAAAAATGAACAAGAATGCTCTTCTTGATATTCAAAGTTGTTTGCAATATGCACAAGAAAAGATTGATTTTTTGTAGTTGGAATCTCAGCTTCAGCAAGATGAACTTCACCAAAAGAGTCACCATTCTGAACCTGTTTCTATTCAGAAAATTGAGGACTCCCATTAGCTGCAAGTCAGTAAAGTTGTAGTTGATTCACATTCAGTTCCTTGTAGAAGAGCAGATTTACATGTAGATGCAGCAGCTCAGTCTGCACTTCTCAAGCACATCATCAGACCTCGGGAAGAGCTTGTCCATAACAAGCACAGAACTGGTCTTGGATATGACAAGGATGTGTCATTTCATGTTCTAGACAACACCAAGCCCATCATATTTCAGAGTGTTGGATTCCTGTATGATAGTTCACCTACAGCTATTCCAGATCCTTCTCTGCTTCCACAACAACAACAACAGATTGTAAAATTCCAACACTGTGATCAAGTTGGCCATATGAAATATCACTATTTTGATCTTCACCCATGCAAGCACTATGGTCAGCACACCCATTATTCACACAAATGCTTCAAAAACAAGCCTTCTGCAAGAAAAAAGATTCATCTTGGATGGATCGCTTCTTGGCAATGGGCATCAACAGCCAAGAAGATGTTTAATTCGCATGTCAGAACTTGTTCTCAAATATTGAGCAAACTTGCAGTTGAGTTTTCGCCATCATCTCACCTTGTACCTGACATGGGGAAAATGGTGGTCATCCACAAGCTTCGATGTCAGATCAAGCGAGCCTGAGCTACAATCTCTCATTCCAGATTCAGATTTGTAGCTAGAGACACAGATGCCCATGAGCATGCCTTTGGTTTGTGGACAGACTTAAACCATCAGCTTTGGTTGGTGGACAACCTTAAACCATAATCTTTCAAAACACTTCCTCTTGCAGAAGACTTCAGCTTCTTGCCAGCCTTAGAAGAGTTCCAGGAAATGCTTCAAGCATTCCAGTGTTGTTGGTCATCCTTAAACCATCACAGGTTGTAGACTTCCCTTCTTTTAGGTTGAAGGTCTCCTTTTTTATGAGGGACACTTCCTCTAGCAGAAGCCCTTAGCTTCTTGCAGTTTTGGAAGAGTTCTGAGAACTGCAATAAGTGTTGCATTCCAGTGTTGGTTGTCATCCTTAAACCGCCTCTTTTTGCCAAAATTTTAGAGAGCTGATTCAGCCTAAGTGCTGCCATGTATACTTTGCATATTTGTATTACAAATATCTTCTTGGACTCACACATAGCCCTTCGGATTAAGGGGGGGAATGTTGGAACACCTAATCCTCCATGGGTAGGTGTGGAATGCGAAAAGTGACAATGGAGTCCAAGTGAGCTTGGAATGTGAAACCAAGAGTCACACTATTGTACTATAAATGTACATCATGTGTAATGGAAAAAATGGAGCTACACGCTTATCCTTCAATTGTGTGTGTTGTGTGTGCTTATATTTCTCTCACACCATGTGTGTTTTTAACATTTTCATTTCTGGATAGCCATGGTGTTTTGGAGTTTCCATGTCTTAGTTTAGCTGGATTACCGGATGGATTCGAAGCTGAGTGAGGCAAATGTCCAAATATTATTATTATTATGACACATAACCGGTTTATGTGTTTCCTCCGTTTGGGACCTGGTGGTCCAGGTTTGGATTGCAGTAAATCCTGAGATGTGTTGCCTCAGTTTAGGGCATAGTGGTCCAGGATTGGATTGCAGTAAAGCCTGAGAGGTGGTTGCCCTTGATTAGGCCTAGGAATCCTTGTCGATGAATGGAGGGACATATGACAAAGCCTAGAGGGTGGTATCTCACTTTATGGCCTAGTGACCTCTGATTCAGACTGTGGGTTACAGTAAATCCTAAGAAACTAGGAGACAGGAAAATTCCTCATAGTTCAAGTGGAGAGAATCCATTGATATCGATGCTTGTGTTGGTCTAGTGATCGGGCGTAGATCACGATAAAGGCAGTTATGACATGTTTATTGTGTTGGCGTAGTGATCTGGTGAGGATCACAGTAAAGCCTGATTTTTATTGATGAGGGTGAGGTGGGTTAGCACTATGATGCCCTAGTTTCTCCTTTCGATTTGATTCCCACATTCATGATTGGAATATGGTAGGAGGGTGACTAGCTGAAGAGAGATTTGGCTCAACCAATCTATGGTCACGTGGAACATGGAACTCCCATCTCTAGATGTTTTTCACATTTAGTAATGAAGATTTCATTCCTTTGGTATGAAAATGTACTGGTCATTATGTGGATTCTATTGTTGTTGTATCCATGGTATTTTTGTTGACAATATGTTGGTTATAAGCATGTATTCGGTAAGTGATGATGTACGGCTTTATCAATTTTTTTACTTGTAAATGAATCCACAATGTATCTATGATCAAATAGATTGTATTATAGCTAATGATATAAGGAAGAAATGATTCTTAGTGGTTCTATGATAAGTATGAGACCCCTATGGTTAAATATGATGTTTACACCTATAGATTCAATGTTTGTGACATGTTTGACAAAATGCATGTCATGGCTAGGAGGGGTCCAGATGAGTTCATGTTGATGTGATTGCTTACATATCATCATCCTAATGTTATTTATCATCCGATGGTTCTCTTTTTATGCCGAGTGAGGAATATGGAGTTCTTTAACAAGCTAGTTTTAGTCTGATGCAATGTGATCATTGATCTCCTTTTTAATGAATGGTTCTTATTTGGTATTGGGTGAAAAAATACTTATGAATTATCTCTTCCTTTTGGCTCGTTAAAATTCGTATGTGTGAAAAACTATAACAGGGTCTCTTCCTATCCTGCAATGGCGCTGCCATCACTGTCAAAGAAAGGCTGGTGATTCTGCAGACACGAGGCACAGTGAGCCCGTGGCATTCTGCGCATGAACCATGGCATCCGCTCTGGGGGGAGGCAGTTAGCTTCCCCCTACAAAGGACGATCCAAACAAATTTGCGTTCGATGAGGGCAGAACGGCTCCTGACACAACAGGAACGGACCAAAGCAAGGAAATACCGCAAACGCAGGCAACCGAGGCCACTCGGAACATCCCTACTGCGACTTCAGTTACATGCAAGCCCATAGCTACTGACAGACCAAAGATTGACCTCCCTAGTCACCGCATAAATGCTCAGATCCAGTACATGAAATACCATGCACTCATTAGGAAGTTCATTGGTTTTTGGCCCACAGAAAAAGCGTTACAGGTATGGATTGCTACAAAATGGAAGCGTAAGGGACACATCACCCTTCAGTTAGGGCCAAAAGGCTTATTCAACGTTGTATTCAATTGCATTGAGGACCAAAATAGAGTTCTAGGTGAGGAGCCTTACTTCTTTAACTCCGCAGGTCTATACCTAAGAGACTGGGTAGAAAGATTCAACCTAGACAAAGAAAATTTCAACTAGGCTCCGGTTTGGATACAACTATATTCACTCCTGCTAGAGTATTGGGATGAAGAATCCCTCACATCCATAGGCAGAGGACTGGGAGAATTCATCAAGATAGCTGAAGAAACAAAGCTTCGAAGGTACACTTCTTATGCAAGAATCTGTGTCTACATGCAGTTGGACAGAGCCCTCCCGGATGCGGTAAGTCTATTTCATGATGACTTTGAATGGATTCAACCTGTATATTATGAACATGTTCCCTTTAGATGCCGTAGGTGTCATGTCCATGGGCATTTGTTCAGGGATTATCCTCTCAACATTGCTTCAAAGACCAAAAAGGTCGAAGACAAATCTGAAGCGGATGGGTTCACTAAAGTTCCAAACCGAAGGCGACACAATAAAAGAACCCCTTTTGGTAGCAAAAATTCCAATCTACGAGCTAATACCCCTGCTACCAGTAACAGTTTTGAACCCCTGGCTCAAACTGATCCCTCTGGGGATATCCCTTCTATCAACCCTATTCCCCCTCCCAATTCCTCTTCCCCATCTGCACCCCGAAATCCCACCAGCACGAAGCCAAGCCTAGTAGGCATGGAAAATATGGCGAATATAGGATCCAAGAAAACCCCAGATTCAGATCCTGTCATTGGGAAGCCAAATAGTATGGATATTAACAAATTGTTTCTCAACCCTAACCAAATCAATTCAAAAAATCTTGAAAGCAGTCAACCCAGCCATATGGATGAGGATTCCGAGGGTTTTGAACTAGGAGAACTTGATTTTCTAGGTTTAGAAGATGCCTACAAGGATCAAGAATTTGACAAAATCAATCCTAGCCAGATTGAAACTTTAGAAGTCGTTCTCACCAAAGCTCAGCAACACAAGAAACTGGGTATTCAACCAGGAAGTCACTGGGATGGTTTAAAGATCATAAAAGAATCCAAGAAAAGAGGTCGAAAGTTAGATTGGCAACGCACCATCATATTAGGGGAGATGTTGGTGGAGTCAGGATGATATCCCAAGCTCAAGAGGTTCTTCAAACCGCTTCCAAACTTTTCCTCATGAAGCTCGTCTCATGGAACGTAAGAGGGCTAAACAGCCCTAGGAAATACAGAATGATCAAAAGTATGATTCAGCAAGAAAGACCTCAAATTATATTTCTTCAAGAGACCAAATGTAACAGTGTATATCTTGGTAAAATTCTCACCAAAGCTTGGCCCGAATGCTACTTAGTAGCAGTAGATGCCTCTGGCTCGTCGGGAGGCCTAGCCATAATATGGGACACGCAAGCCATAGAGCTTGGGGACTTCCATGCAGCTCATAATCTCATTCAAGCCACTTTCCATCTCATAGGCACCAATATCCATGGGCACCTCTCAAATGTCTACTTCCCACAAGATCTGGCAAGCAAGATTGTACTCTTGAATACGATGGAGATCCTAAACACCAATAGAATGCATCCCTTATGGATTTTAGGGGGAGAATTTAATATCATTACAAAGCTGGAAGAAAAAACAGGAGGCCGATCGAGATTGGAACCAGATAGCTCTCACTTCAGGGATTTCATCAGCAGAAGTTGGTTGATCGATCTACCTTTCTCTAATGGAATTTATACTTGGAATAACAAAAGATCTGGAAGTCAACATATAGCCTCCAAGCTAGATCGCTTCCTAATCTCTGATAATGCTATACACCTGGGGGGAGATATCTTTGCCTCCATTTTACCTATAGCAGGCTCAGATCACTGGCCCATCTCACTTCAATGGTAGAGCCCTCATCAACACCTAAAAATGCCTTTCCGCTTCGAAGATTTCTGGCTGGATCATCCTACTTTCAAGGATCTAGTCCACACATCTTGGAAAAGCTTTATTCCTCCCAAAGGTTCCAAAATGTTTCAATTTCAACAAAAGCTCTGGTACCTTAATCTCAAATTAAATCCTGGAACCACATAGTATTTGGGAACATCTTTCAGGAAAAAAAATCTTTGAACTCAAAATGGTAGAGATTCAGCAGGAAATCATCAATAAAAGCAGAACAGAGCTTCTCGACACCCAAGAACAGAGTCTTCAACAACAGTTGAATGAGAGATATAAACAAGAAGAAATACTCTGGAGACAAAAATCCAGAATTCGTTGGCTAAAGGAAGGAGAAAGAAATACAAAGTTCTTTCATCTCTCCACTATTCAACAAAGAATGCACAACTGCATTGCCCACATCACAAACCAGCTAGGAGAGCGATTGGAAAACCATGATGATATTGAGCACAAATTGCTAGAACACTTCAAAAGTGTCCATCAAGAACCTGCAATATGCAGACAATCAGCAAACAACCAAATAACCCAACTCATCCCCAAAATGATAACGGAAGAGCACAATAAAGTGTTGTTGAGGCCAATTTCTCTGCAGGAGGTTGAAGCAACAATGGCCCAAACTAAGATTGGTAAGGCCCCAGGCCCAGATGGCTTCACTTCAAACTTCTTTCATCATTTTTGGGATCTCATCAAACTGGATGTCTGGCAATTAGTGGAAGAATCAAGATCAATGCACTGGCTACTTCCCTCTCTCAATGCTACTTCCATAGCTCTGGTACCAAAGGAAGATCAACCAAGCAAGCCAGATAAGTTCTGCCCCATTTCCTTATGCAACGTGATTTACAAGGTAATCTCAAAAGTCATTGCCAATCGACTCAAGCCACTTCTTCCAATGTTCATCTCTCCAGAACAAACTGGATACATGGAAGGTCGAAAAATCTTGGATGGGATTATCTTAATGCACGAAGTCATCCACTCCTTAAAAATTAGCAAAAAAGTAGTTATGCTTCTTAAAATCGATTTGTCCAAGGCTTTTGATAAATTAAGTTGGAGCTACATTCAAAAGATTCTGGAGGCTTTTGGTTTTAATCAAATGTGGATAAGATAGGTCATGAACCTCATCTCCTCCACCTTCTACTCCATCTTGGTCAATGGGATTCCTTCTCATCCATTCTCCCCCTCGAGGGGCATCAGACAAGGAGATCCACTATCTCCATTCCTCTTTGTTCTTATGGCAGAAGGCCTTGGGCGGCTCATTCAAAATGCTCCTCAAACCTAGAATCTGAAGGGCATCTCCCTTCATGGCTCCCCTACTACCACCCATCAGCAATTCGTGGATGATAACATGCTTTTTGGCCACCCTTCGGTGCAAGAAGCTCTCTCCTTAAAATCTATCTTGAACGTTTTTTCTGAAGCCTCTGGTACATCTGTTAACGCTGCCATATCTCAATTTTTTTTCTTTAACACTCCTGCTCAAACCCAAGCCAATATTGTCCGTATCCTCAGCTTTTCCACAGCCTCCCTTCCTGCCAAATACCTTGGAGCCCCCCTTATAGACTCTGCCATCAAGCATTCTTCGTGGAAAATTCTCCTTGAAAAGCTAGAAGCTCGTCTTTCCTCTTGGACGTTCAGAGCACTCAACATGGCTAGTCGGCTCATTCTCATCAAGGCAGTCCTACAATCTATGCCTCTATACCTTTTCTCGGTTTTGGCATCACCGAAATGCGTTTTCAAGAAAGTAAAAGCCTTGTAACGCAAATTCCTTTAGGGATCTTCAGGCCAGAACAGGAAATGGACTCTAGTAAACTGGAGCACGGTGTGCACTCCAAAAGAAGTCGGAGGACTTGGAGTTAGGGTCCAACTCAAAGCAACAAATTCATGGGAGCTCGAATCTGGTGGAAATGGATTTCCAATCCAAGCACGCCTTGGGCTAGACTATGGACATCGAAATATGCTAACAACAGACCTCCAGAAGAATTGATTCAACTCTCCCCTGAACATACTGGCTCTCTAATATGGACAACCTCCAAACAACATAATGCTCTGATTCAACAACATAGTTTCTGGGAAATCCGGAATGGAGGCTCAGCCAGATTCTGGATGGAATCTTGGCAGCAAAAACCAAAAATAACCGATATTCTCAATCAACTCAATCTGGAAAACATAGCCACTCAGCCAGAAGACAAGGTAAATTAGCACTGGCTCATGGAAAATAACAATGGGTTCAGGCAATGGAATTAATCTACTATTATAGCCCCCCAAGCACAGGAATATATCCAGAAAGCTCTCAACTCAGAATTAAAGCAAAGAAAGATCAAATGGTCGGAAAATCCAAATATTCTTAGATGGGGCTATACAACTAAAGGAATGTTCTCCACCAAAGAGGCCTATACTTTGATGCTCGCTTCTACCAATCCTCCTGATCCACTCTGGTAGTGCGTCTGGGCTCCCGGCACTTGGCCCAAGGTCTCAACTTTCCTTTGGCTTCTCAGTCACAAGAGAATACTCACTTGGGATAATTTGATTAAAATGGGCTTCGTCGGGCCATCACGTTGCCCCAATTACAACCAAAGCAACGAAACAGTTCAACATCTCATGATCTCTTGCACTCTAGCAAACACACTTTCGGAGAAAATTAGCTTCCGCTGCCGAAAGAGCAAGCCTATGGGTGATCTCACCAATGCCATCCACAACTGGCTCATGCTTCCTTACTCCAGTGCTCTTCTCAATACTCTTTGGCAACTTATCCCTGGCCTGCTCTTTTAGCCAGTCTGGAAAGAAAGAAACAAAAGAATATTCAGAAACCAAACTACACCTCTAGAGACAATTTGGAGCACCTTCAGCAATAATCTTCAAGAATCCCTGGCTCTTCACAGCTGGAAGGAAGAGGACATCCTCACCAAGCCACAGAAAATTGCCATCTAGGAGAACTGGCAACTCAAAATCAACCCAACCTCATCTACATCGGCAAGGAATATCCAGAGGATCCTTGATCGTTGGTCTCCACCTCCAACAGGAGTAGTCAAATTAAACTTCGATGGGGCATCTAAGGGCAATCCCGGGAAAGCTGGATTTGGTGGCATCTTCGGAGACTTCAAAGGCGCTACTCTAGCAATCTACCTTGGTTCTCTTGGTTGGGACACCAACAACTCTGCGGAGTTAGAAGGCCCGTGGCAAGGTCTCCGCTTAGCTCAGCAAAACAAATTCCTTCCCACGGCTGTCGAAGGAGACTCACAGGTGCTCATCAACATGGCTAATCAACTACTCTTGGGATCCTCTGCTGCTAAGGGTGCCACTAGCTGGCGATTAACTGTTAGACTCAAACTTTTGGAAGAGTGGCCCAAGATCAACAATGTTGTTTCTTTCACTCACATCAAGCGAGATGGAAACAAGGTTGCAGACTTCCTTGCCAATCTGGGAGTTGAAAGTATAGATACACTCAATCATGGTCCTCTCAACATTATCCATGAAAATGCCAAGCTACAGGAATGTAGCACTCTGGTGCATAACGACACTTCAACTCCAGATGCGGATGACACCCGAGCATGATGGGACGCCCGTCCCAAGTTGCATCCCAAGGTCGATGGCATGGGGTGGCCATGTGGCCTCCCACAGGGGCATTAATATCGCCATTAATCCCACCACCCTGCGCTCCATTAAGACCTTCATCACGAACTGTCGCCGCCCTTTGCACTTCCCCTGGTTCATTATGGAATTTGATTTTGATTTTATTGTATGGCAAGCGCTCAATCTGCAGATCCATCGCTCCGCGGAGAAGTTCATGCCCACTCGCCTGTGCTAAGCCAAGCGCTCGTACGCATACTGGTAGGCGTTGTATGCTCCTCTGTTGCTTGGAAACTATTCCGAAGCGCCATTTTTCTCAAAGCAACTTCTGTTGTTCGAAATCCCTACCTGTCTCACCTAGCTCCTCTGTGCAACATTTATTCTGCTCGTCCCTCAAGCTACACTAGGAGCACTTCCTTGCAACCATGCCCAGGCTGCGTCATAGGATGAAAAGTCAACACGGGATCAGTCGTGCCTGCGCCATCCGATCTTAGGCCTCCCCCAGCTCGGATTCCTCCTCCAAGGACTTCTCCTGTGACCACATTCCTGAAACCTGGAGCCGAAAGGGTAGCTTTCATTTTAAGGAGCATGTTCACTCCTTCCCGAGCTCTCTGCCTCCCCATGCGCCTTCTCTTGCGCCTCCCCATGCGCTCCCTCCTGTGCCTCCGGCTCTCCACTCTACCGCCTCTCTTGCCCCATCTCCGTCAGCCTTCACCCCCCTTCGTCAATCCTCTCAACGTGCGGGGTTTCGCTTTGATTGCTCGATGGATAAGCCGATCATTACTGCCTATATCACAGTTACTATTCGGGAGGAGGTAGCCAGCCCTGCACCCCCCTCAATCGATGTCCCTAGTCCCTCTGTCATTATCCCTGGCCCCTCTGTTGCTCCCGCTCCCACGCCTGCAGAAAAAGCCAAGGAATCCCTGGCACAGATGAAAATAGCCCGTGATGATATAATGCATGTTCAGGTGAAGGACGATAAAGGCAAAGACACTGCGGTTCCCACTACAGACGATGAAGGAAGCAGTGATGAGTATATATGTATAATCGAGGAGGAGCCTCCATCTCCAGTCAATGATCAGTAGCTGGGATGACCTTTAGCGGATTTCGACCCTACAGTCCAGGTTTCCTAGGCTGGTTTTTGTTTTTATGCTTAATTTCCCTCTGCTGAAAGAGCAGATTGTCTTTCTACTTGCTTTTTTGTTAAACTATTTGACTCAAATTTCGGTTTCCCCTGTGAGGGCAGCAAGACTTATCTCTCATGGACTGGTTTCCCCTCGGTGGGAAGTCCAAACTCTTGGTTTTCATGACTATCAAGCCCTGGTCTCAGACTTTCTCAGCTGAAGCAGTGGAAGTTTTGTATCATTATGTTTCATATCAATAGATTTAGATTTACTCAGAAAAAAAAATGTTATTTATCATCCCTTAAGTTTTCATGAAATTTTGGGAAATGATATGGGCTCTCGGCCTAAAAAGGTGGCTCAAATGTCGGAGTCGCAATCACAAAAAAGAGCATTTGGGGCCCTAGCTGCTGACACACAGTGTTATGCCTGCGAATATAGCATCATAGCCCCTGGAATGTAGTTTTATGCATGCAGCTATGGCTGAAAGGGAGTAAAATGTTGCTGAGACCAAGGGTTAAGAGGCCTGAATGGTTGGGTTAGCTCCTAGGGGTGTTATGGTTGTTATACAAGGGACGTAGGCTGCGTTTTCTATTGGTTCCACTTCCTTAAGATCACATAGGAGGTTGAATCTCATTATAGTAGCCTCTCATCACATGTTTATCCCAGTTGATTGGTTACTTAGATAAATATCAGAAGGGATGCTAAATCTACTCTTCCCCAACTTTTGAGCTTTTGACTTAATTCCATGAAACACCTACACTTTGGTAAAAGACTTGTTTTACACCAATTTAAATACAATTAATTAAAAGTTGCGTTAAGAAAGTTAAACATAATAAAAATATTTAATTTAATAAATATTTTTTTTTAATATAATAAGAAAAGTTTATTGATTTTTTAAAGCTATAATATATAAAACTGAAATATTATTAAATTGGAGTTAATTTACATATGAGATAGAAGAATAATAGATTTGTTTATTGCAAATTTAATTTGCATTCTTATTCTCAACGCTTCCCTAAGATTAAAACCCAATATAAATTCAACCCCACACAACCAATTAATATATATCTCACGAATATAATTATTAAATATATGGTTAAAAGGTAAGATTTTGCGTTTTCTTTTCTGATGAGAAAAATGTTTGTTAAAAGCATGAAGTTATGCTTCCATGAAAAATGATAATGAAGGTAGGTAATGATACCTTACTTTTGTGGAAAGGAAGTTAATTATTTCTTGTTTTCATTTCAAGCAATGGTTGTCTAAAGTTAAATTTTATTGAAAACAAGATTCTTCCGAAGGGCATCATCTTCCTGATCTAAACTGATTCCTTCCTTAGTAGAGTTGACGACAGGGAAAAATATTCCTTCGTGGATGCCTGACTTCTGAACTCTGTGTTAGGTTGCTTGACAACAAATGTAAAGAATTATTCCTTGCTAAATGTAAAGGGCGTGGACAAGTCGATTTTTATGTTAATTCAAGTAAACATTATTCCTTATGTAAACGGCTTGTACAAGTCGATTTTTCTGTTAATCCAAGTAAAGATTATTCCTTCTTGTTGATTGTAAAATTTATATTGATGTATGACCTGAACACAAGTTCACAATCAGTGTCCTGGACACTACGTGCGGAGAGGGAGAGGGAGGTAAAGAAATAAACATGGATGGAACGGTGGTTGTTGGTTCGGTTATAGAAGAGTTGACTTCAAAGGTCTCTGAATATTTGTTAGGAGAGATATCTGTAATTAGTAATTTCCGACAGGCTTTGGAAAGCCTCTGGGTTGAGCTTGAGAACATTAAATCGCTGTTGAAAGACGCCGAAGGTAAGACGAACTCCACTTCAGTTTGCAATTGGCTTGAGAAACTGGAGGATTTTCTGGACAATGCTGTTGACATAGTGGAGGAATGCCAAGCGGCTGGGAGATTAATTTGGAGCCCGATCTTCCGTTGTAAGATGGGGCACAAGATGAAGAAGTTAAATGAGGGGATTACAAACATTAAGGTGAGTGCCAAATATCTCAAATATGTTGGCTCTATACTAGATGTGAATGCTCGTTTAGAATCTAATTCACAAGTCAAAAGGGAAAGCACGCTGAATCCAAATGTTGTTCATCCTGTGGGCATGAAAAACGACATTGAAGATATTACTAAATTGGTATTGAAGGGAGAAGGTCCTCGCGTAATTGCAGTTGTGGGTATGGGAGGTCATGGCAAAACTCTTCTGGTCCGAAGTGTATTTAACCAGAAAAGAGTTAATCAACATTTTTACCGTCGTTTTTGGTTGGTAGTATCTCAGAAATTGGATCTTCAGAATGTGTCCAATCAAATGGAATGTCCTATGAAAAATGAGGACATCCTTGTTGGAATGTAATTTCCATGGGCGCGGATCAGGTTGCAGGCGGGCACGACGAACAGTGGAGAAGGTTATCGCGGCAGCACCTTGACACGAAATCAACGGGTGCGGGGGGTCGAATAGCACGACCGTTAACGGAACCTTACTCCCCGCAGTTGACCAGCCATGGGGCCGTTGACCACAAATGTGTGGCTGTCGTTTAGTGCGGGGGGTCACCCATCCGATGGGTACGGCCAGAACCTTACCCCCCACAACCACCAGCTTTGAGGTGGCTCCGCCACATGCGCTCAGCGCGCCATCGTTCCGCCACCACCGCATAAAAAAATTGCCGCTGCCAGCAAATCAAATTTGCCATTAATTTTTTTTAATGGTGCTGACAGAAGTTTTTAATGCCATTAATAAAAATATAAGCGGTGATGTTTTTGGCAAGTTTGTCAACAAATAGCTTTTAATTGTTTTAGATATTTTGTTTATATATAGAACAGAGACATAGTGTAAATTTTTAATTTACATACAGAATGTAATACGCACAGCAGTTTTTTTTGAAAAAAAACAGAGAGTGCAGTTTTGAAATATACACAGCAGTGTGTATTTTTTTTTGAAACAGTGAGAGCAAAATTAAATTTATACACAGCAGTGTAAGATTTATAAAAACACAGTGAGTCTTATTAAATAGACAGAGAGCTGTTTATTTTTTTTACAGAGAGACAGAAAGTTTTTTTTAATTGAGACAGAGGTCTCAAGTGTGCACTGTGACAGCAGCAGTCACAATTGTAAATCCCTCTACAGTGAGGAAGAAGAATTGTAACAAGTTTTTTTTAATAGAATTTTTTTATGAGAAATTCTGTCACTGTGTATGCAAATTTAAAGAATATTTCTCTGTGTTAGAGGAGGCAGCTTTATTATTCTGGAATTCTGAAAATTCCAACATGGTATCGGAGCCAATTCAGGCTATTTGAAGGTCAAATAAGCTGAAGAAAATGAGTTCTAAATTGCAGAAGCCTCTCCAGCAGCGTGAAGGTTCAGTCAAGAAGAATTCGAAGGTAATTCTCTATACAGACTTGTGTTATTGTTGCAGTACAGTTAATTAAATTTTGATTCATAGTTAAGAGTGCGAAATGGCTGGAGCCAGCACTGGTATGAGTTTGGGAAATATCCATCTCCCACAATTCAATGGAAAGAATTATGACTACTGGTCAATAACCCTAAGAGCCTTATTTATCTCCCAAGAGTTATGGGAATTAGTTGAGGATGGCTTTGAAGAGCCAACAAATGAAGCAGAGTTTTTTCTTTTAACTCAGGCAGAAAGAGAGTCACTGAAAAACAATAAGAAGAGAGATGCCAAGGCTCTTTTCTTCTTGTATCAAGCAGTGCATGAGAGTGTATTTCCAAGGATAGCAGCAGCTAAGAAATCCAGTGAAGCATGGGAAACTCTCAAGACAGCTTATCAGGGAATGGAGAAGGTGAAAACAGCAAAACTTCAGTTGCTGAGGAGAGACTTTGAGACTCTCTGTATGAAAGAGTCAGACACTATTGACTCATTCTTCACTCATGTGATAGGAATGGTCACACAAATCAGATCACATGGAGAAACTCTTGAAGACAAGAGGATTGTTGAAAAACTCTTGAGAAGCTTACCCTCAAGGTTTGATGTGATTGTCACCACCATAGAGGAGACTAAGGATCTCACAAAGTTTTCAGTGGATGAATTACATGCATCACTGATTACCCATGAACAGAGATTGAGTAGGAGTGAAAACTCATCTCTTGAGCAAACCTTTAAGGCCCATATGTCTTTCGGAAGAGGAAGAGGGCAAGGCAGAGGAAGAGGAAGAGGCAGAAGCCAAAACAGAGGTGGAAGGAACAACCCTTCACATTCAAATGGAAGGGGCAGCAATCAGCATCAAGGCCAAGGCAGCAGCCAGCAGAATGATCAAGGACAAAGGTATGATAAGTCCAATGTTCAATGTTACAATTGTAAGAAATATGGTCATTATGCTAATGAATGTAGAAAGAAGAAACAAGATATGAGAAGTGGAACTAGTGCAAATTTCACAAAAGAAAATAGCAGCCAAAGCAATTTGTTTTTAGCTTGTAATATGGCTGAAGAAAAGAATGATGATTTATGGTTTCTAGATTCCGGTTGTAGTAACCATATGACAGGAAACTTAGCAATGTTTTCTATCTTAGATGAAAGTGTGCAGTCACAAGTCACACTAGGAACTGATAGCAAAGTTTCTGTTATGGGAAAATGAGATGTAAATGTTTTAACAAGATTAGGTGCAAAGAAAACCATAGCAGATGTTTATTATGTTCCAGGAATGAAGTGTAACCTCTTAAGTATTGGACAACTTATCCATAAGGGGTATAATGTTTTCTTTGATAATGATGTTTGTACCATCATGGATAAACCACCCAGCAAACAATGTATTGCTGAAGTGAAGATGACAAGGAACAGGATGTTCCCTCTCAGAATGAGAGCAGACTTGAAGAATGGTGAAGAGAATGCAACAGTTGCACAGGAGACTTTCCAAAGCGAACCAAAGGATGATAATTGGTTATGGCACTTGAGATTTGGACATCTCAACTTTGGAGGTCTTAACTTGTTGAACAGAAAAGGAATGGTAAGTGGTTTACCATTGATAGAGAAACCGGACAGCCTTTGTGAAGGTTGTATTCTTGGAAAACAACACAGAGAAAGTTTTCCTTCCGGGAAAAGCATAAGGGCAAAAGCACCCTTAGAGATTGTCCACTCAGATGTGTGTGGACCGATGCAAACTCCATCACTTGCAAGCAGCCACTATGTGTTAACATTTATAGATGATTTTACAAGAAAAACTTGGGTTTACTTTTTGAAAAAGAAAATTGAAGTGTTTGAAAAATTCCGCAATTTCAAAGCACTTGTTGAGAATCAGAGTGGGCTGCATATCAAGGTCTTAAGGACTGATAGAGGAGGTGAGTATATATCTAAATATTTTCTACGTTTTTGTAGAGAAAATGGTATTCATAAACAGTTTACAACTAGATATACTCCGCAGCAAAATGGAGTAGCCGAAAGGAAGAACCGAACCATAATGGACATGGAAAGAAGCATGTTGAAGGCAAAACATTTGCCTAATGATTATTGGGCTGAAGCTGTACATTGTGCAGCGTATATTTTGAACAGGTGTCTTACAAAAGCAGTTATGAACAAAGTGCCGGAAGAGGCATGGAGTGGCACAAAGAAAAGTGTCACACACATGAAGGTTTTTGGATGTGTGGCTTATGCACACATTCCGGATCAGCTAAGAAAGAAGTTGGACAGCAAGGGGGAGAAATGTATTTTCATTGGATACAGTGAGGAATCCAAGGCTTACAGGTTATATAACCCATCCACCAAGAAGTTTATTGTGAGCAGGGACGTTCAATTCATTGAAGAGGAAGCTTGGGATGGAAGCATAGAGAAAACAGTGAATGTTAAACACTGTTTATCTCATGATGAGAATGATGATGAGGTCGCTGAAATACATCCCCAAATAGCAGCACCAATACAAGGGCAGCAAAGTACACCTTTGAGGAGAAATGAAAGTGCTTCTCCAAGCACACCACAAGGAGGAAATTCAAGTGCTTCTTCAAGTACTTGTACACCTACTGTAAGAGGTAAGAAATTTAGAAGTTTGAAAGATATTTATGAACAAGATATAACAAATGAATGTATCAATTCTTTGTTTGCTTTATATTGTCATGTTGATGATCCTGTTCATTTCGAAGAAGCCATCAAGGATAAGAAATGGATAGAAGCTATGGATGAGGAACTTAATGCCATAGAGAGGAACAAAACTTGAGATTTGGTTGAACTCCCAAAAGGTAAAGATGTTATTGGAGTTAAATGGGTCTACAAGACCAAGAGTAATGCTGAAGGCAAGATAGAGAGACACAAGGCAAGGCTTGTTGTCAAAGGCTATAAGCAGAAGCATGGCATTGATTATGAGGAAACTTTCGCACCGGTTGCAAGAATGGAAATCGTGAGAGCAGTGTTGTCCATAGCAGCACAAAACAAATGGAAAGTTTACCAAATGGACGTGAAGTCAGCATTTCTGAATGGAGTGTTAATGGAAGAGGTTTACATTGATCAACCTCTCGGTTATGAGAAAAAAGGCCAAGAGCACAAGGTATGCAAGTTGAAGAAGGCTCTTTATGGGCTGAAGCAAGCGCCAAGAGCGTGGTACAGTAGGATAGATTCATATCTACTGGAAAATGGTTTTGAGAAGTGTGAGGGAGAACCCACCCTCTACATCAAAGAACAAGATGGTAAAATTTTGATTGTAGTCTTGTATGTTGATGATGTTATTTTTACAGGTAATGATGATTGCCTTATTGAACATTTCAAAGTAGTCATGAAAGAAGAGTTTGAAATGACTGATATGGGTTTGTTGAAATACTTCTTGGGAATAGAAGTAGAACAAGATGAAAATGGTATTTTCATCTCACAGGCAAAGTATGTTAATGAGGTACTTGAAAGATTTAACATGCAGGAATGCAAAGCAGCAATCACTCCAACAGTGATGGGATTAAAGCTCAGTAGAGAGGACAGCAGTAAGGATTTTGATCCTAGTCTATACAAGAGCATAGTTGGCAGCCTTATGTATTTGACTGCAACTAGGCCGGACATAATGCATGCTGTTAGTTTGATTTCCAGGTTCATGGAAAAGCCAAAAGATACACATTGGCAAGCAGCAAAAAGGATTTTGAGGTATGTTAAAGGTACTAAAAATTTTGGTATTTTTTATACTACTTCAGAACATTCAGATTTAGTTGGATACACAGACAGTGATTGGGCTGGAAGTGTTGATGATCGGAAGAGCACTTCCGGTTATGTCTTTCACAAGGGTTCAGGAGCCATTTCATGGGCTTCTAAGAAACAACCCATTGTAGCATTGTCTACAGCAGAGGCAGAATATGTAGCAGCTACAACAGCAGCGTGTCAAGCAGTTTGGATGCGGAAAATGTTGAGAAGTTTAGGCCAAGAACAGGTAAAAGGGACAGTGATATTTTGTGACAATAGCTCAGCTATTGCATTGTCTAAAAATTCAGTTTTTCATAAGAGGACTAAGCACATTGACACCAAGTTTCATTTCATACGAGAATTGGTTAGCAATGGCGAAATCGTTTTGCAGCATTGTAGAACGGAGGATCAATTTGCTGATATCCTCACAAAGCCACTTGCGCAGAAAAGCTTTGAACACTTCAGAAAATGCATGGGTATGCAGGAAAACCCAGCAGTGGAAATTAAGGGGGAGTGTTGGAATGTAATTTCCATGGGCGTGGATCAGGTTGCAGGCGGGCACGACGAACAGTGGAGAAGGTTATCGCGACAACACCTTGACACGAAATCAACGGGTGCGGGGGGTCGAATAGCGCGACCGTTAACGGAACCTTACCCCCCGCAGTTGACCAGCCATGGGGCCGTTGACCACAAATGTGTGGCTGTCGTTTAGTGCGGAGGTCACCCATCCGATGGGTACGGCCAGAACCTTACCCCCCGCAACCACCAGCCTTGAGGTGGCTCCGCCACATGCGCTCAGCGCGCCACCGTTCCGCCACCACCGCATAAAAAAATTGCCGCTGCCAGCAAATCAAATTTGCCATTAATTTTTTTTAATGGTGCTGACAGAAGTTTTTAATGCCATTAATAAAAATATAAGCGGTGATGTTTTTGGCAAGTTTGTCAACAAATAGCTTTTAATTGTTTTAGATATTTTGTTTATATATAGAACAGAGACATAGTGTAAATTTTTAATTTACATACAGAATGTAGTACGCACAACAGTTTTTTTTGAAAAAAAACAGAGAGTGCAGTTTTGAAATATACACAGCAGTGTGTATTTTTTTTTGAAACAGTGAGAGCAGAATTAAATTTATACACAGCAGTGTAAGATTTATAAAAACACAGTGAGTCTTATTAAATAGACAAAGAGCTGTTTATTTTTTTTTACAGAGAGACAGAAAGTTTTTTTTAATTGAGACAGAGGTCTCAATTGTGCACTGTGACAGCAACAGTCACAATTGTAAATCCCTCTACACTGAGGAAGAAGAATTGTAACAAGTTTTTTTTAATAGAATTTTTTTATGAGAAATTCTGTCACTGTGTATGCAAATTTAAAGAATATTTCTCTGTGTTAGAGGAGGCAGCTTTATTATTCTGGAATTCTGAAAATTCCAACAATCCTGAAAAAAAAAATTAAGGACTTCTTTCCTGATTTAGATGGAAAACGTTGTCTGTTTGTTTTCGATGATGTGTGAGATGGAAATGCTCTAATTAAGTTGTTTGACAGCATTGTTCAGCCAATCCAAAGCAATTATAAGATTCTCATGACCACCCGTCATACAAAAGTTGCAACAGAGTTGGAATTGGAAAAGCCGCCTCATATCCATGAGATAAGAATTTATCTGCAGAAGATAGCCGGGAGTTGTTTTGCATTCATGCATTCCCGGACAGCCCAGGCCACCTCCCTCCACCGGAGCTGACAGAACACATCCATCATATTTTAGCAAAATGTGGTGGATCGCCGTTGGCTATCAAAACAATAGGAGCATATCTGGCAAGAGTACGACGGCTTCCTAATGACTGGGATGTGACCTTCAATCGTCTAAATATTCTCAACGCAATAAGCAACATGGTTCTGCCCTCTCTGAAATTAAGTTACGAGGTTTTGCCAGCTCATCTGAAGCCTTGTTTTCTTTATTTTTCTCTTTTCCCCAAGGGTACTGAAATAGAATGTGAATATTTAATGCATATGTGGATTGGTCAAGGACTTGTTTCTGCCCCATTAGAGGATGCATGCGATGTAGGACGTTCGTACATAGAGGAACTTATTGATCGATGTTTGTTAGAAGTTTCACAAGTTGATCGAGTAGATCGTTGCAAAATTCATGACTTGTTGCATGAATTAGCTGTTTCAGAGGCTCCCAAACAAACTAAATGCTTGTTAAAGCCCGGCCGAGAAGAAACGGAAGAAGTACTGAAAACTTGCCAGGGCTTGCGTAGAATTTCAGTGATTAAAAATCGCATATCCTCAATCAAGGAGGCCATCCACTGTCCAGGTCTCCGCACTTTATTGTTATCTGAAATTTTTTTGCTCACATCAATATCTGCAAGCTTCTTCAACAATCTGACACACATGAGAGTGTTAGATTTAAGTCAGACTGGCATCAGTTCATTGCCTAAATCTATTGGGAAATTGAAGCATTTGAAGTTTTTGAATTTGTCCCAAACAAATATCAAGATGCTGCCCGAGTTCTTGACTGGTTTGATACGCCTCCAGTATCTGAATGTTAGCCATTGTTCGAGTCTATCAAAGCTGCATTCAGGAATAGTGAAGCATAAATTTTTGCAATATCTGAATGCGGAGAGTTGCGGAGAATTGAAGTTGTTGCCTAAGGGAATAAAGACGGTCTGCCATCTGCAGACGTTGAAATTGAAAATTAGTACTCCATCCGATGCCAAGACCTTCCAATTCAAAGATCTCAAAGGCTTGACCCGTCTGCAACACCTATCACTAGCAGTAGAAAGTCATACTCAACTGGACGAGGGGACTTTTGGGGACATGAAAAACATGCGAAGACTCTCCTTCATAACTAGTAATATGACTGATCCGTACCTCTTCAGTCTTCCTGAAGAGATGAAAGTCATGGAAGGCCTTGAAGTAATTCGTCTGAGTAAATGCGTAGTACCCAAATGGATATTTGGGCTTCAGAACCTCATGGACCTGGAGCTACAATACGATGACTCCATGGCCAATGTTTATAAAGGACTGCAAAAAATTCCTAATTTGAGAAGGCTACAGTTGTCACACAATGACACGTGTTGAGTTTCCAGAGGAATTTGGAGAAGCTATGGCATTTCCAAAGCTGGAGGAGCTCATCGTAGAGCATTTTAGCCGTTTGAAAAAGTTTCCACAGTTGCAGGATACAGCAATGCCAATGTTAAAGTATTTCAGACTCAGATGGTGCGACAAATTGAGAAATATACCCCAAGGATTAGGAAGCCTCAAGAGTCTTGAAGAAGTAGAGCTACTTAGGAGTGAAGGCGGTCCAGACCTTTGGGGAGGTGAATGGCTACGAAATTTGCAAAAGCGCCACATTAAGCTCAAAGTCAGACCATCCGATCAAACTACAATTGATGAAATTGAATGAGGTAAAGATCAAACTAGAGTTGATGAAATTGAGTGCAGTAAAGATCAAACAACAATTGATGAAATTGACAGCATGACAACAGCAAATGATAATGCCCTTCATTGATGGTACACTTGTTGCACGGTTATGTAAAGCAGGTATATTTGAAGTAGGAAATGAGAGATATAAATTCTATAATAGCATGCTTCTATTTAAATTTTATATTTTAGATGGTTGTATTTAGAAGTTCTTATGTATGGAAAGTTTGTTTGAGCTCATGCTTCAACAAGCTAGGCTGCAGATCAGCAGCAAGTCCTTTACGGTTTAAGAGAGATTGTTGTCTGTAAAATTTTCTTTTTTAATATACTCGCTTGTATCCCTCTTATCACTTATTTCACAGTTATCCATTTTTGTTTGGGACACCATATCATCCTAAAAGCTTGGTAGAAATCGATTTATTGACTGTACGAATGAAAATATGTGACCGTGTTTAGTATTACAATGCTCCGAATTTTACTTTCAAATGTTTTTTATTCGAATTTTCCGTCTTAGTGTTGTTGAAATATTAAATTCACATGCAACAGCCCAGCAAAAGAAGGACGCATCACAGAAATCTCTTGGATCTGTTGGCATTCAACCCACGCATTGAATTTCATCATCAAGCCACTTAAAATCCATTTTATTTGACAAAGGCCGTAGCCCTGCTCATACAGTGAGAACCGTGAGCCATCCCTCTATTTAAATCACAGCGCCAATCGCCATTAAATGTAACCAACCACACACAGCGCCAATCGCCATTAAATGTCACCAACCACAGAATGGAGATCGCAACTTTGAAACATCACAGTTTGGCATATCACATCATCCATCTAGACCATCAAAAGTATTTTTTTGTTGTTTCATTTGCAATGCAATATATATCGCATGCCCAAAGTGTTAAGTCATCGATTGCATTGGGTGAGCCGATTGCATAAAATGGAGCCGATCAAGTTATCATATGGAATTTAATTTTTGGGTTTTTTGAATCTGGAATAAAGTTTTTAAAACCGTAGGTTAAGTTTACTTACTTTATTGCTTTAAAAACTTCACGGCATATATATTTGAGCATAAGTTCATAATATATAAAGTAAATTTGTTTTAATTTTTTTAAAAAAGAGCCTGTTATGTTATATGACATGTATATAAAAAAACAGAAAAGCCAGAGAGCGTGTTGTTGTTGCGGACTGTGTATTGTAAAAGCCAGCAGGCAAGAAGAGCATAGGTGTGGACTGTGTATTATTGTAAAAGAGCTCGAAGGCTGAAAACAGAATACAGCACTGTGTGCGTTTTTTTTGAAAAAGACAGAGAGTAGTTTAGAGCATGTGTAGCACTGCGTTCCAGTAGCAGTCAAACATAATTTTTTTTTGTAATTCCTCACAAGAGGAAGAACTTCAGTTTATAACAGAGTTTTTATTTTTAATAAAATAGTGTTACTTCTAATATCTGTCCAGCGATTTTTATTAATCTCCATGTTTGAAATTGGGAAATTTTTATTCCTCTGTTATTTGAAATACTTCAGAAATTCCAACAAGTTCTCTCTAAATTTTGAATTCATCAACCATTCTGTGAGCACCATGGAGATCATTTATAATAGCCCCTGCTTGTCGTTCATAATTTAAACGAAATCAG
This sequence comes from Pinus albicaulis, assembly GCA_034641835.2. NCBI lineage: Eukaryota > Viridiplantae > Streptophyta > Pinopsida > Pinales > Pinaceae > Pinus > Pinus albicaulis. The sequence continues at coordinate 965,029,181 of CM076581.1, read as the reverse complement.
CCTCGCATATTTTTACAAATATATTATGATTTCAAATATTGTAACGTATTTTAAATTATTGTTGTTATGATTAAGAGAGTACTTCTGTCTCCCAGATGGTTGAAACTCCAGCTGCCCCACTTTCAAAACCTGTGATTTTGTTTTGTTTAAGTGAGTTGTTTTTATTTTGTTAAATGAATTGTTTTTAGTGTTATTTTTTGGAATTTTTTTTAGGATTTTTCTTGTTTAATTTTTCTAAAATTTGATAGAAATTTATTGAAATCACAAATGTAATAAATATTTTTCAGAATCCAAATATCTAAATATTTTTCAAAATGTTAAATTTATATATAATCAAAAATCAATTTAAATAACACAAATCAAAATTTCACATCAAAATTATTAAAACACCTAAAATTTCTTAAAATAATCATAATACCTACACACAGAATACAGGTAGAGTACATAGCACTAAAGTGAAGGGCATAATAAAAATGGTATTTACGTTATGTACTACACATTTGATTTATACGAAGTTGCTGATAAAATTTTATGAATTTCAACTATCACGTAATATAAAAGATTGCAAATTCATGGAATATCAGTTCCACATGGATCGGGCTTTTAATATTTCACGGGATTGTTATTGTTTAAAAATAAAATCTCAATATTGTTGGCTTAAACAATAATTTATAAAACCTTATAAATAAACAATTAAAAATTCATTAAAAATAAATTTATCAAAATATGAAGAGGTTTACGAACACTAAAAAACGATATGGTAAATAAATATAATATAAATAAACTAGAGGTATGGTATATAAACTAAAGGTATGGTAAATAAATAAAACCTTTTTTTTTTATATTTACTCCATAAACCTCTGTATTTACAAAACTCAAAAAAGAGGTTTTATTTAGGTGAAGCCTTTGGGCCAAATACCATGGGAAAAATACCATGGGCCAAATACCATATTTATAAAAGAGTTATGGTAAAAAAATAAGTATAAATGAGGTGTAAATAGGTAAGTCATATAAATAAAAATATATCAAATAGGATTAGAAATCAACATCTAATTATATATGAAGTCTATGGCCCAAATACCATGGAATAAATTATTATTAATAGCAAGCAAAAAAACCATTACTAACCCTACAGCCCATTATGATGCCAAAGTGTAAGTATGTGGGAAGCCAAAACAAAAAACTAAAAATAAAATAAAAAGTAAAATCTAAATAATATCGGCTTAAAGAATAACTTACACAACCATATAAATAAACAAAACTTCTTTTTCTACTTACTCGGGAGGTATGGTAAATAAATAAAGCTATAGTTTATGGTAATAAATACAAATATAAATAAACTATAGGTATGGTAAATAAATAAAACCTCTTTTTATATTTAATTCATAAATCTCTTTGTATTTACAAAAGCTCAAAAGAGAGGTTTTATTTAGGTCAATCATATGGGCCAAACACTCGAACAAATTATTATTAATACCATGGACCAAATACTATATTTATAAAAGAGGTATAAAATGTAAGATAAATAAATAAAAATATATCAAGTAGGAGTAGAAATAAACATCTAATTATATATGAAGCCTATGGACCAAACTAATAATAATAGCATGAAAAAAAAACATTATTAACTCTCACATTAATATTAAAATATTAATATTATTATTAAATCTAATATTCATATTAATATTATTAAATTTAATAACTTTATATTAATACAAAATTATATATATATATATATATGGGAGGGAAGAACAAAGACATATGATAGAGCTGGAGAAATAGCAGGAGTGACAAAGGAGAGATGGAGATAAGCTGAAGGAGAGGGGAGAGGAGGGATGAAGAGAGAGAGAGAGAGACAGAGGAGTGAGAGAGATAGAGAAGGGTAAGAGAGGGAGAGGGAGAGGGAGACATAAAGATGGAGGTGGTAGAGAGAGAGGGTGAGAGAGGGAGGTAGAAGGAGGGAAGATTGGAGGGGAGAGAGAGAGAGAGAGAGAGAGAGGAGGAGGAGAGAGGGAGAGAAGAAGAAAGAGATAAAGAGTGATAAGTGGAGAGAGATGGAGTGACAAGGGAGATATGGAGAGAGAGTATGTATGTTTAGGGGTGAGATAAATAGACGTAGAAGGAGTGATGGAAAGAAGGGGGGAGAGAAGGAGAGAGAAGAAAAAAGGGAGGGATATAGTAACTTGTTGGAGAGAGAGATAGAGTGATGGCAGAAGAGAGAGGATTGGAGAGACATAGATAGAGAGAGAGAGATGGAAAGAGAGGAAGACACACACACACACACACACACACAGAGTGAGAGAGGGATAGAGAGAGAGAGGGATGAAGGACGAGAGAGAGGACTTGAGAGATATGAAGAGAGTGAGGGGGACGTGAGAGGATTGTAGGGGAAAGAGAGAGAGAGAGAGAGAGAGAGAGAGAGTGATGGGGGAAGAAGGAGGGAGGTATGAGATAAATGGAGAGAGGAAGGAAAAGAGAGGGGACTTGAGAGAGAGGAGGAGAGAGGGAGGAAGATAGGAGGAGAGAGAGAGTGAAGAATAAATACATAGTGACAAGTGGAAAGAGGGAGGGATTGACAAGGGAGAGATGGAGATAGAGTGTGTATGCTTGGGGGTGAGACAAAGAGATAAAGAAGGAGAGATAGAGAGAAGGGAGGATATAAGGATTGAGAGAGAGAGGCATATATGAACAAAGTTGGAAGGTGAAGATAGAGAGAAAGAGAGAGGTGGGAGAGAAATGAAGAGAGAGAGAGTGGAGAGAGGTAGGGAAAGAGAGATGGAGATGGAGGGGGAGAGAGAGGGAGGTAAGAAGAAATACATAGAGAGATAAATATGGAGAGAGAGAGAGAGAGTGAGTGATAAGTAAGATGGAGAGAGAGGGAGAGAGGATATCAGGAGGGAAGAGAGATATAAGTTGGGGAGAGGGAGGGAAGGGGAAGAGAGAGAGGGAGAGAGGGAGGGAGAGGAGGAGGGAGTGGTAAATAGATAGTTTGGAGAAAAAGAGTGTATGTTTTGGGGTTTATGTAGAGAGACGCGAGATATTGATATAGATGGAAGGTGAAGAGAAAAACAAGATAGATGGAGACAGGGATGGAGGGACAAAGAGATTGATATATATGGAGTGAGAGAGTGTGTGTGTTTATGGGGGTGAGATAAAGAGAAAAAGGAGGATATATGGAGGGACATATAGATATATATGGAGGGGGGAGAGAGGGAAGAATATTTATTACAATAGATGCATTGATTTCAATGTAGATGGTGATTTCTAATCCAATTTGATTTCTTGAACTGGATGCATTAATTTTAGTGTAGATTTTGATTTCTAATGATATTTGATTACTGGCACTATATGCATTGATTTCAATGTAGATAATTTATAATTCTATTTGATTGCTTGCACTAAATGCATTGATTTTGTTGTAGATGGTGATTTCTAATCCTATTTGATTGCTTGCACTAGATGCATTAATTTCAATACAGATGTTAATTTATAATTATATTTTATTTCTTACACTAGATGCATTGATTTCAATATATATGATTTATAATCCTATTTGATTGATTTTAGTGTAGATGGTGGTTTATAATCCTGTTTTACTACTTGCACTAGATGCATTGATTTTAGTGTATATGTTGGTTTCTAATCCTATTTACTTACTTGCACTAAATGCATTGATTTGAGGGTAGATGTTGATTTCTAATCCTATTTGATTACTTGCATTCGATGCATTGATTTTAGTGTAGATTTTGTTTTCTAATATTATTTTATTTTTTGCATTAGATGCATTGATTTTATTGTATATGTTGATTTCTGATTTGATGTAATTAGATGTATGATGGTACATTAATTTTAAAATCGTTGGATTAATAGTGTGCATTGATTTCAGTGTAAGCACAAGAAATATTGACAATGTAGATTTATTTATGTGTTATAACTTAATTAAACCTAATAATATTGGATAGCAAGAGAGACAAGGTATGATGTTTAATACAACAACTTGAGCTAAATATTTATGATTTCAACTGTCTTTTTCATATAATTGATATGAAAAGATGAAAAAACTAACAAGCGTGACAATAAGAATAATAAAAGAAAATAGTTTTAGATTGATCACAATGAAGGCTATTTGTAATTTACTACATTCTTATTATTCACATTTTCTATCACTCAATATTATTACATTTTCACTTTGCATTGAAAATTTTTATTTCATCATTAATTAAATAAGAGAATTTAAAATTAAAATGAATCGATAAATTTCAGACATATTTAGCATATTGAAAATGGTTATATTAATATTATTTAGCATATTTAAAATGTTTATATTAATATTAGATGTATTTACATATTATTGATAAAATTAATCATATGTTCCTCATATTATCGATAGATTTCCTTGGCCACACATTATTGAAACCAGCCTAGATCCATCTTAACTTCGGATCTATCAAGCACCAAGAGGGATCAAATCTCTCTAAGTGCAAACCTTTCCTCAAAATTTTCACTCAAAAATGAGGTTTGCACCTAGAGAGATTTGATCCCTCTCGGTGCTTGATAGATCCGGAGTTAAGATGGATCTACGCTGGTTATACCTAAAAAGGTGGTTGATATATCTTAATTTGACACATCATATTCATGTTCAAGGTTTTTTTAAATATGGTTTAATAGATAAAACTTCAATCTATAAACTCTATTAATTAATTAAAGAGATTACACACATTTATACATGAAATAGTCTCAAGATAGGAAATCTATCCTGGACGCACAATAATCTAGTTGAGATATTCTTTCAACCACACACTAAACTAGGAATAAATATAGTTCTAGCTACTTCCTATAATATAGGAACAGACTCCTTGTATAGAGAGTCACAACCAACGACAAGTAGGAATTAAATATTCCAACATCCTCCCTTAATGACTACTTGTCGTGATATTGATTTACAAAATCTAGTCGTGGTTAATCATAAGAAAAAGAGGATATGTCAACGTCCATATAAAGGAGCAACCATCCACCAGAATGCATGGGTACCAACCGCTGCAATCGCTGGTCTCATAGGATGTTTTTCACATACATGGTTCTGTCAACCATTATCACTGCATACATGTACTTGTATAAAAAAAAATCTGTCTGCGATTCAGATCTACCACCACCGGGCAAATCCCATGTGCAGAACCGTCAACAAATGTGTCTGCGACTCAGATCTACGACCACCGGGAAAATCCCATGTGCAAAACTGACAATAACGTCTACGACTCAGATCCACCACAAACGAGCGAATCCCATGTGCAGAACTGCCAAAAAGAAAGATATTAGCGCCTTTCTAAGCCAAATATTCATGCCCAAATAACAGTACCTAACAGTCGCGCTGATTGCGCCTTTCGACGCAACTGTCAGATAGAAAAACGCGCCGACCCTCCTGTGCTCAGAAACAACAATATCTGAGACCTGTGAGTGAGGTGTTTACTGCAGTCCACCTACTCCTGTGTGCACCTGGGGCACCTGTAGCCACTAAGGCTCTGTATGTGGTTTCTGGTTCACCACAAACCATCACTTTAAAGTGACAAAAGATGGTTTCCAGCTGACCATAAACCATTACAAGGTGGTTTTGAGATTACCACTAACTTTACACATGCCATAACAAGGCTTACATTCCATTCTCCAACTCTTGGAGTCTCCAAGTACATATAATGACCACTTACAAAACCATCCTAGACTTGCTTATAACATGCTAGGGAGTCTATCCCACAAACCCACACTAACTCAAACAAACATTTACTTTGCTGTCCATCATAATAGTTGTTGCTGCTCCTTTACCTCATCTTTTCACATCTTGGGCATCCTTGTCTTTGTCAAATAAATTCTTGGAACTCCATGCTTAACCTGTCATTTGTTAGAGTCGCGAATTCTAACAAAATAACTTTACCTACATTGAGTTAGCTAGGCTCAATAACTTTAAACATGATTCCAAGAAACTAAATAAAAACATAAACTCTTCAGATTAATTTCTCTATCTCTGCCCAAAGATGATTATTTCCCAAACATAACAACAACTATTTTCTCCAACTATACCTCTAAGGGGTTCACTAATAAAAAAACGATTCGACGACTTTTCCACTGGTCTCAATGTAGTGCATTCCAGCACAGATGATCTAGACATAGGCACTCACAGCCATATGAAGAGAAACAATAACAAATTTTCTCTCTCAAAACAAGAATCTAGGACTCTATGGTCCCATCCTCCGTCCTCCACAAATTCACTGTCAACATGCAAAAAATCATGCAACTCCTTTGTCCATCAAATAAATTTTGCATCGGCATAATCTCACCTTTTCCTATCCAACAAAATTTCCCACACCAGCGCAGGAAATCTCTACATGACAGTGATTCTCCCAATACAACACACTGGCACACATCGGTATGAATTTAAAACAAATCCATATCGCGTTGTAATTTCATACAAAATCATATTTCAAATTTGCGTTGTAAATTAAAAACTAAAAACATTAAATACCATATGAAGAATTCAATGATGCATAATTTATATTTTCCCTGGCACTTCCAAAGTCTATTGAATCCGTAGAGCTCTGTCTATCGTTCTCATAAGCATTTGATGCTTCAATCCTTCCACTATTCCACATACCACGAGATGATTCAAGCTTAGACCTTGCCTCTTCAGTAATGCGCTCAACACCGAGTTTTGCTTCTTTATTGGCACTATCTTTAGACATTATCTACACATCCATTGCTTTAGACCTAACAGTGTAAGCAAGCAAACCAATACCAATGCTAGAGTGCATCATTTGACATTGGACAATCAAATCTCTATATCTCTTCCTTCGAGATATCCTTAACTTCTGTCGATTCTCTGCAGTGCTGCTAAGTGCATAACAACCAAGCAAATATTCCCAAACTTCTGAAAGCAGCAGATCCAATTTGAGGTTTAGGAACTCATATTGGATCTGGCTCGATCACTCACGGATTTGGCACGATCGACACAGCTACGTCCACGTTACCCTTTACCCTTGAATGTAAATGATCCATTTACATTCAATCGGCTCCCCACAAAGCTTCTCGTGATCTCTCAAATCAACCTCAATATAAACCGCTTACCACATTTCCGACAGCCATACATCTTTTCACCCTCTGAATGTTTCAGGCCGAAGTGCCTTCTGAGCTCATACCAACCCACAAAAGTTCACCTGCAAACAGGGCATCTGCAGGGGATCTTCTTATTATGCCCCGCTCTGCAATTACCCGGGGTGTTGTTATTCAAAACCTGTTCTCCCAGCCACCTGCTCAGCAGCAGGACAACAACAAAAACACTAGCAAGAAGAAGCCGACACATCAGAAATCTAGGCGGAGTCCCAAGGTGGGCATCCTGGTGCTCCAATCTGTGCACATGCTCTAGCTCTGTTCTGCATCAGCAATGGCTGCTATGGAAGGAATCAGTCGACATGGAGTCCGTATGACAACAACGGAGGGACATGTATTGCAATAGCTGGTGCCAATTACTGCGTGATTACAGCAGATACCAGAATGTGCACTGGCTATGGCAGTCTCACCCGCGATTACTCCAAAATTTGCATGATTCACGATTCACGTGGCACTGTGGGTAGATTCACGATCCTTTGCCATGGCTGACAAGGTCCGATCGAGCAAACTATTGATGCTAACTCCAAAACCGCGTAGAAGAGGCGGGTCAGTTGCGTTTGAATAAGCGCAGCAACGTCACTGTGCGTGGGCCAGGACTCATGACTCGAGCCTCCTATACAAGAGAATGAGCCCTTCCTGCTCCTAAATCATATTTCATGCACCAGGAATTTTTACAGTCTTCCAGCAGCCATGATCATTCAAAAGAGATTCTTGCACAACTGCAGTTCCAGAATCAAAGGCGACATGAATCTTGGATTTGCTGCGCCCTTAACCGCCACGGCCGCCTTTCCGCGAAGCTCCTGTAGTTTGATCACCAAAAATGCGCCCGCTCCTGTGCTACGCCTGCCAGTCAATCCACGCAGATCGCACGCTTCAATCCACATGCACTCCTCTACTCACTCAGATCTTCTCTATGCACTAGGATCAGTAGCTCATACTGCCACCACTAGTAGTGCTTCTTCTTGCAACATGGCTCATGAGATAAACAACTTCTCTTTGATTTCTTACATGATCCTCCGAGATCGCTCCACAGAGAAATGCTCGAACAGTGATGAATGGACAAACAAAAATTAAAACAATACAAATATACTGATTTTTATTCCTATGCCCAGGAAGGGCCAAAGGCCCTTACGGGCTTTGATACCAAGATAGAACTTCAATCTGCAAAATCTATTAATTAATTAAATAGATTACACACATTTATACATGAGATAGTCTTAAGATAGGAAATCTATCTTGGACACACAATAATGTGGTTGAGATATTCTCTCGACCACACACTAAACTAGGAATAAATATAGTTCTAGCTACTTCCTATAATGTAGGAACAGATTCCTTATATAGATAGTCACAGCCAACGACAAGTAGGAATTACATATTCCAACATTAATTGAAATCTAAATTGATGACTAATCTTTTAGCCCCTGTAGCAAGGAACAAGGTATTTTTTACTCGAATCAAAGTATGAGGTAGTTTATCAGATTTCCGATTTATAACATCAATTAAAATATTGAACATGAATAAAAGGGGAGAATTAAATATATAAAAAATATATTAGTGTATTTGTATAAATTAAATGAATTGTAAATATTGATAGATATTAATTTATAATAAATGTCAGAACATTTAAATTAAAAAACATAAAATAATAAACAAAATAAAATGAAATGAAAACTAATTTTATTTTAAATTAATATTAATTATATAAAAAAATGAATATAAGTTAAACATATATACATCTAAACATACATGGAACAAGATTCTCAACCATGGACATTTACTTTCATTTTATCATGAATATTTTTAATTTACAATACCATGGGCATATACCATGGCTAATCAATACAAAATGTTAAAAAAATCATAATTCATGTAACAAATCCTCTCCAATCCCATCCCCCAAAAAAGGATAGAAGGAGGTGGTCACCATGATGACCTAAGATTTAAGGCGGAGTTATGGAAATGTGGTCTAAAAATTTCCATCTTTTTCAACTTCTTCAAAACTTGAAATGTATAAGGTCATTGTGTTCATGTACGATACTTGTGATATTAATTGCACCCAATTTGTACTCCAAGATTCCTAGCTATGATACTCTAAAGTTTCATTAATTTCAAAGAGTTGTCTCTCTTTACTTCCACACAGTACCCACTCGATCCCTATGTGATATGCCACTACTCTACCCTTGAAATGAAGACTCTTGAGGATTTAGTGGTTCATGCCTATGTGGCATGCCTCATACAAACACATTGTATTATAAATAGGAAAACACTTTTAAATACCCCATATATGTTCTATGTTGTCCGTCATCCTATAGTGTACAATCACTCGGTTGATCCAACGGTGAGAGGGACCTTCACCTCCCCTCATTAACGTCAAAGGGGGGAGGTTTGGATGAAATATTTAGCATTGATTAATGAGTGGTTTTGATCCTAGCAGGGTTACCCCTCCCTTGATGACATCACAGAGGATGGGTCTCGCCAACCATTGATTTGGCGTGTTAAATAATTTTCATTCGATTAGAGCTCAACCCCACTCAACTAGCAGGGACCCGAATTTGACCTGAAGAATAAAACTATAGGCTCGACACCTGAATCAGATGTCGTCTCGACTTCCTTCTCAAACAAATAGAATTTGTGCTCCGACTAGCTCGACACCCAAATCAGATGTCAGCTTGACTTCCTTCTGGAACAATTAGAAGTTGTGCTTTGACTAGCTCAACCGTGACATGGGTTTTGACCTTGACTAGCCCAACCTCAAATTGGCTTTCGACCCCTATTAGCATGATCATGACTTGTGTTTTTTCCCCAGTTAACCCGAATTGGCGGGTCCCATGATACCTTTAAGCCTATCTATGCAAATATTCGGATACATAGGAATTTTATGGGTTTCTTTGGGTTTACACATGTGACGAGACAAGGAAATATTCTGTTATGAAACCAACTCAAAAAATAGAAGAAAAGAGATATCAACGCCTTAGAAATAAGCCACTTCGAGGGGGCAACCTCCAATACATTACATGAATGAACAATTCTTGGATGATATAAATTACAAAACCTCCTTTCTATATATAGGAGTCCATGGGGCCACAATGTAATCCTAGCCGACCTAACAATAATAATTTAAGGGCACAATAATAACAATATGGGGGTTACAGGGGTACAATAATAACAATAATGGGGTTACACTAACAATAATAAGGGACTATACTAGTAATATAGGGACCTAACATGCCCCTCTCCTTCAAAAAGTGTTGTCCTCAACGCTTGAGTAGCTCTGGGTGCTTCTGTATAAAATTCTCATCCTCCCATGTAGAATCTTTAGTGGGTAAGTTCTTCCACTTGATGAGATACTTTGAAATTGATCGATTTCGTAGCTGTCGAGTTCTTTTTTCCGTTACCGCTTTAGGTTCCAATATGATTTTTCTTTCCTCATCAAGTTTTGACAACATTGTTTGAACTGGAAGATTTTCACCTATAACCTTGTTTAAGCATGAAACATGGAAAAATGGATGCACTCGTGAAGAAGCAGGAATCTCCAATTTGTATGCAATAGTACCAATCTTTTGCAACACCTTGTAAGGACTGTAGTACTTTGGTGATAATTGATTATCCTTCTTAGCTTGCTTGAGGGACATTTTTTTGTATGGTTGCATCCATAAAAATACCCAGTCTCCTACATCAAAACTTCTCTTGCTGCGATGTTGATCTTCCTGTTGTTTCATTCGATTTTGTGCCAAATTCAGGTTATCCTTTAAGAGTCGGAAAACTTCTTGTTGATTCTCGATGTGATCTTCCACTGCTTGAAGCTTCTAATTTTCTCTTAAAGATGATGTGATGGACAGTGGATGATATCCATAAAGTGCCATAAATGAGGTCATTTTTGCTGCAGTATGGAAGGAAGTGTTATACCACCATTCAGTGAGAGGTAACCACTTGACCCATTGTGTTTGTTTATCGGATACAAAACAACGAAGATATCCTTCCAAACATTGATTTACTATCTCAGTTTGACCATCGGATTGAGGATGATAAGATCAGCTATGAGCTAATTGAATACCCAAACAAGAAAATAACTCCGTCCAAAAATTTCCAGTAAAAATGAGATCTCTGTCGCTCACAATAACCCTTGGGTTTCCATGTAGCTTTTGAATTGTGTCCATAAATGTAGTAGGAACTGTACTTGCTTTAAATGGATGAGATAATGCACAAAAGTGTGCATACTTGGTAAGTCTATCAACTACCACCATGATGACACTCTTTCCTTCGGACTTAGGTAAATCTGTGATAAAATCCATTGAAATCCCCTCCCAACGTTGACTTAGAATGGATAAACGTTGTAGACGACCCAGGGTCTTAATTGTCTCAACTTTATTCTACTGGCAAACCAAACATTCCGCCACAAAATTTTGAATATCAGATTTAAGGCCATCCCAAAAAAATTCTTTCTTTACCATGTGGTAAGTTTTTAAAAATCCTGAGTGTCCTCCTAAAGGAGAAGTGTACAATTCCAAAAGAATATTTTGTTTTAGTTGGGAATTCTTACAAATATATAAGCGATATTTGTACCATAAGGAATCATTTTTCCAACTAATTGTATCAGATGTACTAGGATCTTGCTACAACTTTTGAATGAGTGTCCACACTTCTTCATCCTTATTCCAGTCATCCCTTGCTTCGGTTATCCAATCTGGTTGGATAATAGATATGGCACAAAGCAATGCTTCCACCTCTTCATTCTTTCTTGAGAGTGCATCTGCAACAACATTTAGCTTCCGTTTTTTGTAGATTATTTCAAAGTCATAACCCAACATCTTTGTGACCCATTTTTGTTGCTCTTATGAAGATAGTCTTTGTTCCAAAAAGTGTTTAAGACTATCATGATCAGTTTTTACCTTGAAGTGTCTTCCCATTAGGTAAGTTCACCATTTCTTTAGTGCATGCAATATTGCTAACATTTCCTTCTCGTAACTAGCTTTCTGTAAATACTTTCCTTTGATTGGATTACTTTCAAAAGAAATGGGTCTTTCTTCTTGCATTAAAATAGCACCAATTCCATTTCCTGAGGCATCACATTCCACAATAAAGGTTTTTGTGAAATCTGGCGTAGCTAAGACTGGTGCTAGGCACATTGCTTCTTTACGATGTTCAAAGGCCTTAGTTGCTTCAGGAGTCCATGAAAATGCATCTTTCTTCAATAATGTTGTTAGAGATGCTGCTATTCTCCCATAATTCTTAACAAACTTGCGATAATACCCTGTTAACCTAATAATTCCTCGCAACTGCTTTATGGTTGTGGGGACTTTCCATTCCTTAATGGCTTTAATTTTGTTAGGGTCTACCTTAAGACCCTCATGAGATACAATATGACCCAGATATTCCACCTCTTGTACTCCAAAGAAACATTTGGATGTTTTTGCATATAATTGTTTCTCCTGCAATAGTTTGAGCACCCTGTCAACATGTTGAACATGATCCTTCCAAGACCTTCTGTAGATTAGTATATCATCAAAAAATACTAGCACAAATTTTCTAAGGGTTTGAAAATGGAATTCATCAACCCTTGAAATGTAGAAGGTGCATTGGTAAGGCCAAAAGGCATGACCAAAAATTCATAATGACCCTCATGAGTTCAAAATGTTGTTTTCTGAATATCTTCAGTCTTCATTCTAATTTGATGATATCCTAAACGAAGATCCAACTTGGTAAAATAAATTGCTCCATGCAATTCATCCAATAATTCATCAATCATAGGAATGGGAAATTTATCTTTAATGGTGAGCTTATTGAGCTCCCTATAATCCGGACACATTCGCCATGATCCATCCTTCTTGTGTACCAATACTACAGGAGCAGAGAAAGAACTTTGACTAGGTTGAATTATACCTGCCTCTAACATTTCTGCAATCATACGTTCAATTTCGCTCTTTTGGGCATAAGGATATCTATAAGGCCTGATGTTTGGAGGAACACTTCCTGGAATCAAATGAATAGCATGATCATGATCATGAATAGGTGGGAGTCCTTTGGGAGTTTCAAACACCTTGGAATGATTGTCCAAGACTTGTTGGAGATCTGCAGAAATAGATGATTTTGATGTTGGAATTTCTAGTGAGCATAATTGTGCAATTACGCCTCGTTGTTCTTTATTTAGAAGCTTTGTCATGACATTAGAGCTTATTATCCTTCCTGGCTTCCCTACAATACCTCATAATTCGAATTCCTTTCCTTCTGAAAAAAATTTCAAGAAAAGTTCTTGAAAATTAAAAGCTACCGTCCCCAAAGATTGTAACCATTGTACTCCTAGTACAACATCAACACCTCCCATAGGAATGGAAAGCATTGGAATATTCAATACATATTCCCCATGGTTAGCTTGATATTATGGCATTTTCCAGAGAAATTTATAGTTCCTCCATTTGCAACCATCACTTGACATTCTGGTGCTGGGTATAGGAAACAATTTAATTCCTTGGCTACCTTACAATGAATAAAATTATGGGTGCTACTTGAATCAATCAACACTATTACCTTTTTCTTCTTGATGTGTCCTTCTATCTTGAGAGTTTGAGGAGTGGTAATTCCTGCCAGTGCATTACACGATATGGTCGGATTCATTTCTTCCTCTTCTAGGGCTGGTTCCTGGTGTATATCCTCTTCTTGTTCATTTTCTTCTTCCTCTTCACAATCCATGTAAAATAATTTCTTCTCAGCACACTTATGACCTTTAGTGTATTTGCTATCACAACTGTAGCAAAGCCCTTTTGCTCTTTTTTCTTCCAATTGTTGGGGTGTCAACCTTGTAGGTTGTGGAAATCTAGGCGTAGCAACACTTCCTTCTTTATAGAATTGAGTGGTAGGCTTCCTTGTCGCCATAATTTTACATTCAACTTTTCTTGCCAACCTGAATGCCTTCACCAATGAATCAGGTTCCAAAACGCGAACTTCATGTTGGATGTTATCCTTTAAAGTGCCTATGAAGAGATCAATCCTGTGTTCCTCTGGAATATCAGTTACCCTTATATTCAATTTTTGGAAGTCCTCAATGTGCTCCCCACTAAACCCTTTTGTTTGAGATTTATCAATTGGCTAAAGAAGGTGTTTCTCTTTGTATCCTCATAATGTGCTATCATTTCCTCCGTAAAAATTGACCAAGTTACAATTTTTTTACGGGAGCAAAGCCATCGATACCATACAAATGTATTTTGTTCTAAATGTAAAGTTGCAATGCGTACCTTTTGTGTGTTTTCCACATTATGGAGATCAAAATATTGCTCCATCTGTAGTATCCATGTTACAGGATCCTTTCCATCAAACTTCCTCATATCCATTTTTGGAATATGGTGGTTCTTCCCGCCAACATTAGATTTTATGAAATCACGATTAATATTTATTTTTTTCTCATCATGAGTTTCCTCTACTATCTTTTCACCATTAGGAAACATTTCTTGTATCAACTTTGTCAAACCTTCCATGTCTGCTTTTAGATCATTCTTCATGTTTTCCATCTTAGATTCCATGCCAGCTTCCATGCCATCCATCTTAGCTTCCATGCCATTCTTCAAACCATCCATCTTAGATTCCACGCCTTTCTTCAAACCATCCATCTTAGTTTCCATGCCTTTCTTCAAAACTTCCATGTCATTTTTTGTTGCTCTTTGCGAGAGCGAAATTTGTTGCACTTGCTCTTGTAATTTTTATATGTCATGTTGCCATTCTTCGTCTTCATGAGTCATAGTAGAGCCTTCTAAAGGCTTAATGGGTGTTGAATTCTTTTTAGGGGCCATTTTAGAATCCAATACTGATATCTATTCTACAATATGCCCTTGGAATCAATTCAACTTGATTCTTCAAACAAGACTTATGCAATTCGAAAAAAAAAAATACGCACCTTTTACTTGCTTTTGAGGAGCTCGATATTAAAATTGAATTATCTCTATAATTGCGGATCCTCAATATTTGAAATTAAGCCCTGTAGTAGCCCTCTGAAGCTTCTTTCAAATTCCACAGTTCTGATCTGATTTGGATTCTTCAAGACAAAGTTATGTCCAGTCTCCCACAATGAACCAATTTTGGATTGGTTCAGTAGAGCGAACTTGTACGACTTGCCACATGTCACCGTTTCCTCCTTTGACTTTGAAATTGATAGAAAAAAACTACACCATGTACTCATAGCCCTCTTTACAAAGATTAAAATCCCATGCTCAGAGAGAATAAGATGCCCACGATCACCTCTTTTAGATGAAATTCGTGAGTCTCGTAAAATCCCTAATTTCACGTACCATATTCAAAATACCGTGAACCAAGCTCGAAATTTGGCAATGATGTTCCTCAGATTTGGGCCAAGGCACTCTGGTAAAATTTTAGCATTTGAACCTTCGTAGAAACCTTATAGCAAAAATTTCACGATGACCCGTTTACGTTAAATGGAGCTTGAAAAAAGACCTAACTTCCACAGATGATATCTCCAAAATATTGCGAACCAAGCTCTGAAATGTTTAGAAAAGCTTCTTCGGGATTTCGGCTTCGCACCCTAAAAATTTCAGCTTCTGAAGCTTCGTAGAAAAAACGTTATAGCAAAAATGCCACGATGACCTGTTTGGAGCAGCGAAACCCTAGAATCCCAAAGCTCTGATACCAAATGTTGTGT
This sequence comes from Pinus albicaulis, assembly GCA_034641835.2. Lineage (NCBI taxonomy): Eukaryota > Viridiplantae > Streptophyta > Pinopsida > Pinales > Pinaceae > Pinus > Pinus albicaulis. The sequence goes on along the minus strand of CM076581.1, from coordinate 965,013,379 downwards.
AACCAGCTCCAAAGAGAGAAGAAAAGAGATATTCACGCCTTAGAAATGAGCCACTTCGAGGGGGCAACCTCCAAGACATTACATGAATGAACAATTCTTGGATGATACAATTTACAAAACCTCCTTTCTATATATAGGAGTCCATGGGGCCATAATGTAATCCTAGTGGGCCACAATGTAATCCTAGCCGACCTAACAATAATAATTTAAGGGCACAATAATAATAAAATGGGGGTTACAAGGGTACAATAATAACAATAAGGGGTTACACTAACAACAATAAGGGACTATACTAGTAATATAGGGACCTAACATATTCCACCCGAGATGACAAGAATCTCATAATATTTACAATAATTCTCAGTGCACCAAGGCCATGAACACCATTAGCTTTGTGTCACAATAGGGAGTCCAATGTACTAAATATGCACATAAATTTTAATGATAGATCTTGGAAGATACCATTAACAATGAGTTATGCTTAGAGGGAACTTTAATAGTTCCCACCCACAAATATGTAAACAACTCCTTACCTATGAGTTCGCTACGTTATAAAGAACCATTATGAACAATGTTGACAAGCACATCATTTAGTTACGTACACAACCAATTTTCATATCATGCCTCATACAGTATACACGTGAATTCAAGCATACCATCAAACATGTATGCAATAAATTTTCTCTCTATTAACACTCCATAAATCACATCCTTATCAATGATAGGAACTTTTAACCAATGGAATAACATGTGCATATCATTTAAGCGTGAGAAGGTCATATAGATGCTTATCTCATAAATCAAACATAGTAGCAATTGAGAGTGCGACTTCAACTCTCCAACCAACCATAGATAAGCTACAACCACTATTACTTGTAGATGTCACCCTCAAACCAAATTCCAATGGTTTACGTGGAGTGCTTTTGAAGATTTTTAACCAACAATTAGCTAAAAAAATATGCTACAAGGCCACATTGTCTTCATCCACCAACTATACACTTTATGAATCATACTTTTCAAGCATATTCATAGCCATGCCAACATAGCACCATAATGCAGAGAACTTAACCCACTTTCAGGAGAAGAGGGTCCAATACAATAAGGAAAGTTCATCGATTGATAAGATACTAATGGGTAAAGTTATCACTTTTTAGGTGGTTCATTAGTGAGTCAAGCACTAGAGCTTCAACCCCAAGGAAAATCCTAGTGGTTCTTCAACCTCACAAGCACCTGAGTGATTCTTCCCAAATCCAACAAGTTCATAAATCCACAAGATTCCAGTGTGTTCTTTAGCCTTACAGGAAATTCACGCTCTCTCACATTATTCACCCAACAAGCCTCACTCAAAGGATTCCTCAGTTAGTGCTATAATTTCCATAATTTAATTCAATGATATAGATTAGTATTTCCCCTTTTTTTCTTTTTCGCCACACTCTCCCACAACACGTTTTCATCCTTTCTGCATTTGCTTCCTTGCATGCATGAGAGAGTGTACATGTATCAATGGATGAGTGAATTCCTCGTCTCCTTCCATTTCCTCAAACAAAATAACTATCTGTCACTCTCCATGATTGCATAATAGTCAAATGCATGACAAAACAACCGATGTGTGTCCTTAATTTTTGTCCTCTTCTTTCTTATGGTGGGAGTTGAAGAACAATTGAACCTATCCTTTTTTCTCCACTTAAAATTAACGCATAGTAAACTCATTTAAATATTTTGAGCCAATCACAAATGATATTTAAAATATAAATTCCCTCAAGCAACAAAATTTGTGTCCCTCTCTTTGAAATTTTAAAATAATTAAAATTATTTGCAAGAGATAAATTTTACTTATGGAATAAGAGTTGTTGAAGGCTAAGAGGAAAGACACCAAAGGTAAATAAGTGATGACACCTGATGAGTCTGACCATGGTGAGATTCAAACCACCAAGACAAGACCAAAAGAAAGAGGTCTTAAGAGAGCATTACAGTAGGACAAACATGAGGCAGAACAACTCAGTTTTGAGGAAAGAATTGCAAAGGAAATCAATGATGATAGAGAAGTGTGGCTTGAAAGAGTGAACATCCACCTTGAGAAGCTCCTCCATAAGGCAATTAAGCATAATGATATGCTACATGGTCAACAGATACACCACTAGAAACAATATTTTCAACATCAGAATCAAGTAGTTGAAGGATAAACTCAAGCAAACCCTAATCAAGAAAAAGGAGGAGGAAAAACTTGAGTTACTTGCTGATGCCTTCTTTATTGCTTGAGACACCTCATCAGCACTTCATCTACCAATTTGAAGATTTTTGGGCAAGTTTTCAAGTTCTTTGGCATTTTTGAAAATTTGGACAATTTTTGCACAGTCACCCTGCAAAAAGCCCAACATGGGTCAGGTTGTGCTTTTTGTGGAGGCCTCCATGTAAAAAATATTTGCAGATTTGGATTCAGAGTGATGTCTACATCAACGTTTGACTATTGGCACTCAAGAAACAGATATTTTAACAGGTGGAAATGGAAAAAAGCCACTTAAAAACCACCTTTCTACCTCCTTTTTTAGCCTTTCGCTACACTTTTAAAGAAATCTTGGTATATTTCACTTCTGAGGAGTTTCACTCAATAAGTTTCAGTGCTTGATCATATTTCTAACAAAAATTATGGAAGATATTTCCAATGAGCCATCGTGGGCCCAATTTGGACTTCGGGAAGTCACTAAAAATGGTTTTGAAGGCCCACCCTCTGCTCTTTCCAAGCACACTGCGTTTTTTGTAGTCTTCTGTTTTCTCCATAATTTTCAAAATTTCTCAGTTGATGGATGAGTTAAATGAAATTTTACTGATGTAATTTTGAAATTTAAATGTAATTATGTCATAAATAGTTACTAGGGCTAGATACATAATTTAAATATGTAATTTTGGTCAAAATGAACCAGTTTCATGAATGATAGGGTTGAGTTGGCTAACCTACGTAATCACTAGGATTCTAGTTGAGCACTTTGGGGATCAACACCACAAGTCAGGTATTCGACCCCTGAGAGCAAGAGAAGTAGTTTTTGGTCTATATCTTTCATTTCCTTTCTCATTGCAATGGTTGGATGTTGTAGAATGTGATCATTGAACACTATTGTAATAAGACTTTTGGCAAGAAATAGCAGACTGAGTTGCAACTATTTTGATGGGATTCTTGTGGTAATGTGATATGAAATTTTTTATTCTTATGTTTGAATTTTTTTTAATGTATTGTGATATTCATATTCATGCCATCTCTTAATGTAATTGATTCCTAAGTCAGAAAGACAGAATTCATTAGCTTATGCTGTGTTTTGGAGGAATAGTTACAGTTTTGTTTCATCTTCTTCTAATTGAAAAAAATTCATGCTGCCACACTCTTTTCTTAAACCCTGGAAGTCTAAACCACTCCATCAAGATACCTTAATTTGTTAAAGTTCTTACCTACCTTGCCCCATCAGATTTTTTCAATTCTGATCCTTATTTTCCCTGACCTAGTTCTTGCATGACCTATCCACCATCCAACATCTCAAATTCAAACAATAAAACCCTAGTGCTACTATACCTAGCCTAAAATACTTTTTATCCAGTCATCTTAGCTTTTATCGTGTGGAGAGAGCCCTCTCCTGCCTAGTAGGGCTAGCTACTTGGTAAAATATTGGTCTGTGGTTACCTTTGCTAGTATCTTCTAAGCCTCAGAGATCCAGTGGAGTGGTAATATGTTGGTCCTAGGGTGTTCTATAATACCCAAGGAGCCCCAAAATCCTAAAACATTTACATGAAACTAAACAAGAATGAAACCAATAGAAATAGGAAGGTAATAACTCCTACTTGGTCTGGACGACATGAGAAATGATCCACAGAATCAGTAGCAATCAGCAGCTAAAGTTCGAGGGTAAACTAGCTGAGAGCACTGAAATCTAAATGGTAAATGTGAAATGGTAAAAATGACTTGGTAATTTCTTATTTTAATAGTCTCTTTTATCAATTTATGCATATATAATGAAATTACTATGGTTTTTACCCATTTTTACTATTTAAGCACGTATTTTTTTTCCATTTGATGGTTTTTTGAGCAGGTTTATAGCTGACTACAGTGAGTTTGTGGTGCATGATCGTGAAATGAAAATTTGACCAAAGGCACACTTTTATCTCTTTTTCGAGATCTTTTAAACACGAAAAAGGAAACCCCCTAGAGTTCTCTTTTAGCTCTTTTTAGACTCCTAAAATATGAAAATATTGTCAAGCACTTGTCCTTTTGAGCTCGTAAAAGGAATTGAAACAACATCTACTCATTATAAGTTTAACCCTTTTCTAGACTGAGATAGATTATGTTTATGAAAAAGGAAAACCCCACTCGAACATGACTAGGAGGTTCTCTCAAGTATTATTTTATGCTTTTTCAGATATGAGGGACTATTATACAAAAAATAACTTGTGGAGTTTTCTCTTCGTCCCTTTTTCAAACTCTCTAAACATGAAAAAGGACCAAGTTTTCACTATCATTAGAATCGTTAATGCATCAAATAGCGATGGACTTGTCCATCATGACAAGATAGAGTTTCACCTTTGCTAGACTCTTTAAAGCATCAAATAGCGATGGATTCACCCCAAGGGTGGTATTATACATCAAGCATAAGTTATCTTCCTCAAGCTTGTTAAAAAATAAAGAGGTACTGGCCATAAATGAATGGGGAAAATTGGAAAGGGATAAAACACTTTATGGTAGCAAGTCGCTCTTGAACTTGACACTTATTCACTTCATCTCCATGATTTTTTGGGGTGGGTAATCTGCTTCATGGTCTATCATACCTATGAACTATCACACCATCCATCACTTCGGTTTTGGGTCAATGCTGCCAATTCATTTAGTGTCACCGATATTTTCAAGATAAGTCACTCAGTTATTCCTCATCCTTTCCAATACTCATAAACCTTCATTTCATGACCGCCATACCTGAAAATTGCTTCATCAGTCACATTCTGTCTCTAAAATCATTACTCTCATTTTGTTTTGTTGATGGGGGAAAAATCAAGGCCCTCTTGCAACGAGTCGCTTCTTTTCGACATCATCTCATCATCGAGGAAGTTGACTTAGAAACAACCTTTTAGTTCCTTGGAGCTTTCATACATCAACGACAGGTTTACATCAAAGGCCTTTGACCAAAAGACTTTGTATGGTGTTTGACATCAAATCATCTATTCACACCCTGTAGAATGTGCCGCAGTATCTTGAGAGCCATTATCATCAATGGTGGTTTATCTCATATCTGTTAATAGCTTACATCATTGGATCCTAGTAAGATGGTGTATTCCCATGTTCGACTTCAAATCTCATATTTGCATGGTTAGACTCGTAGTTAAGTAATCGAGTGAACGAGATAGAAGACCCAAGATCTAGTTTCATCCATCCGGCCTGCAGTTTCAGGAGTAGTACCAAATCATCCGTATGATGGTCATTGAACAGTTAGTCATGCTATCATGGGTCTATACCTGTAGACAAGTCTATATCTGTAGACAAATTTATGATGTTATGGTAGTTTATGTTCTGAGTATAGGAATTCCTTCCTCAAAAATTCATGTCCAAGATGAAAAGGTATCATGATGTAATGTATTGTAATTGATGTAGGTCATCGTCCTCTTCAGATCCTACTCATCACATCGTAAAGCAAGTCAATCAACATTGTCATTTTTGACTTCATGCTTTAGGGGGAAGCTGTTACAGTTCAATTTCAGCATCATCAGTATTCATTAGGGTCTGTCATACTCTAAATTAGTGGCTAGCTGCCCTAAACAAGTTTAATACAGGTTGTGTTAAAATAGGGATAGCGACTTGTTTTTAGTGTCATATTTTTGGAAGTTTTTCTTATCGTTTTTTCCTGTCTAATTTCATTGAAATAAAAAATTTGATGGTACTTTGTACAATCCAAGTACCTAGGATTTTTCAGAATGCTAAATCCATATACAATAAAAAAATCCATTTAAATAACACAAATCAAGATTTCACATAAAAATTATTGGAGCACCTAAAACTCCTTAAAATAATAATAATACCTACTACTTTACTGCAGAGAGTCTGTGGTAGATTGTCTCAGCACTAAAGTGAAGGGAATAATAACAATGGTATTTACGTTTTGTACTACACAATGGATTTATACAAAGTTTCTGATAAAATTTTATGAATTTTGACTATCCCGTAATATAAAAGATTGCAAACTCATGGATTATCAGTTCCAGATGGATCAAGTTTTTAATATTTGATGGGATTGTTCTTATACCTAAAAAGGTGGTTGATATACCCTAATTTGACACATCATATCCATGTTTAAGGTTTTTCTAAATTTAGTTTAATTGACATCTAAATTGATGGCTAGTATTTTAGCCCATGAAGCAAGGAACTAGGTATTTTTTACTCAAATCAAAGTATGAGGTAGTTTATCACATTTTGGATTTATTACATCAGTTAAAATATTGAACATGAACAAAAGAGGAGAATTAAATATATACAAAATATATTAGTGTACTTATATAAATTAAATGACTTGTAAATATTGATAGACATTAAGCTATAATAAATATCAAAACACTTAATAATACATCATACATTGCTAAAATTAAAAAACAAAATAATAAACAAAATAAAATGAAATGAAAACAAACTTTATTTTAAATTAATATTAATTATAGAAAAAAATGAATATATAAGTTAAACATATATACATCTAAACGAACATGGAACAAGATTCTCAACCATGGAAATTTACTCTCATGTTATCATGAATATTTTTAATTTACAATACCATGGGAATATACCATGGCTAATCAATACAAAATGTTAAAAAAACCATAATTCATGTAACATACTCTTTCCAATCCCATCCCCCAACAAAGGTTAGAAGGAGGTGGTCACCATGATGACCTAAGATCTGAGGTAGAGTTATGGAAATGTGGTCTAAAGATTTCCATCTTTTTCAACTTCTTCAAAACTTGAAATGTATAAGATCATTGTGTTCATGTACAATACTTGCGATATTAATTTCACCCAATTCGAACTCCAAGATTCCAAGCTATGATACTCTAAAGTTTCATTAATTTGAAAGAGTTGTCTCTCTTTACTTCCACATAGTACCCACATGATCCCTATGTGATATGCCATTACTCTACCCTTGAAATGAAGACTCTTGAGGATTTAGTGGTTCATGCCTCATGCAAATACATTGTATATATATATATATATCTAGGAAAAATATTTTAAATACCCCATATATATTTTATGTTGTCTGTCATCCTATAATGTACAATCACTCGGTTGATCCAATGGTGAGAGGGACCTTCAGGTCCCCTCATTAATGTCAAAGGGGGGTGGTTTGGCTGAAATATTTAGCATTGATTAATGAATGGTTTTGATCCTGGTAGAGGTTACCACTCCCTTGACGACATCGTAGAGGAGGGGTCCCACCAACCATTGATTTGGTGTGTCAAATAATTTTCATTCGATTAGATCTCAACCCCACTCAACTAGCAAGGACCCAACCTTTACCTAAAGAAAACAACTATAGGCCCGACACCTGAATCATATGTCGACTTGACTTTCTTCTGGAACAAATAGAATTTGTGCTCTGACTAGCTCGACACCCAAATCAGATGTCGGCTCAACTTCCTTCTGGAGCAATTAAAAATTGTGCTCCGACTAGCTCGACCCCGACATGGGTTTCGACCTTGACTATCTCGACGTCAAATTTTCTTTCGGGCCTTAATATCATGACCATGACTTGGGTTTTATCCCCAGTTAGCCTAAATTGGTGGGTCCCATGATACCTTGAAGCCTATCTATCCAAATATTCTCATACATAGGAATTTTATGGGTTTCTTCGAGTTTACACAAGTGCCAAGACAAGAAACTCTTCCGCCAGAGATGACAAGAATCTCATAATCTTTATAAAAATTCTCAGTGCACTGAGGCCATGAACACCTTTAGCTTTGTGTCACAATAGGCAGTCCAATGTACTAAATATGCACATAAATTTTAATGATAAATATTGGCAGATACCATTAACAAGGAGTTATGCTTAGAGGGAACTTTATTAGTTCCCACGCACAAGTATGTAAACAACTCCTTACATATGAGTTCATTACATTATAAAGAAACATTATGAACAATTTTGACAAGCACATCATTTAGTTATGCACACAACCAATTTTCATATCATGCCTGATACAGTATACACTTGAATTCAAGCATTCCATCAAACATGTACACAATAAATTTTCCCTCTATTAACACTCCATAAACCAAATCCTTATCAACAATATGAAATTTTAACCAATACAATAACATGCACATATCATTTAAGCATGAGAAGCTTATATAGATACTTATCTCAAAAATCAAACATAGTAGCAATTGAGAGTGCGACTTCGACTATCCAACCAACCATAGACAAGCTACAACCACTACTACTTGTAGATGTCACCCTCAAGCCAGATTCCAATGGTTGAGGTGGATTGTTTTTCTAGATTTTTAACCAACAATTAGATAAAACAAGATGCTACAAGGCCACACTATCTTTGTCCACCAACTATACACTTTATCAATCATACTTTCAAGCATATTCACATCCATGCCAACATAACACCATAATGTAGAGGACTTAGCCCACTTTCAAGAGAAGAGATTCCACAATAAGGAAGTTTCATCGATTTATAAGCTACTAATGGGTAAATATATCACTCTATAGGTGGTTCATCAGTAAGTCAAGCACTAGAGCTTCAACCCCAAGGAAAATATTAGTGGTTCTTCAACCTCACAAGCACCTCAGTGATTCTTCCCAAATCAAACAATTTCATCAATCCACAAGCTTCCAATGCAGTCTTTAGCCTTACAGGAAATTTACCCTCTCTGAAAGTATTCAACCAACAAGCCTCACTCAAAGGATTCCTCATTTAGTGCAATAATTTCAATAATTCAACTCAATGATATATATTAGTCTTTCCCCTCTTTTTTTTTCTCCACACTCTCCCACAACATGTTTTAATCCTTTCTGCATCTTCTTCCTTGCATTCGTGAGAGAGTGCACATGTATCAATGGATGAGTGAATTCCTCGTCTCCTTCCCTTTCCTCAAACAAAATAACTATCTGTCACTCTCCATGATTTTATAATAGTGAACTGCATGACAACGCGACCCATGTGTGTCCTTAATTTTTATCCTCTTCTTGCTTATGGTAGGAGTTGAAGAACACTTGGACCTATCCTTTTTTATTCACTTAAAATTAATGCACAGTCAAATCATATAAATATTTTGAGCCAATCACAAATGATATTTAAAATGGAAATTCCCTCAAGCAACAAAATTTGTGTCCTTCTCTCCGTCATTTGAAAATAATTAAAATTATTTACAAGAGATAAATTTTACTCATGGAATTAGAGTTGTCAAAGGCCAAGAGGAAAGACACCATAGGTAAAGTAGTGATGGCACTTGATGAGTCTGACCATGGAGAGACTCAAGCCACCAAGACAAGACCAAAAACAAGAGGTCTTAAAAGAGCATTAGAGTAGGAGAAACATGAGGCAGAACAAATCAATTTTGAGGAAAGAATTGCAAAGGATATCAATGATGACAGAGAAGTGTGGCTTGACAGAATGAAAATCCACCTTGAGAAGCTCCTCCATAAGGACAATAAGGGTAATGAGATGCTCAGACACATGGCCAACATATACACCAATAGAAACAAGATTTGCAACATCAAAATCAAGCTGTTAAAGGATAAACTCAAGAAAACCCTAATCAACCAAAAGGAGGAGGAAATACTTAGTTACTTGCTGATGCCTCCTTGATTGCTTGAGACACCTAATAAACACTTCATCTACTAATTTTGAAGAGTTTTGGGAAAGTTTTCAAGTTTTTGGGCATTTTTCAAATTTTGATAGACTTTTTGCACAATTAGCCTACAAAAAGCACAGTGTGGGCCACAATGTGCTTTTTGTGGAGGTCCCCAAATGAAAACATCTTTGCAGATTAGGATTCAGAGTGATGTCTACCTTGTTGGGTATGTGTCATATTCTTTCCACGACTAGCTGCACGTGCTGTACATTGTGCCGGGTGTTAGAGGGCGGGCGGCAACCCCCCCTATCGGGGTCTGGGGCAGCGCCCCGGCAAAATTTTTTTCTGGTGTGCGGACCCACCCATGGTTTTGTGCATGAATTGCACATGGTTTTGTGGGACGATGGTTTTCAGCCCCTGGTATTTTGTAGATCCGGTCAAGGGAACTAAGGTTATGTTCTAATCCAGGGTTAATGGATTGGGGTTTATGTATGCTTCGGCATGTATATATATGTGTTGTAACACTGAAAGGAATATAATGAAAAATCAAGTTGGTCATCTCGATTTGGGATCCAGGGGAAAATCTCTGTGTTTATCTTTTTTATGTTTTATGCTCTCGCTATTGTTTATTTTCTGTTTTAAGATTCGTTTGTAGATAATTTCTGTTCAGGGTTAAAACCTACATTTGGTATCAGAGTTGTTTCGGCTTCAAGGGGACGCCTTTGCTGCTGAGGGTTTTTTTTTTTCTCGGGCCTGTGGTAGACCCTGTTCAGTGGGAGATCTGCGGGGTCGATTCTTGCGGTGAAAGAAGATGGCGAGCAACGAAAAGATAGAGATTCAGAAATTTAATGGTCAGATTTTTGAGTTGTGGAAGCTCAATATGGAGGATCTGTTGGTCAATAAACATCAATGGATTGCAGTAGATCTAGGTACTAAACCAACGGAAATGTCAGATGAATAATGGAAGAAGTTGGATCGGAAGGCGAAGAGCACAATATGATTATGTGTCTCAGATTCGGTATTGTTGAATGTATTTGGAGAAGCTACGAAGAAGAATTTGTGGGACAAAATTGGAACTTTGTACCAATCTAAGTCTTTCGTGAATAAATTGTTCCTGTGGAAAAATCTGTATAACCTGAGAATGAAGGATGGAGACTCAGTGACAGAGCATATGAACGCCTTCAATACTATGGTAAATCAGCTGTCATCTGTTGATATTAAAATCTTAGATGAAGATAAGTGCATCATTTTGTTGTGTTCTCTACCAGACTCGTGGGACAGTCTGGTTATTGCAATAGGTAGCAATACAACTACCTTGAATTTTGACGACATTGACTCAGCCTTGCTATCAGAGGAAATGAGATGGAGAAATATGGAAGGTCAGAATGGAGATGCCTTATCTGTATGAGGAAGGTCCCAGAACAGAAACAAGAATAAGGTTTCGAGTGGTAGATCTAAATCTCCTGGAAATTTTGTAAAGGTGTGCTGGAAATGCGGAATGGAAGTTCACTACAAAAAGGACTGCAGATCTAAAGCTCCTGATAAAGGAAATGGATCTGATGATGCTCCTTCTGCAAAGGCAAAAACCACCTTGGATGAAGGTGGGATGTGTATTTGGCTTCTTCTTCAAATACACATGTAGATCATGAGTCATGGTTGATTGAGTCGAGTGCATCCTTTCACTTCACTCCCCATAGGGACTGATTCTGTGAATATGAGAATATGATGGCGATGATGTATTCCTAGGGGATGATAGGAAGGCCAGAATTGTCAGACGTGGAAAAGTCAAGCTGAAGCTGCAAGGTGGAAGGATTAGAACACTTCCTGGTGTTTTACACATTCATGCATTGGCTAGACATATGATTTTTGTAAGCAAGATGGATGATGCAGGTGTAAAAACAGTGTTCGAGAAAGATACCTGTAAGATGGTTCAGGGAGCACTAGTATTAATGCCGAGATTTTGGACTGGAACTCTATACAAGCTTTAGGGCAGCACTGTTATTGATGGGTGCAACAGTTCTATGGTTCCCGAAAGTGGAGCAGAAAGCCTAGCGGTCTCTGGAGAAAAGACCATGCTATGGCATCAAAGGCTTGGACATATTGGAGAGAAGGGCCTTCGGATACTGCATGGAAATGGTATGGTAGAAGGTATGTCTAATAGGTCTTTGGATTTTTATTTTTGTGAACATTGTGTATGTGGGAAGCAGAATCGGGTGAGTTTTCCTTCTGGTGCTAAGAGGGCGAACAAGATACTAGAACTTGTGCATAGTGATGTGTTTGGACTTGTGTTGATTCCATCACTGGGAAAGTATGTGTACTATGTTTCATTCATAGATGACTTCTCAAGGAATACATGGATATATTTCTTGAGAAAGAAATCTGAATTATTTGACATATTTAAAGAATTTAAAGCTCAGGTGGAAAACTAGACAGAGAAGAAGATAAAGGTGCTGAGGACGGATAATGGTGGGGAGATCTGCAAGAAAGAATTTGAAGAGTTCTGTAAGAAGTGTGGGATAGCACGGCAGAAGACTACTCCATACACACCTCAGAAAAACGGAGTTGTAGAAAGAATGAACAGAACGTTGATTAAAAAGGCAAGAAGCATGCTCAGTGGTATCAGGTTAGGACAAGAATTCTGAGCAGAGGCAGTGGATACTGCGTGTTACGTGGTTAACAAATCACCTTCATCAGCGTTGGAGGATAAGAGTCCACATGAGGTATGGACTGGTAAGAAACCCTCTCTTTCACATCTGAGGGTATTTGGATGTGATGCATATGTACATGTTCCGAAGGAGAAAAGGACCAAGTTGGATAATAAATATAAAAGGTGCATCTTTATTGGATATAAGGATGGTTTAAAGGGTTACAAGCTTTGGAACCCAGAAACAAGGAAGGTTGTGTACAACCGAGATGTGGTGTTTAGAGAGGTGAAAGATGTTGTTAAACATGAATTCCTACCAAAGGAACCTAAGAAGATAGAGTTTTAGCTAAAGAAGGATGAATCAAACTCTACAACAGAAGAAGACTCAGAAGAGGAAGAGCCACAAACTCTAGCTGTGAGAAGATCAGTTCGAAAAAAAGGAAACTAGAAAGGTATAGTCCATCTTCTTTCTGTTCAAGTTTTTCCTTAACTATAACTGATGATGATCCCAGAACTGTCAGGGAGGCAGTAGATTCAGAGGATGGAAAACTCTCGAAGGAGGCCATGGTTGATCAAATGGAATCCTTGCACAAAAACGAGGCATGGGATCTGGTGGAGTTGCCGGCTGGAAGGAAGCCCATCGGGAGCAAATGGGTGTTTAATAAGAAGATGAATGTATAAGGCAAGGTGGAGAAATACAAAGTTCGGTTGGTAGCAAAAGGTTATTCCGAGGTGCCGGGAATTGATTATGGTGATATTTTTTCTCATGTTGCCAAAGTTACTTCTATTATATTACTTTTATCTGTTGTTGCTGCATTTGATCTTGAGATTGAACAAATGGATGTGAAGACAAATTTTCTTCATGGGGATCTCAAAGAGGAGATCTACATGAAACAACCTGAAGGCTTTATGATGAAGGGGAAGAAAGAACTGGTATGCAGGTTAAATAAGTCTCTGTATGGGTTTAAACAACCACCAAGAATGTGGTATCAGAAATTTGATACCTATATACGAGGACTTGGCTGTTGGACATTGGGTTCAATGCTCCCGGTGTGTTTCACGACATGGACTAACCGCCTCTCGTGGATCATAACTTTGGCGATTGTAGCAGAGACTAATGCCTGCGGGTTTTGGTCTAACGAAAATTGTGATTCCAACATTGGCTTCACCAGAAGGAAGGAGGATCACTGTGTTTATTTTAAATTAATTGGTGACCGTGTTATTTATTTGGTATTGTATGTGGATGATATGTTTTTGATTGGAAATGAAAAAGAAATTATCCAAGATTTGAAGACCCAACTGTTCTCCAAATTCCACATGAAGGATATTGGTGCTGCAAACTATATTTTGGGCATGGAAATTAAGAGAGATCGGGCAAAGAGGAAGCTCTGGTTAAACCAGAGGAAGTATGTCGAGACTATATTGCAGAGATTCAATATGCAGGATAGTAAACCAGTGAATCTTCCGATTCCTGTAGGTGTAAAGTTGTCTATTGAATAGTGTCCCAAGACACAAGAAGAAGAGGAGGATATGTTCTGTGTTCCATATGCAAGTGCAGTGGGTAGCCTGATGTATGCAATGGTTTGTACTAGACCAGATATTGTGCATGCAGTGGGAGTATTGAGCATATTTATGTCAAACCCAGGGAAGGAGCATTGGATAGAAGTGAAGCGGGTTTTCAGATATTTGCGTGGCACTAGTGATTATGGCTTGTGCTACCAGGGAAGACCGGGATTGGAAAGAGTGTTGGACATTCATGGTTTTGTTGATGCAGACTGGGCTAGAGATTTGGACCAAAGAAGATCTACAAGTGGGTATGTGTTTAGCCTATTTGGAGGTGCAGTTAGTTGGATGAGTAAAAGATAGTCTGTAGTGGCTCTTTCAACTACAGAGGCAAAATACATGGCAGCCACTCATGCAAGCAAGGAAGCAGTTTGGTTGCAAATATTGTGTTCAAGTATGGGGTTGGTGCAGCGAGCTATAAGGATAGACTATGATAGGAAAAGTGCAATTTTCTTGGCTAAGAACCCTGCTTATCATTCAAAGAAAAAGCACATTGATGTTCAATATCACTTTGTGAGAGATATGGTTGAGGATAAAAGGGTGTTGCTGGTAAAGGTGGACACATTGAAGACTGTTGTAGATGCATTGACGAAGTCTGTGAGCACTCAAAATTTTTCTTGGTGTAGAGAAACAATGGGTGTTGTAGAGCTAGGATAATGACTAAGCTCTCTTGTGGCCTCCCTTGCGGAAAGAAAACAAGTGGGAGAATTTTGGGTATGTGTTATATTCTTTCCACGATTAGCCCCACACACTGTACATTGTGTCGGGTGTAGCAGGGGGGTCACAGGGGGGGTGGCGGCGCCCCGGGAATTTTTTTTTTTGGTGTGTGGACCCACTCATACGCGGACCCATCGATGGTTTTGTGCATGAGTTTGCACATGTTTTTGGGGGACGATGGTTTTCGACCCCTGGTATTTTGTAGATCCAGTCAAGGGAACAACGGTTATGTTCTAATCCAGGGTTAATGGATTGGGGTTTATGTATGCTTTGACATGTATATATATGTGTTGTAACACT
This sequence comes from Pinus albicaulis, assembly GCA_034641835.2. Taxonomy (NCBI): domain Eukaryota; kingdom Viridiplantae; phylum Streptophyta; class Pinopsida; order Pinales; family Pinaceae; genus Pinus; species Pinus albicaulis. Next base: position 964,998,335 of record CM076581.1, on the reverse strand, counting down.
AAAAGGAATATAATGAAAAATCAAGTTGGTTGTCCCAATTTGGGATCCAGGGGAAAATCTCTGTGTTTATCTGTTTTATGTTTTATGCTCTCGCTATTGTTTATTTTCTGTTTTAAGATTCTTTTGAAGATAATTTTTGTTTAGGGTTAAAACCTACATACATCAAATTTTGATTATTGGCACTTAATAAATAGAGATTTTGACAGATGGAAATGGAAAAACACCACTCAAAAACCACCTTTCTGCCTCCTTTTTCAGCTTTCGTTGTGCTTTTTGAGAAGTCTTGGGAGATTTCATTTCCGAGGAGCTTCACTCGATCATTTTTAGTGCTTGATTATATTTCTGACAACTAGACTAGTGTATCTTTCTAATGAGCCATCACGGGCCCAGTTTGGACTTCAGGAAGTCACTAAAAAATGGTTTTGAATGCCCACGCTCTGCTTTTTCCAAACACGCCATGCTTTTTGCAGTCTTCTATTTTCTCTACAATTTTCAAAATTTCTCTATTGATGGATGGATTCAATGAACTTCTTTAGCGATGTAATTGTGAAATGTAAATAAAATTATGTCATAAATAGTTAATAAGGGTAGATACATCATGTAAATATGTAATTTTGGTCAAAATGAACCAGTTTCATGAATGATAGGGATGAGTTGGATAACCTCCCTAATCACTAGGATTCTAGTTTAGCACTTTGGGGATCAGATCCACAAGGCAGGGATTCTACCCCAGAGAGTGGGAGAAGTAGTTTTTGTTCTATATCTTTCATTTCCTTCCTCAATTCAATGGTTGGATGATGTATAATTTGATCATTTAACACTATTGTAATTAAACTTTTGGCAAGAAATAACATACTGAGTTGAAACTTTTTTGATGGTATTCCCATGGTAATGTGATTTGACATTGTTTCTTCTTATGTTTGAAAATATTTCAATGTATTTTGATATTCATATTCATGCCATCTCTGAATTTAATTGATTCCAAAGTCATAAAGACAAAATTCATTAGCTTATGCTCTGTTTTGGAGGAATAGTTACAGTCTTGTTTTATCTTCTAAAACCCTGGCAGTCTAAGCCACTCCATAAAGATACCTTAATTTGTTAAAGTGCTTACCTACCTTTCCCCATAAGATCTCTGCAATTTTGATGCTTATTTTCCTTGACCTAGTTCTTTCGTGACCTATTCACCATCCATCACCTCAAATTCAATCAATCAAACCCTAGTGTGACTATACCTAGCCTAAAATCCTTTTTATCGAGTCACCTTGGATATGATCATGTAGAGAGAGCCCTCTCTTTCCTAGTAGGGATACCTAATTGGAAAAATATTGGTCTGTAGTTACCTTTGTTGGTCACTTCTAAGCCTCGAAGATCTCGTGGAGTGATAACACGCTGGTCCTAGGGCGTTCTATATTTACCCTAGGAGCCCCAAAATCCTAAAAAAATTGCATGAAACTAAAAAAGAATGCAACCAATAGAAATAGGAAGGTAATATATCCTACCTGGTTTGGATGGCACGAGAAGTGATCAACATAATTAGTCACTATCAGGAGCTAAAATTCGAGGGTAAAACTGGCTCAGAGCACTAAAATTTGAATGGTAAATGTGAATTGGTAAAAATGACTTGGTAATTTCTTATTTTAATAGTCTTTTTTATTACTTTATGCATATTTAATGAAATTACTATGGTTTTGACCCATTTTTACTATTTAAACAGGTATTGTAAATCCATTTTATGGTTCTTTGAGCGGGTTTACAACTAACTACAGTGAGTTTGTCGTGCATGATCGTGAAATGAAATTCTGACCACAAAGCACACTTTTATCTCTCTTTTCGATATTTTTTAAACACGAAAAAACAACCCCCCTGGAGTTCTCTTTCAACTCTTTTTAGACTCCCAAAATATGAAAATATTTTCCAGCACTTGTCCTTTCAAGCTCGTAAAAGGAATTGAAATGACATCTACTCAGTATAAGTTTAACCTTTTTCTGGACTGAGATATATTATGTTTACGAAAAAGGAAAACCCCAGTCGAACATGGCTAGGAGGTTCTTGTAGGTATTATTTTACGCTTTTTTGGATCTGAGGGACTATTATACGAAAAATAACTTGTGGATTTTTCTTTTCGTCCCTTTTTCAAACTCTCTAAACATGAAAAAGGATTGAGTTTTCACTGGACCATTAGACTCGTTAAAGCATCAAAGAGCGACAGAATTTTCCATCATGACAAGATAGAGTTTCACCTTTGCTAGACTCGTTAAAGAATCAAATAGTGATGGATTCACCCCAAGGGTGGAATTATACATCAAGCATATGTTATCCTCCTGAAGCTGTAGAAATTTTCTGAATAATGAATGTTTATTCGCTGCGATTAACCTGATCATACATCAATTCTAATTGCATGCATAACACATAATCGCTTCTACCATTAATCGTCACATGCAGAAACAAAGAAGCAACAGAACATCAATTCATCACACACATATAACACATTATGTATGGGGAAAGCCTACAGCTGAAAACCCCTCAGCTATTTTGTATATTATATGGAGAATACATGCAGCAATCTCAGTACAATACTCCTCACAAGTACTTAGTACTTTCGCATAAAGCTCCACACAAACTAGCTTGGTTTTGACTAAGTAATTAGTTCAAAACTCAACCACTAATTTGCCTATCTCAATTGCGCAGTTAAGGTTGGTGAATGGGAGATCCAAGGTTCGAATCTCCTTGCCTTGACAGTGCAAATCTCATTGATGATTTCCTCCAAGTGTGGTGCAAATCTCATGCACCAATGATGTCACAACTGATAGCTATCTCAACCCTTTCATCTACCTCTTTCACTTGTCTCCACTGAACTGTCCATGCACTGAGTTAACTGATGTGTTCTTTAGTTGAATAATGAGTTAATAATTATTGAATTAAATAATATTTAATTCACACCACTCATCTCTAGTGTAATAGCAGTTAAACTAATTACAACTAGTTCAACTAGTTAACCAGAACACAATCTCCATTAACTGTCGCATCAACTCCACCAAACTCCGCCACTTGAGTTCTAACTGAAGTAAACCATGCATTAGCTCACCTAACCCATAGGAAAAGCGTATTTCCTTCTGGAAGTTGCATGTGCCACATCCCCGGGGGTCAAACTGAAGTGCTCCAAGAGAGTAAACTGAAGTTTAGAGTCCAAATATTATTAAGGGTAAATAATATTTGACTGTTCTATTTTTAGCCTGGCAGTCTAAAAATAGAAACCACCTGAATGTCTAAAAATAGAGGTCCATCTATTTTTACCAACATGACCAATCCTCCAAGAATAGCATACTGCAGCTCCCAGTCCATGATCCATATGTCTAAAAATAGACATAGTCTAAAAATAGACTTTGCGCCAAAAATAGCCTGCGGGCCCACTTAGTGAAGGCGACTTCATTTCACTAAGCTCCATCATCTTGCTGCATTTTCAACACTCCCTCTTAGCAAGATATGGATTATCTGTAACCCCTATCCTACCTCTGTGGAACTCGAATTTGCTCCTGGTGAGTGCCTTCGTCAGAATGTCAGCATCCTGATCCTCCGTGGGAATATATGAAAGCATCATGATCCTCCACTGAACACAGTCTCTGATATGATGGTACCTGATGTCGATGTGTTTGGATCTATCATGAAATACTGGATTATCCGAGGGCTTGATGTAGCTCTGGTTATCACAGAAGATCACAGTAGGCTCCAAATGTGACCCGAACAATCCGACGAGGATCTTCCTCATCCATATAGCCTCGCATGCAGCCAAACTTGCTGCCATGTACTCGGTCTCTGCTGAACTGAGTGCCACGGATCTCTGCTTCTTGCTGTACCAGGAAACTGCTGTCGATCCAATGCTGAAGATACCTCCAGATGTGCTCTTCTGGTCCGTTGGGCTCCCTGCCCAATCTGCATCCGTGAAGCCAGAAAGCTTCACTCCATCCTCCTGTCTGTACCAAAGTCCATATCCTGATGTGCCACTGATATAACGCAATACATGCTTGCCCTCTTTCCAGTAGAGCTTGGTAAGCTTAACCATAGCTTACGAAAGCTGGTTAACTACATAGCATATATCGGGTCGTGTATTGACTAGATACATAAGCGACCCCACCAACCGTCGATAGACAGTGGTATCCACTACCTCTGCTGAAGTAGCATCCTCCTTCCTCCAACCTCCAGGAAGAGGAGTGTCAACAGGCTTGCAGCCATGCATGTTGAACCTCTCCAGTATCTCCCGAGCATACTTGCTCTGAGAAACAAACAGTCCACCACTGCGCTGCCAAATCTCCAATCCTAGGAAATAATGAAGGAGGCCCAATTCCTTCATCTCAAACTCTCGTGCAAGATCCTCCTTGCATGAAAGTATCAACAGCTCATCACCCGTCAAAATCAGATCATCTACATACAGTACGATGATCAACAGCTTCCCCTCCACCACAATCTGGTACAGGTTAGGATCCGCCTCACTCTTGGAGAATCCAAGCCCTATGAAATACCGGTCTATCCATGTGTACCAAGCACGAGGTGCTTGCTTCGCCCCATACAGCAGCTCTCTTGAGTCGCACACATGACTGGCATCGTCAAGATCTCAAACCGGGCTGCTCTATGTACACCTCCTCAATGACTCCGTTGAGGAATGCGCTCACATCCATCTGATGGATGTGCCACCCCATCTGTGCTGAGAGAGCAAGGATTGTCCGTATGGAAGAGTACCTTGCGACAGGTGCAAAGGTCTCCTCATAATCGATCCCCTCGATCTGCAAGAAGCCATGGATGACAAATCTCGCCTTGTACTTATCCACACTCCTGTCAGCCGCCTGCTTCACTTTGTAGACCCATCTCGAGCCTACCACTGATTTCCCCTCCGGTCTTGGGACAATCTCCCATGCACGGTTTTTGACGATCGAATCATATTCTTCCACCATGGCATCTACCCATGCGGGATCCTCCACAGCTTCCTCGAAAGAGGATGGCTCTGTCACGACACATCGACTCATAAGAGCCATGTCCAAGCAAGGTATCGGGATCCCATGGATCGGCTCGTCAAGGCCAGAGCCAGAGGTGGTCCTACAACCTCTCGTATCTTGAGCCGCCGCCAGCTTCGTAGTGCGCTTGCGCTCTCTCGATGGTTGGCGCCGCATGAGTGGTCTCTTCCACTCCATGAACCTCCTCAGGCTGATCCACATCCGGAGACTCATCCTTAGGAGCTAGCAGCTCCTCATCTGCATGCAAGTGTGGCTCCCTCTCAAGCGAACACTGCATGGCTTTCTCCTCCTGAAATTTGATATCCCGTCGCACAACAGTCTTGCAACTGTCTGGCACATACACCCGATAGTTGTGGGGCGTTTCAGTGTACCCCACAAATATTCCAACCTCTGCGGTCGGATCCAACTTCTTTCTAGCATCCTTCGTCACATGCATGTAGACAGGAGAACCAAAAATCCTCAAATGGGAAATATCAGGCCTCTTGCCAGAATAAGCCTCCTCCGGTGTACTCATGCCAAGAATGTTGTGAGGACAACGGTTCTGCACATATACTGCTGTATTGCATGCCTCAGCCCACAAATGAAGGGGTAGGCCCTGATCATCCAACATCGCCTGTGCAACACCCGCAATAGTTCTGTTCTTCCGCTCAGCCACCCCATTCTACTGTGGGTTATGGGGTGCGATGAGCTCTCTCCGAATCCCTTCTGCGCTGCAAAAGTCTTTGAATTCAGCCGAGATGAATTCGCCACCATTGTCACTCCTAAGAGCCTTCACCTTCTTCCCCGATTCCTTCTCGACCAGTGCTTTAAACTCGCAAAACTTCGAGAATGTATCGCTCTTCTTCGGCATGAAGAAGATCCAGCACTTTCGAGAGAAATCATCAACAAAGATCACATAGTACTTGTGCTTTGCTATCGAAGCTACTGAGAAAGGACCACACACGTCTGTGTGAACTCTCTCAAGGATCGTCGTGGCGTGACTATCCTTCTCGTGAAAGGTGGCTTTCACAAATTTTCCCAAAGTACACCCCTTGCATTGATCTGACTACGCAAGGGTGCCCTTAGGAAGCCCAGTAGAAATCTGCTACAGGATCTTCAAAGCTCCATGGTGAAGGTGGCCCAATCTCTGGTGCCACAGTTCGCCCTCATCATCCTGGCTCACCACTTCTCCCGCCTTGCATGCCATAGCTGCGCAGCCATCTACTTGCAACTGATAAAGGTTCTTGACTCGAACCCCTATCTTCCGAGTCTCTCCAGTAGTCTTACTGCGTAGGAAGGCTTTCCCTTCGCTGAAGACCACATCATACCCCTTGTCTTCCAACATCGCCACAAAGATCAAGTTTTTCTTCAATCCAGGCACATGCATTACATCCTTCAATACGAAGGGTTTACAAGACTCCCTCTGAAAGGATATGGTACCGATACTGGTCGCACTGTATCTACCATCATCGCCCATCTCGATGTGCACGCCCAGATCTTTGTCCTCCAGATCTGAAAACAAATCTCGATCTCCCGTCATGTGGAATGACGCACCACTTTCTAAGAACCACACTGATCCCATCACACTTGAGACCAAGCATGCGATCAGTGAAAAGTCAAGCTCGAACTGCGAAGCCAAAGCTTCTCCATCTGCAGATTTTCCTGCTTGCTTGTTTTTCTTCTTCTTCGAACAATTTGTGGCATAATGTCCGTGATCATGGCAATGAAAGCACTTGACCTTGGACATGTCTTGCTTCTTGCCCTTAGCACCATAATGAGAAGTTTTCTTGCTCTTCCCCTTCTTTGCTTTCGTAGCCAAAGCGCAGTTTTCTTCATCAGCTCCCTTTGATGAAGAACCATCTCTGGTATTTCGCTGGATCTCCTCTTGCACCAGATCAGACCACAGTCTTTCCCATCCGGGCAATTTCTCTCGACCATTGACACTATCTTGATATGCATGCCAACTCTTCGGCAAACCAAGAAGAGCCAAAATCACTAGATCCTCATCATCCACCGTCACACCCACACTTCCTAGCTCATCCCGACATTGGGTGAACCTCGTGAGGTACTTCGGCATGCTCTCCCCCTTCTCGCACTTGATGTTCCTGAGTTTATCTTTGAGCGCCAGCTTCCTTTGATCGCTCTTGCTTTGGTACAGATCCGTCAAAGCTTTCCACATAAAATATGGAGAAGCCTTCCCATGCAGGCTGGACACAATGTGATCCTTTACGCCCTCCAACAGGATCCTTCGACATTTTGCTTGTTTCTTTTGCCATGCTTCCACAATAGCAGCATCAGTAGAAGTAGGCTTTGGAACTTCTTTCTCAACGAATTCCAGCAGCCCATTATCATCTAACACAGCCTCCATGCGGTCTTTCCATGCAATATAGTTCGAACTACCTTCCAAGGCATATTCGAGTCGCAAACCGTTGAAAGACATTTTCGCCGCGGCACCAAGAACACAAATCTGCAAATTCGAATTTCACCACCAGCTGATAACTCAATCGCTTCTGATCTACACTTGAGAACAAATTATTTCCAAACTAGAGATTGACTGCATGGGCATTTACCAGACCTTTCACTTTCCAAAGAAAGATGAATCCGGAGGCTTCCTGGCCCGTATGCAGGCTCTGTCCGAGGAAATAAGTTTGCAATCACCGTAATATATCTTGAAAATTAATATCGCTCTGATACCATGTAGAAATTTGCTGAATAATGAATGTTTATTCGTTGCGATTAACCTGATCATACATCAATTCGAATTGCATGCATAACACATAATCGCTTCTACCATTAATCGTCACATGCGGAAACAAAGAAGCAATAGAACATCAATTCATCACACACATATAACACAGTATGTATGGGGAAAGCCTACAACTGAAAACCCCTCAGCTATTTTGTATATTATATGGAGAATACATGCAGCAATCTTAGTACAATACTCCTCACAAGTACTCAGTACTTTCTCATAAAGCTCCACACAAACTAGCTTGGTTTTGACTAAGTAATTAGTTCAAAACTCAACCACTAATTTGCCTATCTCAATTGCGCAGTTAAGGTTGGTGAATGGGAGATCCAAGGTTCGAATCTCCTTGCCTTGACAACACAAATCTCATTGATGATTTCCTCCAAGTGTGGTGCAAATCTCATGCACCAATGATGTCACAACTGATCGCTATCTCAACCCTTTCATCTACCTCTTTCACTTGTATCCACTGAACTGTCCATGCACTGAGTTAACTGATGTGTTCTTTAGTTGAATAATGAGTTAATAATTAGTGAATTAAATAATATTTAATTCACACCACTCATCTCTAGTGTAATAGCAAAGCTTAAATCCAATAACAACTAGTTCAACTAGTTAACCAACACAATCTCCATTAACTGTCGCATCAACTCCACCAAACTCCGCCACTTGAGTTCTAACTGAAGTCAACCATGCATTAGCTCACCTAACCCATAGGAAAAGCGTATTTCCTTCTGGAAGTTGCATGTGCCACATCCGTAGCTCCAACTGAAGTGCGCCAAGAGAGTAAACTGAAGTTTAGAGTCCGAATATTATTAAGGGTAAATAATATTTGACTATTCTATTTTTTAGCTCGTCAGTCTAAAAATAGAAACCACCTGAAGTCTAAAAATAGAGGTCCATATATTTTTACCAACATGACCAATCCTCCAAGAATGGCATACTGCAGCTCCCGGTCCATGATCCATATGTCTAAAAATAGACATAGTCTAAAATAGAATTTGCGCCAAAAATAGCCTGCGGGCCCACTTAGTGAAGGCGACTTCATTTCAATAAGCTCCATCATCTTGCTGCATTTTCAACATAATCTTGTTAAAAAATAAACAGGTACTGGTCATTAATGACTGGGGAAAATTGGAAAGGGATAAAACACTTTATGGTAGTGTTGAAGCCTTAGAATTGCATTGCGATAACATGGGGTAAAACCACCCAATCTGGAACTTAGAGAAAGTCCTTTTCCGTTTGGTGTAGTGGCTCCGACTGGGGATAAAGGGACCAGTTTCGCAAGAAGGAATATGATAGGTGTGTTTTTTTTATATAACATGCAAATGGGAAATGATTTAATCTATCATATGCATTTATCTAAACTATCTATTCTTCTATATACCCAGGGTGTTAATTCCTTTATGCGATCTAAAAAGATATCTTCCAACTATTAGTAATGAATATTATTCAAAAGTTGAAAGAGATGAAAATTATATAAATATAATTCTTTTAACAAAATAGTTTAATCGAAATAATTGTGAAATTTATATCGCATTTATATGTTTGATTATATATCAGATAAGAAATCATAAACAAATATCAGTATAGAAGGGAATTTAACATTCACTTATGATGTCAGTTATAATATATAATACAGATAAAAAGATAACTGTCAATTTAAAAAACAAAACTTAGTATAACGTGTAGAAGTACCATATATACGAGGTCCTACTCCCTCAAACTGACAGTAGTTTTATGCTCCTCTTCACTTTCAATCAATTTAAAGAGTACAATAGTGCAACTTTACTTAAACAACTTCAAATGTCAAAAGATAACAGATTTCATTCCATTAATTCATCAAGGCATTCAAAAACTTACAAAAGTGAATTCTTTGCAAATGTTTTTGAAAAATTTCTGGACCCTTCTCTAAATGCACGAGAAGGGTTTAAATACTAAACTACAAGATGTTTAAAATATTATTACATAAAAAATGGAGGAGGTTTCAAACAACCATCCTCATAAGGAGTAAACTTAAACTACAATCTAGGAAAATAAAATAACAACATGACTATGTTGGTTGATCCTCTTTGCGCATTTGATCTCAGAGCTAACAAATATCCCCCATTGGTTTTAGCTGAGCTGGCTATGTAATCCTTGATGTGATTTGGCCTTTAAACACTACATTTGAAAGTGTTGGCTATTATTTCTTTGTAGAATCAGTTAATGACTGTAGGGTTAGGCACTGCTGATAAGGTTTGATCATAAAATTCCAGGAATTTTCTTGATCAAACTTATTTATATTTTTAATAATTTCCACCTAAAACTCTGTACTTTCCTTCCACTGTGCTTCTAATTGTTTGAGCTCTAGGAGCACTTCAACTGTGGATTGTTTAATAAGTTCAACTTTCAAAAGTCGTTCATTAACAGATTCAATAATTTCATTTGTCAACGCTTTTGTCATTTCCTTTTCTTCTTGTCTCAGCTGTATTTCCCAATCCTTAAATAAAATCTCTTTGTGGAATTTATCTACTTGAGGTAGGTCAGCTTTCTTTCCTGTGTCAAATCCTTGCCATTGAATGAGCTCATTAATATTATTTTCAACTTTCTCCCTTTCAAGTCTTTTTTTAGCCACTTGTTGACTTATAATTTTTCTTATATAACAGTAAGAGCTGGTGATTGAAACTTGTTGACAAAAGGTTTCTTGATGTTTCCTTAGCTTTGCATTTATTTCTAGTGCTTCTTTTATGAATTTCTCTACCTGAGGTTGACTTTTAATTTGTCCATTTCTGCTTCAAGTTGTGTTTCTTTCTCTGTAATCTACACGTGGTGCTGCGAATTCAATCTATCAAATTCTTTTTGAAATTGGGACATCTTCAATTCAATCTACTTATTGGAATTAAACTTTTCCCGTTCTATCAATTTCTCCAGTTCTTGCACTTTGTCTTCTTTCTTCTTAAGTAGAAGTTGCACCTCTATAGCTTTTTCAATGGTAGCAGTAGGATATGCTCCTGCGAAATGTGATAAATTAGTCAAATGTTCTGTAGGATTGGCCAAAGGATCTTTCCATAGAACGTCTATAGATTCATCCATAAGATATGAAACTATTTCATCCATTCATCTTCTCTTTATTCTCTTAACTACAACGTTATGAATGGGACTGTAGAAGAGATCAAGTGAGGGTATCTCCCCAATATTTAAAACAATTTGTTTTGTAGGGTATGCCGGAATTATCTCTTGATCATGAACTTTAGGTACCTGATGTAGTGGAATTGTAGTTTCCACTAAATTCTGAGAATGATCTGGAGTTTGGAAACTTGTTAATTCATCAACATTAGGCTTTGGTGGTGGTGTTGTTTCTAGTGCCTTCGAAAACTTCCCCCATTCTTTTTTCAAGTCTTTTGATTGAGGCTTCTCTGTCTGGTCGGGTGTAATCTGGATATGCCGAAATTCTTGAGAAGATGATTCAGCTCCATTAATTTCTCCTTCTGTTTGCATCTCAATCCCTTTAATCCCTTTATCAATTATTTTCTATGGGCTCTCATCCCTGCTCTCAGATTCATTATCATAGTGATCCGAATTCTGAGAATTATGTTGTGATTTCCCTGACTCATGATTTGATTTCTCTTCCGATTCATCTTTAGACATATCATTGGCTTCATTATCCAAACTAATTCTCGGAGTTGGTCTGTTGACATCTTCAATAAATAAAAAATTCAAAGGGATTGTTTCCATCCTTTTATTTCGATATTCTTGGAAAGCCTCGAAATCTGTTTTACTGAGTTGACTAGATGCATTTTTCAATACATATGTGAACTTCTCCATGCCTTGAAAGAAATCGTCAAACATATCTTTCTCATTCAAGAAAGGTTTCAATTTAAGCTCAGTGGTGAAATTCTTAACCACGTTATTAGGATCAAATGGCCTCTTTGGCATTAAATCCACATTTAATGAAGTGACATTTGAAATATCTTTGGATGCATGACCAATATAGAAAAGGGAAAAAGTGTCACACTGTAAAGGGAAAGTAGGCCAAATGGCTTTCTTGGCATCTTTGAGTTGTTTGGAAACGCCACTTACTAGAAGTTGGTAGGAAATTTCCCTGGCTAGGAGCTTATTAGGAACATATTAGGGCAAAACACGTGGAGAATAATAACTCCCAAACAATCTGATATAAGTGAAATTCTCTTCAAAAAACCATCTAGCAACTGTTAAAATGTCTGTCCTAGCCTCAGAAATCCTAGGCGATTTTTGATTAAAGATAATCTGATTGATGGGTAACATAACTCCATTGAAAATTTTATAGAAATGTAAATGAAAATTAGATTCCCAAAGGGCTATGTGGTAAATATGGATTGGAGTGGGGTCTTGGGTTTCCCATTTCCATCCCATGATAGGAAATCCTGAACAAAAGAAAATTGCATCCATAATGTAAGCAATCATGTAGAAGGGGGGTATTGTTCTAGTAGAAACATTTCTTTTTCTTTTGTATTCCATGATAGTTCTGGCCAAATTATCAGACAAAATGCTGGCCAAATTCATAATAGAGGAATTGATGATTGTGTCAGTTAAAGGGACCCAGTCTATGGAAAACCTAGTGGTATCTTGTTTTGCAAACAATCTACATAGCATTCTAGTAGCATAGCAATAAGGGGAGGGTAACTATGCTATTGGGTACATACCAAGTTTTTCCCACTTTAGCTTGCCTTGGTCGTATTTCCATCCCTTTATTACTTTCATGAGGTCTGTATTCTTCTTTGTAAATCTTTGGACAAAAGCTTTATCATAATTGTTTTGCAGCATGGGCAAGTGGTACATTATTCGTAAATCTTCTGCAGTGAACAAACCAATATTCTCCAGCTTTGAATTCTTGAATGAGCTATCTGCTATGTTATGGTGGTCAATTACCCACTTTACTATATCTGTATAGGGTAAAATATTTGGCCTCGTTTCTATTCTGTGAAGAAACGAACATGCAATGTCGAAGTAGGATGGGTATGAAGAAATTGTCGCATCTGTTGTAGCAATTTTGACTATTACCCTTGGTTGTTCTTCCTAGAAAAGGTGGTACATTGCTTCCCATGAAGAACTACTACAATCCTTGTTGCAAGTTGTATCTGAAAACAACGGAGGCATGTCTGAGTCTTCTGCAGCAGATGTTTGGGAAATTTTCTTTCCTTTCTTTGTCATTTCAGTTATTCTCACTTTGTTAAGCGGTTTCCTGAATTCAAGTGAAAAGCGTAAACTCAGATCTGAGAGGAATGGAGAGAAGGATAGAGTTAAAACATTATAATCAAAATCAGGTTCTCAATTATTCAAAACACTCTTGAAGTAGATATCAATATTTTGAACCTTAATCCTATTAAATTCCATTAATAACCCATAACTCTTTCTATCAAATCTATTACACACCTTTACGTAATATGTCTAACATATCAATATAAAACGTTAGATATTATAACAAGTTGATTAGAAAAGAATCATTTTGAACACTTGAGTAATAAGTGTTAGTATCACAAATCGTGACTTTAAACAATTACCAATAGTTATGCTTATTTTTGCCGATGATTTTCGCAAAATGAGATCTGCGCAAATCACACATCACAATTTTTTGTGGTAATAAAACTTTCCATTTGGTTTTTCATTGCGAAACGCGAAATGCGCCAAAGACTCACGTTGTTGCACTTTATCACACCTTTAGATAATTATAATCGTTGCTTTATTGTTTCGTTGGGTCTGACTTATCGCAATTTTTACCGAATTGTTATAAGCTTGATCTTTTTAAAAGGCGCGATGCGATTTCTTTTTAAAAGGATTTTTAAAGCATTTGCAATAGGGGTTTTATATAACTCTGAAAATGTTGAAGTGCATATCAAAATTCACAATACTTATATATGCTTTAACTTATTCAACTTGTAAGTTATGCGATTTGCGATGAGCGTTTATGAAATCAAAGTGAAAAGGGGAAAAAACTTTATTCCTAAAGTTTTTCAGACTTAGGCTAAGATGAAATCATACTCATAAATTTCTATTTATTTTTTAAAGGGTACCCATTATTTTAATAAATGGAGGGTGTCGTATAGTACAACAAGTAGAAAACCACTCTTGAACATGACACTTATTCACTTCATCTCTGTGATTTTTTGGGTTGGGTAATCCGCTTGATGGTCTATCATACCTATGGTCTATCACACCATCCATCACTTTGGTTTTGGGTCAATGCTGCCAATTCATTCAGTGTCACCGATATGTTCAAGAGAAGTAACTCAGTTATTCCTCATTCTTTGTAATACTCATAAACCTTCATTTCATGACCGCCATCCCTGAACATTGCTTCATTAGTCACATTCTATCTCTAAAATCATTACTCTCATTTTGTGTCATTGATGGGGGAAAAATCAAGGTCCTCCTCTGACAAGTCGCTTCCTGTCGACATCATCTCATCATCTAGGAAGTTGACTTAGAAACAACCTTTTAGTACCTTGGAGCTTGCATACATCAATGGTAGGTTTATCACTTCTGGTAACAGGTTTACATAAAAGACCTTCGATCGAAAGACTTTCTATGGTATTCGACATAAAATTATCTATTGACACCATGCAGAATGTGTTGCAGTACCTTGAGAGCCATTATCATCAATGGTGGTTTCTCTTGCATCTGTTAATAACTTACATCATTGGTTGGTAATCAGACAATGTATTCCCATGTTTGACTTCAAATCACATATTCACATGGTTAGACTTGTACTCAAGCAATCGAGTGAACTAGATAGAAGACTCTAGATCTAGTTTCATCCATCTGGGCTTTGATTTCGGGAGTAGTACCAAATCATCCGTACGATGGTCATTAAACAGTTAGTCATCTATCATGGGTCTATACCTGTAGACAAGTCTATATCTCTAGACTACTTTATGATGTTAAGATATTTTATGTGCTGAGTATGGGAATGCCTCCCTTAGAAATCAATGTCCAAGATGAAAATATATCATGATATAATGTATGGTAATTCATGCAGGTCATCGTTCGCTTCAAATCCTACTCATCACATCGTAAAGCAAATAAATCAACATTATCATTTTTGACTTCATTCTTTAGGAGGCAGCTGTTAGAGGTCAATTTGGGCATCATCCCAAAACACATATCAGTATTCATTAGGGTCTATCATACTCTAAATTAGTGCTACATGCCCTAAAAAATTCATCCCATTGGTGGTTTTCCTTCATTAAAGTTTCACTACTTAGATGCCAGTTGAAGTGCCCCATTGCGCCATCAACGCACCCATAGACTGCAGTAACTGATTTGCAGAGAATATACTCCCATGCAATGCTGCGTTACAGAGGATCTAGGCCCACTTTAGAGTGCATTGGTCAACTGGGAGTGAATTTTTCATTGGATTCTGGGAATCTTCCCAACCTCTAGTGGCTTCTAGAAGTTGTTTGAGCTTTCACCTCATCTAATAACTTCGAATATGGACACCATGGATCCATTAAACCTATTATCCTCCTCTTCCCATGAAAAAGGAAACCTCTTCATCCATTTTTATGAAATCCATTCAATGATTAATTTATGTTATACTACTTTCATCTACTTATAAATAGAGCATTGATCATACTACACAAGAGAGAAAGAATTTGTATTAAGTAGAGTTATGCTGGTGAGATCACAACTCTTGGAGGTATTCTGCATGTAATGTTATGCTGCTAGTGTGATGATGCTGAGTGTGATGAGGATGGGAATGCAGCTAGAGGAGTGACATCGAATCAATCAACTGGTTGTACTTCTCCTTCTACTTCATAATAAAGACATTTTTTCCTTTCTTAATGCATGTGTCAATGATGTTATATGTGTATCTACTGATGCAATCGACTCAATTTGTTTAACTTGAATAGATCATATTTCATTTATGTTGTTTTTTGTCATATGTTTTCCATTGCATCTACCAATCAAGCGAGTTCAATTCAATTGAGAGCGACGGAAGCGACGAAGGGAAGCGAGGAAAAGTGAATAGATTACAAGTAGGTTTTATTACCTTATCTATTAATTTTAAGGAAAAGGTCAGATATATTTCTTTTTGTTGTTCTAAGTGCACCACCACACTTAGGGAAATCATACTTATCCATAGGTGTTATTTTCATAAAACAATGTGATATCACATTCACCCAAATGTTAGTTACATAAAAAAATCAACTATTACTTATCATTCTAATACTAGGCATGTTTCCATGCAACTACTCACACATGTCAGTCACATGTAGCAAAAATCAATACAACATATCTATCAATTTAGAATCAACTTTTACCAAGACTAACAACCATATTATAATAAAAAATCAACTCGCATTCATCGGTCATAATACAAAATTCTAAAACTATCACCTACTTACACTCAAGTACCTATCAATTGTATTAACACATACATGTTATTGCAATCATCTTAAAACAAGATCATTACTTCATGAAATCTTATATAAACATGCTCATATCAAGTGCTTAATAAAAAATTCAACAATAAATAGATGACATAATAGAAACCAACACTCAAACACCAAATAGATGAGATAATCAAACATTCAAGTAAAAAGTACAGGACATAAGAAAGCTCATACCTTAATGTATCTCAAGGGAGGCTATCTTTTCTTCACAATCAATATAGATTAGCACGATATAACTTCACAACATATCAAACCTAATCATAAATAAGGTCATGATATTCATAACAATATCTAGCTAACATGTTCACACCCTAAAGTCATAAAAAATTGTCATCCATGAATACAATCACATATGCGCAGTTAGTCTAAACATAATACAACACACTATCATAATTAGTTTGACTCATGTCTGAACATCATAAACCTAACCATCAAGTCACTATCATGTAACAAGAACAAGTTATGTGTCATGTTCATCAACAACATATCAGTTATCTAAAATAAAGCAACAAGAACAATGCATACCACCACAGGTTGCTATCATTCATGACTATCTGACACATGCACATATAACCACACTGATCAAAACACATATATAATGTATGTAACCATAACATAAATAGAATTAAAGGAATTCTCATAACCATAATGCATATAAAAATCCTTAACCTACATACCTACATGCTCAACATCCAAACTTGTATGACGACATTCTCTTGCCTTGAGGTCCAATGTTGCAACTTCACTTTGATGGTATGCATCTCCTTCTCTATATTAGCCAATACATTAGCATCATAACATACCAATATCATCATGATGACCTAATTGCATACAAAGACGTTATGCACAACAACCTTCACCAAACCAATGCTAACTTGACCATATGCACCCACTTGACATGTATAACCGATCATGAATTACCAATGCATGTCCCACATATAGCATCACATAAGTAAGAATACATCGAAAATACACAAGAATGACCAATATGTGGCCTAGCATAAAAAATAAATGCATGTACAATATGTTACAATATGTAAGAAAGTGTGCATGAACAATACACAAGAATGAGGAACAGATAGCCAGTCATACACTCAGTACAACTTGTTGACAAGAACATCATCAACCCTTCCATGGCACCACCATTGCCACCATTTCCAACACAAAATGGATGCAACAAGCACATATATACCACAAGAATACTAAACACATATGAAACCAACATAGATTCATGATCAACACACTGCCCATCGAGTCTGAGGGTTGAACCGTGATCTGATACCACTTTGTAACACCCCCTTCCCACATCTACTCAAGTAACCAACCTACCAGGGTAAACATGAAATGAGAGGCTACTATAATGAGATAAACCTCCTATGTGACCTTACGGAAGTGTAACCGATGTAAAACACAACCTACAGACCTTGTACAGTAACCACAACAACCCCAAGAGCTAACCCAACCATTCAAGCCTCTTACCCCTGTGTCACACTGACATTTTGACCCCCTTTGACCCATAGTCATAGAAATAACATTTCATTCTAGGGGCTATGATGTTATATCCACAATAATAACACTTCATGTCAGTGACTAGGGCCCCAAATGCTCAATTTCGTGCCCATTTCTCCGGGATTTGAGCCACCCTTTTAGGCCCAAAGCCTAGGTCACTTCCCAGAACTTCATGAAAACTTAAGGGATGATAAATAACATTAGGAAGATGAAACATAAGTAATCACATCAACAAGAACTCATATGGACCCCTCTTAGCCATGACAAGAATTTTGTGAAACATGTCACAAACATTGAATCTACAGGTGTAAACAAAAAATTTAATCATATGGGTCTCATACTTATCTAAGAATCTCTAAGAAGCATTTCTCCCTTACATCATTAACTGCAATAAAATCTATTTGACCATATAAACATTGTGTGTTAATTTATAATTAAAACCATGGATAGATACATACATCATCACTGATCAAATGCATGCTTATAACTAGCATATTGACAACAAAAATACGATGGATACATTTGCATACAAAATACCAAAGGAATGAAATCTTCATTAATGAATGTAAAAACCAACCAGAGATGGGAATTCCATGTTCCACTTCACCTTATATTGGCTGGGCCAAATCTCTCTCCAACCAATCACCCCTGTGCCATATTCCAAGCATGAATGTAGGAATCAAACAAAAATAACCAACCAGGGCATCCTGAGGCTAAACCACCTCACCCTCATCAATAGAAATCAATATTTACCATGATCCACACATGATCACTAGACCAACACAATAAACATGTCATAACCAACATTACCAGGATCTACGCCCAATCACTAGGCCAACACAAGCATGGATATCACTAGATTCACTCTGCCTAAACCGTGAGGAATTTTCTTGTCGCCTAGTCTCTCAGGCTTTACCAGAACCCATAGCCTGAATCAAGGGTGATGACTGGGCCCTAAACCGAGACACCACATTCTACGATTTACTGTATATCTCGGCATTCACTGAGAAGAATTCCTAGGGGCCTAATCAACTGAAACCACCTCTTAGGATTTACTGCAATCCAATCTCGAATCACTAGGCCCTAAAATAAGGCAACACCTCTCAGGCTTTACCGCAATCCAAACCAGGATTGCTAGGC
The DNA here is from genome assembly GCA_034641835.2 of Pinus albicaulis. Taxonomy (NCBI): domain Eukaryota; kingdom Viridiplantae; phylum Streptophyta; class Pinopsida; order Pinales; family Pinaceae; genus Pinus; species Pinus albicaulis. The sequence continues at coordinate 964,979,535 of CM076581.1, read as the reverse complement.
CCTAAACAGAGGCAACACATAAACTGGTTTTGTGTCATAATAATAAAAATAATAATATTGGTAGATCCAACTCACTCCGCTTCGAATCTATCCGGTAACCCATCTAAACCAAGACATGAGAACTTGACAAAACCATGGCTATCTAGAAATGGAAAGGCTAGGCTAAAACAACTGTCACACCTAGCGAAAACCCATGCTAAGATAGAAACTTACAACATTCAATACAATGCATTCCAGATCTAGCAAGTAAATCATACATTCAAATCAATACCTACAAAGAATCCTATTGTAGCTGCTTAATCCCTACTCATCCTTGCTTGCTTCTTCCTCCTTCTTATGTTCTTGCCTTTCTTACTCCTGTTAGCCTCCTATATCAATAGGTTTCATCTGTCATGATTGTCTTGATGGAAGTGTGGAATATGTTCAAACCTTCTTACTTGAGCAAAGGTGTTCCATATTCTTAAAAAAAAACCAAAAAATCAAAAAATTTAAAAAATGTAAAGAGGGTATACCCTAAAAGAAAGATCAAAGGGTAAAAAGAATAAAAATGGTCAAAAAGAGAAAGAAATGAACCCCAAGCTAAAAGAAAGGTCAAAGAGTATCCGTGAGAAGAAAGAGTATTCAACAAGTCAAAAGGAATACGCAAAGGACAGCACAGAGCCCTATTTTGAGCACTTATCCTTAGCACGTCCATGAAGAAAGGAACAGCACATCAGTCGTTATTCATTATTCTATTTACGAGACCATGTGTCTCTTGTTTGTTGAAAATATGCTTTAAATCAGCCTGAATTATTGGCTATGATAGAGTAAGATTGTTAGGATTATGTTTGTATAAATAAGCCTTCAAAGAGAGTTTTGAAGGGTGGATTCTATTACTCTGCTGTAACATTGAGATTTTCGGAATAAAAGCTTTTGGAGAAGTTTACTTGTGGCTTGCTGGATGACGGTTTGAAAGCACTGGACTTGTTGCAGGATTCATGTGTTGGAATACAGTTCAATAAGTGTTTCTACCTTTTGTCTGAAATTTTATATTAGTTTTAAATACCATCATATCCATTTCTGAATAATTTACATAAAAGATTGAAACAAAATTTGCTTAATTGTACTCTGTTTTCAAATGTGATTGTTCTTAATGTTTTCTTCTAAATTAGCTATAAGCATGAATTCTTAAATGCTCCTGCTTTGCTAATTTAAACATTGTTTGATTACTATAACACGGAATTCTTCATTGCTCTTTGTTTGTAGTCATTTCACTTCTTTCTTTTCAACATGGTGAAAGATTCTTAATTGCCTTTCATCCCTTCAAGATCATCCCATCCACTTTAAATTTTAAGGATTGTTCTCTGTCTAGCTATCTTGCCCTGTAATACCATCTTGTGCTTAGAATAGAAATCCAGTAAAGCCATCCTTTGACTCCATAGCCCAATGGACTGAACACTCTCAACCTTGCCCTTAGTTTGTGGATTCCACCAATTTCCAAACAAACCCTTGAATCTATAACTAGCCTAAAACCTTTCAAGAACGAAGATAAATCATAAAGAGAGAGCCCTCTCTGGATGCAGATTGGCTAGATTCTGCATCTAAAAGGTTGGTTTGTGGTTACCTCGGGTATACTTTCCTCTTACACAACTTCTAGGAAAACCTGAGTGATAACATAGTGGCGACCATACTGGGGACCTGAATCATTTTATTGATATTATTGTTTGATTTATAATCTACAGACAGAGTCTGAAAATCAGCCAGGAAGCCTTTGAAATTGCTTTTGCTATGCAATTGCAAAAGTAAATAAATGATGTTTCAGTCTATCTCTGATTTAGCTTATAAGTTGAAATCTTAGTTTCAAATTTTTCAATCAGATTCTCTAGTTTAAACAGATCTTTGAGGAAATCTTAATCACATATCATTATTTCTTAAAGAATTTGTAGAAGTTGTATTTATTTTTCAAATAAAACCCAAAATTCAAAAACACATATTCTAAGAAAACTGGCTTCAGAAAGGATTCGACATACTAGGTCAAACCCTGACCCAAATCCACCACCAATTTTCGAAAATCCAAATCTGATCCCTAGAATTCTTAGAAGACAAGGAAGTCAAGAAAGTTCTGAAAGAGGAAGTCAGGAAAGTACAGGTAGTTCTAGACCACTTTCTAGATCTGCGTCTTGTCCTGTGAAAATTATTTATATTGATGACATTCCTTTTGATGCACAATTTGAAACATCTTTGTTTGTAAATTTCTCTGAGACTGAATTATCTAGGTTAATTCCAGATCCTTTGTTCTTTGAAGAGTTGCAATATAGATTTGTTTCGCATCATCTCGACAGAGAATTTCATAACTCCATTCAATCTGAGCAAGCCTTTGAAGAAAGCTCAAACATTTCTGTAATAACTGAAGCATCTCCGAGCTCAGCCACTTTTCAAACACCTGTCAGACCTCCATCTCCTCCTTTTAGACCACCTTCTCCTCCTACTAGACCGACTACTCTTGTTACTCCACTTTATCTTCCAATGGCCAATCGATATGCCCCTTTAATATTACCAGCCAACCCTCCAGCTTTACCACCAGACTACCAAAGTAAGATCACACCTTTTGACGGATCAGGTACCTACACAGCTCAACACCACACCAAAAGGATGACAGATTACTTTGAGTTTTATGAGATTGATACTGATGATATCCGTATGAGAATTTTTGTACAAAGTCTTACTGGAGAAGTTAGAACTTGTTTTAGGGCTCTCACCCCGAACAGTATTGCTGACCTAGAAGCTTTGTATAGGGCATTTTTGAACAGATGGGAGAAAAAGAAAGATCCTCTCCAGATCCTATCATAATTTGAAAAATTAAGAAGAAGACCAAATGAAACCGTACCAGATTACATCATAAGATTTAATGAATCATATCATGCAGTTCCTCTGAATCTAAGACCCCCACCTAATAACGTGTTGGTCAAATTTCCAGACGGTTTTGACTCTGAAATAGCTTATTCTCTTAGGGAAAGGGCTCCACAAACACTAGAGGAAATGCAGAGCATAGTGGTGAGCGTAGAAGCAAATATGATAGAAAAACGAGCCAGAGATAGGGCAGAGAGAAGAATGCCTATGAAGGAAGAACCTTCAGCTTTTGAAAAGAAGCTGGATGTAATCATTAAAGGTATGGAAAGATTAGGTGATAGAGTGGAAACCATTGAAATAAAGTCTGCTACTGATAACCAGAATGTTGCAAGAAACCCAAACTTTAGGAGGAATCTGAACCAAAATATTGGAAAGAATGTCCCTGATCAAAACATTAGACCACCTTTCCAAGAAAACTTTGTTGAAGGTTCAACCTCAGAAGAACCTACAGAAGATGTAGAAATAAACAATGTCAATGAGGATAAAGATGAACCAGAAGTCTTCCTATCTCAGGATGATAAAGAGAATCATATCCTTGAAACATTCCAAACTCATTCAGGTGAGACTTTTGATTTCAAAGAAGGCTATGACACAGCAATCTACGAGGTTCATAAGCAGTACAACTTGAGAAGTAGACGGATAGATGTACCAGAGAAAAATAAACAAAAAACCACAAAACAAAATGTCAAAGGAAAACAAAACATTCCCCCTGTACAAAATACTTCCCCTGTACAAAACATTCCCCAAATACAAATTTTGCCTAGGATAACTCCTAGTTTTTCAAATCCAATAATTGAAGATGTCTCTGACAATCAACCAATTGACAAACAGCAATCCAATACATCTCCTCATGTAGGAACTGTAGAAGAAACAGTAGAAGTTAGTCCTGAAACATCTTCAAAGCAAAACTTCATTCATGAAAAAGAGAAAAACATTGAAGATCCAGTAAACCGAGAAAATCCAACTGTGAAAAACGCTAAAGCTCAAACAGAAAAACCCTTTAATCTAGAAGCTGAAATAGGCAAACTCAAGATAGTTGTTCCTTTATCAGAATTGGCTAAACATGATGTCTATAGGAATCAGATTTCCAAGTCTTTAAACATTAACATTACTGGATTGGATGATTCAGTAAACATTCTTGATGATCAACCCAAACTTCTTTTTGGCCCCGAGGTTAATGGCAAACCAGAAAGTGGAGGAACTCCTCCATTTTATGTAAGCCTGAATGTTCACGACAAGATACTCCATAATGCAATGCTTGATTCTGGAGCATCTCACAATTTTATGCCAAAAGCAGTAATGGAAAGATTGAATCTAGATATTACCAGACCATACAAAGATTTGTTTTCATTTGATTCTAGTCAGGTAAAATGTTTAGGTTTGATTAAAGATCTGTGTGTCACTTTGGTCCAATACCCTGCTAAGTCTGTTTTAATGGACATAGTAGTTGCTGATATTCCACCCAAATATGGTATGTTATTGTCTAGGTCTTGGGGTGCTAAACTTGGAGGATCTATTCAATTAGACATGTCTTATGCTACTATTTCAGTATTTGGTCAGCCTAAAAGATTATATCGAGAAACTTTGATGAAGTACTTAGTGAGTAGCCATGAGAAGCCTGAAAACTTCCCTGTTTATTCTGTACATTCAGACATGGATTATTTTATTCTATACAATGCTGAGTCAGATCTTCCTACTGAAATAGAAGCTCCTGAAATGGAAATCATAAACAAAACCACTGTCAAAATTGAAGAAATATCTGAAAACAAAGAAACACCAGATGACCAAGAAAAACCTGAAAAAACTAAACAACTAGCTCTTGTCAGAAAATCTGGTAAAACAATTGATGAAGATTATGAACATGAAATTCTATGGCATTTAGAGTTTGATGGCTCAGTAAACAGACTAGGTGCAGGAGCTGGAATTTGGTTACACAATGTAGAGAACAATCATGCAGAGGGTCATGCTTATAGGTTAAATTTCAAATGCACTAACAACATGGCAGAGTATGAAGCTCTTTTATTGGGGCTTAAAGATGTCAAGAAGTTAGGAGGCATTAGGGTATCAATCATAGGCGACTCTGAACTAATTATCCAACAGATTAAAGGAGAATGTGCAACAAAGGACATGAGACTGAAACAATACCGAGAGACAGTTGTAGAGATTCTCAACACATTTCTACAAGCCCAACTTGCCAAGATTCCCAGGAAACAAAACTTGCATGCTCACAGTTTAGCAATGTTTGCTAGTACATGTAAGTTGCCTTTTGATCCTAATCATCAGTTTTCAGCTGAGATAAGACACAGGCCTGCAACACCCGACAATGTTTTGAATTGGCAAGTATTTGTGAATAACCATCAAATCAATAGTTTTTTGACACTTCAGAATGAGTTTTCTAACTGTAATATAGATGAAGACATGATTGCTGATAAATTTGATCAAGAAAAAGAACAAAAAATGGAAATTTCAAGAGAAAATGCAATTCATATGCTGCATCCAACCACATTCACTGAAAAAGACATGCAAAATTTGAAACAAATGGAATTTGATGAGATCATAGATGAGACAGAAACCATCAATTTAAAAGATAATCAATTACCCAAAGGATTAACACCTTTGGAAGATCTATTCGACTCAAATGATATTCCATTCAGACCTAAAATGGAACCTGTTAAAGCCGATATGGAGGAATGCAACTTAGGAACACCAGAACATCCAAAAATTGTTAAGTTGTCTAAATCTCTTCCAAAAAATCAGAAGATAAAATATGTTGAACTATTAAAAGAATTCCAGGATGTCTTTGCCTGGAGTTATGAAGACCTCAAATCTTATAATACATCCATCATTCAACATACTATACCTTTGAAACCAGACCAGAAACCTTTCAAACAAAAGCTTAGGAGAATTAATCCTGTTTTATTACCCTCAATTGAAAAGGAAATCAAAAGAATGTTTGAAGCAGGGATTATAGCTCCTATCAGATTTTCAGAATGGGTTTATAACCTGGTACCAACAAGAAAAAAGACAGGAGAAATCAGACTGTGTGTTGATTTAAGGAATTTGAATAAAGTTTCTTTAAAAGACAACTATCCTCTGCCGAAAATGGATCACATTTTGCAAAGGGTAGTGGGATCTTCGAGAATATCACTACTGGATGGATTTTCAGGGTACAACCAGATTTTGGTTCATCCTGATGATCAGGATAAAACAGCATTTACCACACCATGGGGTACATTTAAATATGTCAAAATGCCATTTGGGCTCAAGAATGCAGGAGCTACATTTCAAAGAGCAATGGACATTGCTTTTGCTAAAGAGATACATGATTTTCTGGTTATTTACTTAGATGATTTGACCGTTTTCTCTAAAACAAATCAAGAACATTTAGATCACCTAAGGCAAGTATTTATAAAGTGCAGAAAATATGGAATTTCTTTAAACCCTAAGAAGTCATTGTTTGGTTTGGAAGAAGGAAAGCTTTTAGGACATATCATTTCTAAAGATGGCATTAGGATTGATCCCGAAAGAATTCAAGCAATTTTGCAAATACCCCACCCCAGAAACATAAAAGAATTGCAAGCATTTATAGGAAAAATCAACTTCTTGAGAAGATTTATTTCTAGTCTAGCAGAGTTACTTAGGTTACTAACTAACATGTTGAGGAAAGATTCAAGCATTGACTGGACTGTAGAAGCCAAACAATCATTCGAGGAAATTAAAATGGCTTTAACAAGGACACCAGTTCTGACCAATCCTAAATTTGATAGAGACTTTATTATTTTTTCATTTGCTTCTGAACATACTGTTGCAGCTGTTTTACTTCAAAAAGATGACCAAGGGTGTGAAAAGCCAATAGCATTTTTAGTAAAGCACTGAGGGATGCACCTCTAAAGTACAATATTATGGAAAAACAGGCTTTTGCATTGGTAAAAGCAATCAAAGATTTTAGAGTTTACATATTATATTCTCATGTGATAGCATATGTGCCCAATGTAGTAGTTAAAGATATTTTGACTCAAGATGGCATTGAAGGTAAACGAGGTAAGTGGATAGCTACCATTTTGGAATATGATATTGAGATCAAGCCAACCAAACTGATAAAAGGCCAAGGCTTAGCACAACTTATGACAAAAACCAATTGCCAAGCCTTAGATATCAATGAACTGGATAACGAGCAGGAGATGGCGACTCCCCAGATCAGTCAAGCTTTCTTAGATTCACCCTGGTATACTGATATAATTCATGTTTTATTAAACCTGCAAGCTCCTCCAGGGTTGTCCAGGACTAAGCAAAGATTTTTAAAGATGACATCTTTGAAATATTGTATTTTAGATAGCACTTTATTTTGGAAGAATCATGAAGGAATTTTATTGAATTGTCTCTTAAAAGATGAAGCTGATAAAGTGCTTAATGAATTTCATGCAGGGGATTGTGGAGGACATCTGTACTGGAAATCTACTACAGACAAGATCTTAAGGGCTGGTTTTTACTGGCCAACATTATTTTCTGATGTAAAGAAATTTGTAACAAGCTGTCACAAATGTCAGATATTTGAGGGTAAAAGAAGGTTGTTACCTCTGCCTTTAAAACCAGTTTCCACGGAAAAACCCTTTCAACAATGGGGATTAGATTTTATTGGAGAAATTCACCCCCCGTCTTCAGGACAACATAGATGGATTTTAACTGCTACAGACTATTTCACCAAATGGATTGAAGCCATCCCATGTAGACAGTCCAATGATTCTGTAATCATAGGGTTTCTTGAAACCAACATACTTTCAAGATTCGGATGTCCAGAAAAGATCATAACAGATAATGCTGCTGCATTTAAATCAAAGAAAATGATAAATTTCTGCCATAAATATCATATTACTCTAGGCCATTCAACAGCCTATTACCCCCAAGGTAATGGACTAGCAGAATCCTCCAATAAGAGTTTGATCAATATCATTAAGAAATTGTTGGAGGAAAATAAAAAGAACTGGCATAAGAAACTGACCTATGCGTTATGGGCAGACAGACTTACAACCAAGAAATCCATTGGGACTAGTCCTTATGAGTTAGTTTATGGTCTGGAAGCAAGATTCCCATCCTCTTTAGGAATCCCTGTCATGAAATTACTTCAGGAGGCTCAAGTGGAGCCAAATGACATTCAAAGAAGAATTAATCAAACAATCCACCTGCAACAAACCAGAGAAGAGGTATACCAAAGATCACAAATCTTACAGGAAAAGCTAAAGAAAATGTTTGATAAAAGGACTAAAGCAGAGGATTTTCAATTAGGAGACAAGGTCCTAAGATGGGATTCGAGAAGAGAAGAAAAAGGAAAACCTGAGTGATAACAACTCCAATGCAAAAGTGCTCCAAAAAGTCTAAGTGTCCAAGGGTGTGTGTGTGAGAGAGATAAAAATGAGAGAGTTCCAAATCAGAACTAACAAAAGGTTTGAGAAAAAAGGTTTCCAACTGATCCTCAAAAGCCTTTTTATAGAAGAGGCCTCTATTTTATTCATTTTCCATTATTTTCCTTCATTTTCGTCCTTGCATGCAACATGTGACCTTTTATATCCTTTTCTCCTAATTTCCATTATTTTCATAAATAAATGCCAATAAATGCCACTTTTGCCTTTCCAAAGCCTATATCTTTGCGTTTGCCAATTTCCTTTAGGCATAATAACCAAAATGAACACCCACTAAAATGTTTTTCCCACCATTCAGGTTGGAATAAGTGTCCCATCAACCATGGTTATTATTTTTAACTTTATTACATGGAATTTTCACCAGGGTCATTACAGTGAAATTATTATTATTATGGAATACTGGAATTAGTAATTTTTTATTTTCCATGGAAAAATCATAACTTTCTATTAATTATGAAAAGTTACATGAGTATATGCGCATAGTGAATTCCTTAAATATCCCAAGTTGCACCACTCAAAAGCTAGGGCCCTTTGAAACAAAGAAAAAAAAAATAAAAAATAAAAAGTAAAATAAAAATGGGGCTAAGCATAAAGTCTTAGTCAGCCTTTTCTCCCCTTTTTATTTTCTACTTTTTTCCATCCTCCTTAATTGAGAGTGCTTGCTACAATAATTAGTTTGTTTTTTTTTTTGTCTACCTTAGATGTTCCTTGTCTGAGTCTGAACTCCCCGATGTGTAGGGACATTTGAATCCTGCTATCTCTTTTTCCTTCAATTTTTCTTAGCCTGAGTGTCCTTATGTTCTTTGATTTTGCGAGGATGATCCCTCTGTTCCGTATTGGCTAAATTATTTGTTTTCCGAAGATGTTTTTCAATTTTGGATTTCCTACGTGTTGGGAGGTCCCAATTCCTCCTCTTCCTCTTCTTCATTGAGTTGTGGTGCTGGGAATTGATGCAGGAGAATCTAGAATTAGCCATCAATGTGATTGTGTGTTCATATGTTGTGGCTAACAAGGGTTTGGAGGAAAATTAATTACTAAATTTCTTATAAATTGTAAATTATGTAAATAGTTAGTTTGTTGTCAAATTATGAGTGGAAGTAGGAATAAGTGGAAATTTTATCCTCCCTGCGAGGAGATCAAGTAAAGTAGTTAGATCATCGAGTCATGATAGGATTTTGTGCACTAAAAAAATAGTAACTCCTTCATTTGTGGAAGGAAGTTGTTAGTTAGATTGATATTCTGGGTTGCAATTTCAAAATAGGATATAGGAGAGAAGGAAAGAGTGGAGAGGGAGAATGTGAAACAGGGAGATCTGTGTGAGAGAGACTCTGTGTATGTGTTTTTTTTAATAAGAAATGGATGTATTCATATCGAGCCATTAAGGGCCAAAAAAGAAGAAAAAGCAAATAAACATATGTTTTTGGGTGTTTTCTGTCATCGATTTTGTATTGAATTGGTTTTGTTTTAAGCTGGTGAAATAACTGGCATACAGGAATGATAAATTGCATTTAATACTATGTCTTTGTTTCATGATGTGCGTGTTTTACATAACCATAGATTTTAACCAAGGATAGTATGGAAATTCCATTGAGATTGTTAGATCAATTAATAATTTATCAGTCGAATGTTGTTTTTTCTTTATAAATCATTGTGTTTTTTACCTGTGAATTGTTACACACCCGATCGACCTAAAAATTGACGGACCTAAGTTCTAGAAAGAGTTCCAGTCTTTTATTAAGGTAAGGATGTAAGATTTAGATTTTATATTGCTGCAAATAAGGGTCTGTCTTATCATCGACCATCAAGATCTGCGCAAGACATCAGTAGAATCAAAGGAATTCGAGCAAAGATATAGTGGTTGAAGAATTTGATCCAAAATCTACATCATTTGTTCCTCAAAAAAGAAGGACTTCGGAGTCACCACTGATATCATCTCTCAAATGTTTTGAATTTGGATTGCAAGACTCTATGTAATTCGTAGAGTTTAATTGGTGACATAACGTAGGATAGAAAGACCTTTCTTTTTCTAGGTTAAGAGATTCTTCGGTGGTTGTCTTTTGTCTTTGCTGACACTGGATACAAAGGATTTGATATTACTAAATGCTCATGGGTGAGTCTATTGGTGCTTTAGAATGCATACTGGTGTGATGAAGAGACTGTATAAAGTGCGTACAAGTGTGGAGGATTCTACGTTGAATAATGAGCAGCTACAATCGTGTTTTGTCCACGTCCTATCCATGAGTTGAAAACATGTGTCTTTGGAAATTTTATTTCTTCCCAATTATTCTTGCTTCTTGTCCATAGATCTGCTTTGTTTCTTGTGTGTAGATCTGTTTAGTCAATTTGATGTCTCAAATTTCTATCATGAATTATCGACTGAGGTTTGTAATTTGATGAAGTGAGGTGCACTATATATTGTTAGGTAACCTTGTTTTCTTACTTCATTGTGTATGTTTATGTTGTTTTGGGGATTTTGTCTCTTATGTCTAAAATTATTCTAAGAAATGAAATCTTTAAATGCTATTGAATAATAAAATCTAAATGAATTTTAATGATGAAAACTAATTCTTAAAGAAGGAAGAAAATAAAACGTTGTTTTTATTCTAAAGAAATATATTGAATTACAAAATACTTTTAATGTAATATGAAATCTAAAAGAAGGAAGAAAAGGAAATGTTCATTTACTAGTCTAAATTGCATAAAAATAAATCAAACTTTCAATGATGTTAGTAGGCTCGTGAAACATCTATGAAAACATTCTAACTAGTTTAAAACAGAGCACTATTCTAAATCTAATTGCATTCAAATGAAAAGATGAAATCATTTCCTATCTTATCCATTGAAAGCTTTTAGTCCTATGACAAAAGAGCATTTGTTTTAAAACACAATTCAAATTTATTTTTTTCCTAACTTAATCTAATTCTATTCCATGGATTGAAAGCATAAATCCTATTACTAAGAATTGAAATGAAAGTGCCACTTTCCCAAATTTGATCCAATTGGAAAATGACAGAGCCACTTTCCTGAGACGACTTAGCGAGCACAAGATTACACAGCTAATTGGAAATTTAATCTAAGAGAGAATTCATGAAATTAATCTATAAAATAGTAAGAAAATTAAAATATGAATTGACAAGAATCTAACTATGAAAATAATGCGAAATTAATTATGAATTGAAAAGAACAGAAATAACGAATCAACAAGAAATTAAATAACTAAATTTAAACTAAAAAACAACTAAAAATCCTCCTTTCTGTGCAGGGGCCCTCTACAACAGAATGATTCGAAAATGTAACAGACTACACACACATCAAAGGATATGGAACTGGTCTTCTTATTATCAAAAACAAATTTTCAAAAGCATACATCCAATTATAAAAAATTAGGATTGTTTCCCGGTTTCAAAAGACCGGTATTTAAACAAGTTTCAGATTTAACTGTTTGAGGCATTTCCGCTTACATATAACAACTAGAACTGAATTTAGAAGTCTATATAGAAGAAAATTCTTTAATGGCTGGACATCTCTCTATTTTCTATGTCAGAGAAAATCGAGAGTATTTCGTTTGCAGATCTCATTCTTTGACTGACCTTGACCGCGAGCATAGGCACATTTTCTCTTTGAATTTTAACAGGTGGATGGGATATGATCCATGTGTGGATCATTTGAGAGATACCCATATGACCCATTTCCTTATTTTCTTCTCAAAACCTGCCAAACCATAACAGTAGTTGCAGAAACAACGATTAGATGGAGAATTGCACACATTTTGTAGCTAGTTACAAAAATTTATTTAAATAACAAGAAACATCATAATATAAAGTAGAGATAATTTAAATGCTTTCTCTAATATGAAATATGTCAATTATCATTGATTGGAGTCATGAGTTTGTGAAAAGGAAGGAAGAAATGATGAAAAAGGGTGTTAAAATAAGAACAGTTCTGAGGTTCAACATACCCCCACTAAGAAACAATTGCATGTCCTCATAGAATTTCCCAAAAGTGTGAGTCTTCACCTCTTATTTCATTTGTTTTGATACCTATGGTAATACATCCAGATTCCTCTTCTTTCCTTTCCTCGAAGTGATTGCCGTTCTAGGTTTTCTCATAAGGAGTTTGTACTTGAGGCTAATGACTTTCTTGTTCAGATATTTGTTCTTTTTCTTCAACTTCTTATTATTTTTGTACCATAACCTCAAATTTAAGATAGTGTTATCACTGATGACCTTCTCCAAGTGATTCTTTTATTTTAGGGTTTCATTTTCCTGTTTCATCTGCCTGTTCAGTATCTCCAACTCATAAATTTCTTTCTTGAGGGTATTTACCAGAGGTTCTTGTGGAGTGATAGGCTGCTCTTCCATACTTGGATTTTATTCTGCATGTCTTTTCTCTAATGACTCAATATATTCATATATCTCCTTTTGTGCTGGGCCAATTTTCGAGGATTTCCTACTTAGACTGTGTGCAAGACTATGTACAAGAGAATGTATAGGACTGTGTGCAAGAGAGATAGTGATGGGCGATGGCACTTGAGGTTCTTCATCTAAATTAACAAATTATGCCTCCTGTGATGATGTCTTCTTCAAGGGTTTACAAATTCTAGAGCTTATCCTTGGCTGTGGAGGGTTTAAGTCTTCTAAACTTGTAACTTTGCTATTTTTCTCTACATTACCTCTCTTTTTTACTCCACTCTGTTTCTCATTTTTCATTAGCTCTGCAATGGTGAGTTCTTCCTCTTCTTGTTGAGGCTGAGGTGAGCATTTCTTCTGAATGCTTATATCAACCTTTATCCTTCTACTTCTTCTGGTTTTGTCATCCTTAGGCTGCTCTGGTTCATCTTGAAAGTGATTCATGATTAGGAAAATTTCCCAGGAGTCTCCTACACTTTTTAGATGGAATTCAAGAAGTATCTTTATTAGTCCATGATGATGCATGGTGTTGTCTATGAATTGGAATATTTTCTGGACATTTGTTGATATTTTCATTAAAATGTTAAATAGGAAGTATGGCAGGTTTATTTCTCCATCTTCCAAAAAGTTCATCAACAATCGAGCATGATAAGTAAACATATAGCCAAATCTACCTTCGCAAGTAACAAACTTTTGTAAAATTAAAAGCATATTTCTCCATTTGTTTTTTAGTGTTGAAATGGGAATTCATTTCTTGTAAATAGAAGTGTCCACACTTGGATTATTCAGAAAAAAATTCCATCCTTCACTCTGAATTTCCTTGTTCGTAAACCATCTCTTTCCAGTTCTTGGGTGTTCTGTAGCTTCGGCCACAAAGATTTCTGTCACTGAGAATTTTATATCTCCAATTTCGACCTTTGTCCCGTCGAAAGATCTTGAGACCCCCTTATGGAATCCATAAAACATTTCTATAAACAGGAGCCATTGCACCTTCTACAACATTTCCTTTGTCTGAGGATAACCCTCCATGATTTTTTCTCCGACAGGTTCAGTTCTCACTATTAAACCCATGTCTCTGTCGTGAGGAGTTTCACCTTCAAAACTGTTCTTCTTTGATCAAGTGAATTGAGGCTATGGATCTGGATTAAGAATGTCAAGGGTTTGTAGAGATAGAGAAGTACAAGTGAAATAGATATTCAGTGAGGCTTTAAAGGAACGTGGATGAGTGGGTTATGAATGTAAGACATGACTGTTAATGATTAATGGGAAAATCAGTTATGAATTATTATTAGATATGATACAGATGTTGTGGTCGGATTGTGAAATTGTGATGTGAGTCTGAATCAAATCTAATGATGACATATTGAGGCAGCATATGATCATCTAAATTATATATGCTAATGTTTTTGGTCTTATTATTTAAACAAATTTTTGTAACAAACCTTTGGAAATAACCTTTGTTGTTCTTTTCTTTGTGTTGATTATACAAGTGTCCTTTCAACATCATCTTCAATGGAGTTCTCAATTTCTTTTGTTCAGCATGTTTGCCTCAGTAGGTTGTAAGAAAATGTAATAGAGTTGCAAAATGTGATGACAGTTGTAGAATCTCCTGAGAGTTGCAGAATTGTAGCAATTCTGTAGCTACTTCTTTTTTTATTCAGAGAAACAAAGGGAACAAATCATTTGGGTTTTTAGAATGGGAGAAAATATAATATGTCAAAACTTTGATTTTCATCTTGTATTTTCTATATAAGGATTCCAATCCTTGATTGGTTTTCATACTTATAATTTTTTTTTTCTTTTTTTTTGAATAATATATATATATATATATATATATATATATATATATATATATATCTATATATTATTTTTTTATTTTTTTTAGATATGAAAATAAAAAAGAAGACTAAGTTGGGGAAGAAGAAAGATTCTTCTTCACCAACTTCATATCAGTATTGTCTTGAAAATGTTTGATAAATGCCTCCTTTGTAATTGGCTTATGATAGACTTTTAATCGATGTGCATTCACAAGAAGAGGTACATTTTATTCATTAATTGTCCTTATCCTAACTGTTGCATTGTCAAATAAATTTTCGATGTCATAAGGCCCAAGCCAATGACTCTGAAATTTTCCTTGGAAGTATTTGAACTTTGAATCGAAAAAAAGTGCCCAATCTCCTGCTTGGAACTTTCATTCTTTTATGTACTTATTATGCCATCTGGACCTTTGTTGTTGGATTTTACTGGTTCTTTGAACTGCATCTTGCCTGATCTCATCAAGCTCATTAATTTGCTCCATTTTGTGCTTCCAAGCTTCTAATAAATTAAGTCCCAATATGACTGCTATCTTGAAAGTTTTGATCTGAAATTCTATAGGAAATAGGAATTGCTTCCCATAAACAAGTTCATAGGGAGTATGCCATGTTTTATCCCTCCATGTAGTCTGGTAGGCCCATAAGGCTTCAGGAAGCCTATTTTCCCAATCCTTCCTATGTAGATGTACAGTCTTTGTGAGGATTTCCTCGATCACTTTATTGGTGCACTCCACTTGACCATTTTCTTGTGGATGATATGGAGTATACTTTCTATGTTTAACCTTGTATTCATCCACAATCGTTTGCACCACCCGGATGTAAACTAAGATCCTTGATCTATCACAATTTCCCTTGGGACACCAGAATGAGTGAAAATATCCTCAAAGAGAAATGAAACTACAGCAGTTTCATTAGCAATAGATAGTGCTTTAGCCTCTACCCATTTGGTGACATAATCAGTGCAAACCAGAATGTACCTCTTTTGTCTTGATGGTGGATTGATTGGTCCAACAAAATCTAGGGCCCATTTTTCAAATGGTTCGATGAGTACCTGAGGTTGTAAGGGAATTTCATCTGTAGGAACACCTTTTCAAATAATCCTTGGAATCTTTAAATATGGATGTCCAATAATATCCTAAATTAAGTATTTTATAGGAAATCCTCTTATCAGCAAAGTTTCTACCACAAGGTTCATCATGGCACACCTTCAAAATTTCAGGCATTTCATATTCTCAAACACCCCTTATGATGATGAGATATGGACCTATTTTACACAATTCATCATTAACCCATGAGTATAATTCACTTCTTTGAATAATTCTTCTTTTCTCTCTAGGAAACAAGTATGCTGGTGATTTTACTATAGCTAAGTAGTTAGCAATATTTGCAAACCATGGAGAATTAGTATTTATTGCAGAGAGATATTCATTAGAAAAATTATCATCTACTGGAGTATCATTATTGTTGTTTTGAATTCTAGACAAGAAATCAGCAACAGTGTTTTGTTTTCCAGGGCAATCTAGAATGGTGATGTTAAATTCTTGTAGGAGTAATAACCATCTTGTGATTATGCTATTAGTGATAGATTTATTCATTAAGTACCTAATTGCATAATGGTATTTGTGAATAAAGGTTTCCTTGTTGGTGATGTAGTGTATAAATTTGTTAATAGCATAGACAACGACTAGAAATTCTTTTTCAGTTACAATGTAATTTAACTCAGTTACGAGTCAAGTTTTTACTTGTGTAATAGATGTTGTACGGGATCAAATATTTTTGTCCAAGTACAACTCCTAGAGTTGTATCTGAAGCATCTGTTGAAATGTGAAAAGGTATTTTCCAATTTGGACCTCTTAAGATGGGTGCTTCAGAAAGTTTTTCTTTTAAAGTTTCAAATGCCAATTGGAAATCATGATTCCAACTAAATTCACAATCTTTGGTAAGTAGTTTGAAGAGTGGAGATGCTATTTTGGGGAAGTTTTCTATAAATCTTCTATAGTACCCTGTAAATCCTAGAAAAATTCTAACATCCTTTTTACAACTTGGAATTGATAATTTGGAGATGAATTCAACTTTATATGAGTCTACTTTAATTCCATCCCCTAAAATGTGATTTCCTATAACAATTCCTTCAGTAAACATCATAAAGCATTTTTCATGACTTAATGAAATATTTTATTCTTTGCATCTTTTAAGAACCTTTTCCAAGTTTTCAAGAGCCTCTTCAAATGAATTTCCATAAACTGTAAAATCATCCATATATACTTCCACACAATCATGTATTAGATCAAAGAAAATTCCTAATACTTCCCTCTGGAATGATGCAAGTGCATTGCACAATCCAAAAGGAAGTACTCGGTAAGCATAGGTTCCCCATGGATAGGTGAATGCGGTTTTGTCTTGGTCTTGAGGTGCTACTTGAATTTGATTGTAACCACTAAAACCATCAAAAAATGAGAAATACTTCTTTCTCGCTAATGTATCCAATACTTGATCTATGAAAGGAAATGGAAAATGATATTTTAGAGTAGCCTTATTCAACTCTCGATAATCAATGCATAACCTCCATTTACCATTATTTTTAGGTACAATCACCAAGGGATAAACCCATTGACTGTCCGAAATTGGATAGATGAAGTTCACATTCAACAATTTTTGCAATTCTTCTTCCACAATTTCCCTAAGATTTGGGTTCATCTTTCTTTGAGGTTGTCTGATAGGCCTAGATTTTTCCTCAATCTAGATATGATGCATATAAGTCTTAGTACTAATTCCTTTCATGTTAGTGTACTCCCATGCATATGCAAAAGAATTTTTTTGTAATGTTTTGATTAACTCTTCTTGTTGGAAATTTTACAAGTTTTTGTTTATGTTCAAGGATTTTCCTAGAAATATTTCAATAGTAGAGTTACCAAATTCTTCCATAGAATATAAAGACATCTGTCTAGATGACAAGTATTCAATATTGAATTGTTCTTGAAAACTATAATCATCTTTAGATTGTGAGGATGTTTCAAAGTTTTCTATTGAATTTAAGATTTGAATTTCTTCACTAATATGAGAAATAGTAAAGAGAGGTTGTATTTCATTTTCATCATCCATCCATTCTTCATCTACTATTTTTATGATTGTTTTTGCTGGAGGATATAAAGTGAATTTCTTTGTTGAGTTTCCATTATAAATAAACATTTCACCGGATCTACAACTAACGAAAGCATCAGTTGTAGCTAACCAAGGCCTTCCTAAAATTAATGGATTCCCCCCTAGGTTTTTCATGGGAGGTAGGATCATGAAGTAAACTTGATACTCCCAAGAGTCTAAGGACACATATATGTCTTCTAATACACCATCTGGCTTGATTATTGATCTGTCTTCTAATTGCAATAATGTTGGTGTATACTGAAGATTTGGAAGTCTAAGTTGTTCCATAGTTTGTTTTCTCATGATGTTGATGGATGCTCCTAAGTCAATTAATGTATTTGGAATCTCAATTCCATTGATGTGTGTTTTTACAACTGGACTTCCTGGGTCCAAATATTTTTGTATGGCTACTTTTCCCATCGTAATTTTGGCAAATTTTCCAACTAAATGAATCCTTTTTATTTCTGTTGTTTTACTTCCTGATTTTTTCGTGCTCAACTATCTTATTGTTTTGGCTAGAATAGGATTCTCTTTAATGCACTGTAACAAATGAATTTTGATACAAACATTTTTCAATTCATCTAGAAAATCATAATTGGCAACAAATTTTGTTTTTCTATCCCTCTATCGATTTGTAATCTTTCAGGAAAAGGAGGGTTAGAAACAGATACTGAAGGTTGCTCTATTATAGGAGTTGAGTTTATTGGATCTTTTTGTTTTTCATTTTCAGAATTTTGGTTTTTCTTAAGAGATGTCCCTTCTTTAAAACATTTATTTTGTTGTAGAGGATTTTCTTCATCAAATCATCTTTTTCTTGAATAACAATAGGATGCTTTTCCATTTCTAATATTCTACCAGATATAATTTGGAAATTTTTAAGGTCTAGTGGGTAATCATGTAAGATGGAAAGTTTCTTCCTTCTATGTTATAAGAATTTTAAGCATTTTTGTTATTTGGGTTTGGTAATGGTTGGGAAGGTAGTTGATTTGTTCTTTGGGGATATGGTAATGAAAGTTGTGGATTCTAATTTTGGATTTGGGGTGGTTGATTTTGTTGTGGATAATGTTTGGGAGGATAGTTTGGATAGGGTTGTAGATACTGGTGATA
The DNA here is from genome assembly GCA_034641835.2 of Pinus albicaulis. Classification (NCBI taxonomy): domain Eukaryota; kingdom Viridiplantae; phylum Streptophyta; class Pinopsida; order Pinales; family Pinaceae; genus Pinus; species Pinus albicaulis. Next base: position 964,960,758 of record CM076581.1, on the reverse strand, counting down.
CTTAAGGATTTTGCATCCCTTGTGTCCAAGGTTGAGGCTAGGACCAAGGTTATTTCCATGATTAATTCCAATTGCTTGGTGGGGGATGATTATACATTTGGTTATTAAAAACTTGAGTTTGTGGCCCTTGCCATGGTCTTCTAGAGACAAAACAAAGAGGATCTACTAGATATGGAGTTACTTCTTCTTCTTGAAAGACATCCTTAAGACTTGGTATTAAGAGACATTTTTTTGTTTCATGATTTTCTGCACAAATAACACAGGTCTCTATAACTTTTACATCAAGATGAAATTATCTCAAAGCATGTTTCTTTCTGCATTTATAAACACTGAGACTCCCTAAGACATCTGTCTTAAATTCATCAAGCATATTTCCAATTTTTTCCCTACTCAATGTTCCAATTGCAGATTTATTTATTCTAGAGAGAATAAGATCTATTGTATTTTTTCCATTTTTTTATTTTCCTCTTGAGAGATGAATGCACATTTCAACAATTTCAAGTAATGTTAATTGAGATATATCTCATTTTCCCATCATGTTAAGGATATCTATCCATTCATCTCTAATGGCTTTCAATAAGAGAGATTTTAAAGTATCTTGATCTAGATGTTCCATCTTATATCTCTGGATATTATAATTGAATCTCTCAATTATATCTTCTAATTTTTCATCCTCTCTCTGCATCATTTTAAATACTTCATCCTCCCTTTTAATAGGCCTGCAATAATCCATATATCTTTGAAAAAATGCACTTTTCATCTCATCCCATGTCCTAATAGATTGTGTTATCAAACCCATGAACCATTTTGGAGCTGCACCCTTGAGTGTTGCAGGGAATAAATTAAATTTTTGAGAGTCTTGTAAGTAGTCATAATATCTACATAAGACTTCAAATTCAAATAAAAATATTTCAAGATCCTTGGTCCTTAATCCATGGAAATTGGGAAGGAAAGAAGGTGAAATATTTTTCATTGTAAAATTTGTATCCTCATCAACTATAGGAAATCCAACAGAGTTAGGATCTCCTCTTCCTCTACCTCTTCCTCCATCTCTTCCTCCACCTCATCCTCTACCTCTTCGTCCTCCTCTTAAGGATTCTCCATTTAGAATTTATCCATGGCCTTCCTCTTCTGCCATTGTATATTCCTCAAAGCTAATGTAAGGTTCTAATTGTAGGGTTAATTGTTCTTCCTCTAGTTCTTCTATAAATGGGATATTGAAGAATTTTTCTTCTTCTTCTTCCTCACTAGGGATTTCCAACTCTTGAGCTAGAATATGTTCTCCTGTAGATATGAAAAAAGTTACTCCTTATGTTGTAGATCTAGGACCTTCTTCTTCTAAGACTACTGTTGGGTTGCAAAATGGGTATGCATTTGCTAGTAAGTTCATCCTCGTTATCCTTAATTCTTATCTTTTTCATGTCTTAATGCGCTAATCTATTAAGGAATTATGGTAAGAAATGAGGAATGATTACAGTTGTGATTTAACTACATTTACCCTTCTTTATGGAGGAAAATGGACAAGGAATGATTGTTGTTCCTTGCTGTTGGCATAGCCAAATCTGAAAAGCAAAGAAAGGAATGAATTGGTTGCGGACAAGGCTAAGAATGAATCAATGAGATCAGCGCAAAATAGACGAAGATGTCTTAAAGATGGAAATTGGCTGCGAATCCCTCAGGATCTGTTGATCCTGAGGGATCGCATTTACTATTTACTTTTTACCCTTTCTGACTATAAAAGGAAACGATTGTAGGAAGACAGGGATGCTTGTTGTTTTTCCAAATTGTAAGGTTAATTGCAGAGTGTATAGTTGAAGAACGAAATTACATTGTAATACGACTCAAGTTTGATGATTAATTGACGTTGTTGTTTTCATTCACATCATCTGAAGTAATCTAGCAGTGCCTGCTAGTGGCTGAGGGCCCAACTTTCGGTGGAATTCACTGCTTCATATGTGTCATACATTTCCGATTATCGCAAGTGTGATGGTTTGATAGTATTATCACCTTCTGTGATTCTATTTCCTTTCCTGTTCATTGTTTTCCTGTGTTGACCAAATAGTTTTGTTTTATATAGTTTATAGTATTGTTATTTATTTAGTTTCCTTCCGCTTTCGGATTGAGTTTCTTAGATAATTGTTCTGCTCAATGTGATCAACTATAATGAGTATTAACTACTGCTATTAGACTCTCAGATTGATATAATTGTTGTTTCACTGAAGAATGAATTTGATTTAGATTTAATCAGTGTCGAAGAGAAGGGTTATCACTACTGTACTCTTCACTGATATTGCTTTTATTTGAAATGCTGTAGGATTTGATTTCATTAGAGGATTGAGTTATCGTTTAATCGCAATTAGAATTTACTTGCTGCATCTGTTTACTATTGTATTAAAATATCTATACTGAAATCTATGAAACATTACTCTCTGATTTAAATAGCAGCCACATACTGTGTACACTCTTGAAATAGAAGGACTTTCCTGGATTGATAATTAACGTGAGGATAATTAGGATTTTAAAAAGCACCTTTTATCACCCAAAATTTTGGTGCTGTTGCCAGGGAGAGTGTAAGCCATTTATGAAGAGTGATGTATATTTGATAATTGCCTGATGAGAGAGAACTAGGTATTAAAAAAGGAAGGCAAGAACCTGCGTACGGAGTATGCAAAATGCCTACTCCCTCGCCCGATTTCCAGCAGATTTGTTAGAAATTTAGTGTAGAGGTAAACATTTGAATTGTTTGTATGAATGACTAAGAAGAAAAGACCAGAAATCAATCCAATTCCACTACCCAAACCTGAAAAATCTAAGGGACTAGTGACCCTTGGACGATCAACTTTCATAGACGAAATCTTGAATAAAGCCGAATCTCAGCCATCAGTAGGTCCTCGAAATGTTGCTTCCAGACAACCTACTATCTCCCTTTGGTCCACAGGCTCACTATCTACAACCTACAGTGAGGTCCATAGCAAAATTGTAGGAACTGAGCAGAGTTTTCAAGAAATTGAAAATTTGTGCCCAATTTCCTCACAAGAAGGGAATTCTTGTAATATTCGTGAAGGAGGAGGAGAAACAGGGGAAGAACCAAGATCCCCTCAGGTAGTAATTAAAAAAGGAACACCCAGTATCCCAAACAGAGGGAGTGCTATTAAGATTATTCCCACCTCTTGTGATATTCATGAAGGAGGAGGAGAAAAAGGGGAAGAACCAAGATCCCCTCAGGTAGTAATTGAGCAAGGAATACCCAGTATCCCAGATAGACGGAGTGCTGTTAAGATTATTTCCACCCATTTGGGACACCCTAAGGATAACTCCCCAGCTCCAGAAATCCCGGAAGGATACTGGCATATATTTGATCAAATGGCTAACAATCCACAAGCACCCCAAACTTCCACATTGTAGTACCCCATCGTTGACACAGCTGCCAACGCTCCTATGAAAGCTATCCCTTTACAAAATATTCCTACATTTCATGGGCTCTCATCAGAGGATCCAGATGCATTTTTGTTTGAATTCAATGTATTATGTCGAGGTTATGATTATACAACCGACCCCAAAAAACTAAAGCTGTTTCTATCTACATTAAAAGGCATAGCCTTGCGTTGGTTCATGGGGCTAGGTGGAGGAATGATAAATTATTGGGATCAAATGAAAAATGCTTTCCTTAAAAAATATCAGGATTATTGTAGATCTAGGGAATTGAAAGACGAAATATTCCAAATGGTAGATAGACCTGGTGAAACATTGGAAGAGTATGTAGAGCGCTTCCAATATAACCTCCAAAGATCCCCCTATGTAAATCTGCCCCTGCCTGATAATGTGCTGAAAACTACATTGATTAAAGGGATGAAAGAATAATGGATAGAGAAATTAAATATTATGGGTAAAGGTGATATATATCAAGAATATTATGCTGATATTATTAAATTGTGTATCAGGTGATCAAGGGGTAGTACAAGACTGAAATCAGTAGAACGCGACCTGACTACTAGGGACGGTAAAATTTCTGGTGGAACCCTTACTCGTACAAAAATTGGCAACCTGCTAGAAGATTTCAAAATAGATATCTCAGGGACTTTGACAACGCAATTAGATATCATTCAGGCCTAGCAGAAGCAGGCAGAAGTAGAACATAACCCGATGATATTTTGCCCGAGATGCAAAAAGAAGCATAGTCACAAAGAGTGTCCGCTAGATATGGTACAAACCTGTGCCATATGTACTAAAGATCATGCCACAGAATGTTGCCCGTCACTTCCAGGGTTAAAAGCAGTCTATAAAGAGGCAGAAGAAGAAACAGAACCAGCCTACCTACTAAATCAGTGTCGCCAATGGCAACCACGACAAACAGGTATGCTAACCGACCCATCTTCTTCCTTTCATCCCTCACAATATAATGCTCAACAATACACAGGAACTATGTGGAAAAACCAGACCTCTTTTCCCAATTGGTCACAACAACCATTCTCTATGACAGCTTGGTCCAACCAATCAAACCAAAATAATAGTTGGCCAAATTTTCCTTGTTTTCCACCATTTTGGCCATCCTCCACATATCCATCCCAATGCCCATCCTCTACGTCACAAAACCAGAGTTGGAAGTCAAGCTAGCAATGACCTACAAATCAGCCAACAGGAACAATCCCCCTACCTCAACCTACACTGCCAGCACCCTATATATTGCAACAGAACCCTCAGACCAACCTACGACCACAGCTCCCAGCCCAACCCAATCCAAACCCCAACAATAGACGGATCCAATCTGTGCAAATTATTGAAGCACCCGAGCCAGAAACTGAGTTAAGGGAGTGTAATGAGCTACAATTAAGATCTGGGAGGATAATAGAGTCAGAGGGAGATAAAAATATGCAAATTGAAAATTCGTTACCTATAGAACAAGCACCACAAGTGGAGAATCCAGTTAAACAGAAAACCCACCATCAAACTATTACCTTTTCTCCACCATTCCCAGAAAGATTAATTATAACCCACCCAATCGAATATCTAGATTTTGATCTTTTTGGAGAACTGAAAAATTTGTGTATAAAAATACCTCTCCTCCAGGCTATTCAGGAAATTCCAATTTATGCAAAAACTATCAAAGAATTATGTATGAAAAAGCAAAAGAGGAAAACAAAAACAACTCTAACTGTCCATGTCATCGGTACTCTATCTGATTTATTATCAGGCAGAGAAACACCAATAAAATATGAGGACCCAGGAAACCCTATAGTCACAGTGAAAATAAACGGGTGCTCCTTTCCCAATGCATTAGTTGACCTAGGAGCAGTAATCAATATTCTCACAACAACAACTTGTCAAAAGCTTGGAATTACATCCTTAGACCCAACCACAACTCTCTTGGAACTTGCTGACCGATCAATTGTCAAACCAGAGGGGACATTACAGGATGTAATGGTGTCTGTATATTCTTAGGAATACCCAGCAGATTTTATGATCATCAATCCTAAAAACTAACTAGATGGACATCCGATAATTCTAGGAAGACCTTGGCTAGCAACCGCAGATGCTTACATAAGCTGTCGGATAGGCAGAATGACTATAGCAAGAGGAAAAGATGTGAAGAATTTAGCCTTACACCCTCCAGCTCAACCAAGTCTAACAATAATAAAAACGAGGAAACAACCTGTATCATATTTAACTGAAAACATTATATCACCACTAACCATAGAAGATGCTCTTGAATTCAAGGTTCAGATAGAAGATGACATCGTTAACACTTATATTAACCAACCAGATGTCGTATCTCATCCAAAATTTCACATGATCGAAGCAGCCCTGGATAACGAAATCGAAGAGGATCCCTTACAAGATTTTAGCGACCAATCAATCCCAACAATTTATGTTTATAATAGCAAAACCATAGAAATTGAGCCAGTGAAAACCTTAAATATCAATAAAAACCTGACTGAAGACCAGGCACAGAGGCTTGTCCAACTTCTGAGAAAATATAAAGAAGCCTTCGCTTGGGATTACCTGGACATGAAAGGGATTGATCCCCAGCTATGCATGCACCACATCTATATAGAGAAGGATGCGAGGCCCATTAGACAACCTCAACAGAGATTAAACCCTCATCTTAAAGATATTGTCAAAGATGAACTAAAAAAACTGTTGGATGTGAATTTCATCTATCCTATATCAGATAGAAAATGGGTCTCTCCATTAGTAATAGTGCCTAAAAAGAATGGAAAGTGGCATATATGTGTTGAGTATAGAGAGATTAATAAAGAAAGCCAAAAAGATCATTTTCCCCTTCCATTCATTGACTAGGTCTTGGACACATTAGCAGGAAAAAAATTATTTTCTTTCCTAGATGGTTTCAGCGGCTACAACCAAATTCAAATTGCCCCTAAAGACCAGGATAAAACTACTTTCACCTGCCCATGGGGAACCTTTGCTTATAGGGTCTTACCTTTTGGACTGTGCAATGCACCTGCTACATTCTAGAGGGCTATACTCACCATTTTTTTAGATATGATAAACGAAGGGCTCGAGGTGTACATGGATGACTTTACACCTTATGGAGATGACTTCAAGCCAGCATTACAAATGCTAGAGAAAGTTATGCAATGATGCATTGCTACCAGGCTCTGTTTAAGCCATGAAAAATGCCACATGATGATGACCGAGGGCCTCATCCTGGGCCATTATATCTCAGCAGCTGGAATCCAGGTAGATCCAGCAGAATTTCAGATAATTCTTTTAATACCTACCCCTTCCACACAAACTCAGGTATGCAGTTTCTTGGGATTTTCTGGATATTATAGGAGATTTATAAATAATTTTTCTTGAATTGCTGCACCCTTATATGCATTAACTGTAAATATTGATTTTAATTGGACTGAAAAATGTGACAGTGCTTTTGAAGATTTAAAACGACTTGTACCAATAGCCCTAGTGCTAGGGGGCCCAAATTGGGATTTTCCATTTCAGATCTCATCTGACGCATCAGACATGGCTATTGGAGAAGTTCTCGGCTAGGAGGAAGATAAGAAGCCATATGCGATATACTACATCAGCAAAAATCTATCTCCTATTGAATTGAACTACACTGTGACCGAAAAGGAAATTCTGGCTGTAATCTATGCTATTAACAAATTTAGACATTATATAGCAGGATACCCTGTGGTTTTGTATACGGATCACTCTGCTATTAAATATCTAGCTAATAAACCTGTTACAAATGGAAGAGTGACAAGATGGTTGATTCTTTTGCAGGAATTTGACATAACAATCAAAGATCGACCAGGAATGGAAAATCCAATAGCAGACTTCCTTTCACGTATGCCAAAGACAGATGACTTAGTAGCAGTAGAAGATCGGTTCCCTGATGAACACTTATTTTCGGTAACCTTGAAAACACCATGATACACAGATGTCGCAAACTACTTAGGAGTAGGTAATTTACCCAAACACCTAACGCCTAATGAAAGAAAACAAATAGTACAGTGTAGCACATAGTTCTCTTGGATTGGAGTTTATTTATTTCATACAGGGGCCGATATGCACATTCGAAGATGTGTCAGGGAAGATGAAATATTTGACATCCTGAAAGCCTGCCACGATGGGCCTTGTGGCAGACATTTTGCAGACCGCAGGAATGGTCACAAAGTCTTACAGACTGGCTATTATTGGCCCACCATTTTTAAAGATGCCAAGATGTTTTTCCAGGCATGTGATAGTTGCCAAAGAATGGGATGCCCTGGGAAGTCTAATGAGATGCCCTTGTATCTGAAGTTAGTCATCGAGCCTTTTGAGCAATGGGCGTTAGATTTCATCGGTCCAATAAACCCATTATATAATCAAAAAACATATATATTAGTTGCAACAGAGTATGTGACTAAATGGGTGGAGGCAGAAGCATTACTAAGGGAAACAGAGGACTCGGCAATTCACTTTCTTTTCCAACTTTTTGTGCGATATGGCTTTCCCAGAGAAATAATCACAGATGGAGGGCCACAATTTATAGGCCATAAGATTGATGCGACATTAAAAAATCACCATATCTTGCATAGAATCACAACTCCATACCACCCGCAATACAAATTCCAGGTAGAAAGCACCAATAAAGTAATCGAGGCAATACTCACAAAAACAGTCGCATCACATAGACGTGACTGGGCTACCCGATTTCTAGAATCCCTGTGGGCATACCGCACAACATGGAGAAATACCACGGGATATCCCCTATATCATCTAGTGTTTGGAAAAGAGCCTATCTTCCCAATAGAATTTGAAATTCAGACATTGAGGATAGCTCAAGAGGTAGGCTTGGATCTGAGTGAAGCACATATTAACAGGATACATCAAATCAATGAATTGGATGAAATCCGCCTATCAGCTTTTCAGCATACTGCACTAATCCAACAACAAAGAGCGAAATGGCATGATACCCTCATCAAGAAGAAGACATTCCATGAAGGTGATTGGGCACTTCTGTATGATTCTAGGTTCCAGGATTTCCCAAGAAAACTCCAGACCAGATGGTTAGGCCCCTATGAGATACAAAAGGTGCATGATAATGGCACCCTCACATTAGGCACTATTGATGGGTCCGGCTACTCTTTTAAAGAAAATGGACATTGGGTACACCTCTATCACAAACTACTTACCAGGGAGTCTTTTTTCCAATAGCTATGGGAAGATTCCACTATGCAAATTCTTGTTGAGGAGGGTAACCCTTCCACAGCACCAGTCCAATGAAGGAATATAATTTTTCTCAGAACTTGTACATAATTTTTCCTTTTTACTTTTGATTGGATTTGATTGTATGTCAGTTTTGATTCTTTCCTCTATTTTCTTTATTGTTCCCTACAGGGAACAGCTATTGTTCCCTACAAGGAACAAAAATTTTTGTATCTATTTTCTTTGCTGTTCCCTACAAGGAACAACTTCTGTTCCCTCTAAGGAACAACAATTTTCATATATTTTTCTTTGCTGTTCCCTATAGGGAACAACTGTTGTTCCCTATAAGGAACAACAACTTTTGTGTGAATTTTGCTTTGTTGTTCCCTACAGGGAACAACTGTTGTTCCCTATAAGGAACAACAAATTTTGTGTGAATTTTTCTTTGATGTTCCATACAGGGAACACCTATTGTTCCCTATAAGGAACAACAATTTTTGTGTGTATTTCGCTTTGTTGTTCCCAACAGAAACAACAATTTTTCATGTGAATTTTGTTTTGTTGTTCCCTACACGAAACAACTGTTGTTCCCTCTATGGAACAGAAAAATTCTCTCAGTATAGCTTGCTTTGATGTTCCTTACAGGGAAAAACTGCTATTCGATTTAAGGAACAACACTTTTTTATATTGCTTTTGCCATTTTTCTTTCAAAGAATAGCACTTTGTAAATATTTTTGAAAGACATCCTATTGTTATCCCTCAACCACCCCAGTTTCACTTTGTATGATGCTCTTAATGACATGAAAAGTACAATATGTATGGAGGTATAGTGGAACAGGAAAATACCATGAATATTATCATCTTTAACAAGATTGCTTTGTGATGATCCATTAAAATAAAAATACACAGTTATCTATCTCACTTTACTGCCTTCGTTTCCACTATAAATTAAACTGATTGATTATCTGTACCATGTTGGTTATCCCTTGTCTGTATAAATCTCTCTATATATTATTAATAAGATTATGGGTATATTCTTATTTTATATTGATATGTCAAACTTCTTCCTCCATCCCTACTCTTAAGGAGTGATGAGCCACCCTCTATGTATAAAATGGGGATTAAAAAATAAAAACATAATAAAATAAAAGGAGATAATATATATATATATATATATCTGTGTGTGTGTGTGTGTGTATACATTTACTAATGATTCTATGAATTTCCACAAGGGATGATAGGGGGTCTCATCACGAGCCAGCCTACCATGATCATAAGGAAGAAGCGAAATGGCATTCCCACTATGGCCACCACACCAGGGATATGATCCAATGGATGCATGAACAAATGAAGTCCTTGGAAACAGGAGGTCTCATCACGAGCCGACCTGACCACTCTCGCTACTTCCCAGTGAATGGCAATGTGCTCACCTGGTCACGAAGCCAGCACATTGGTCTCCGCTATAGAACACCATAAGACATTTCCCCAGTTATACATAGAGGACCATGGTTCTCAAGGGTTAAAAGGAAACTCTGTCGAGGCTATGGATGCCTGTGGGCAACAAAAGCTCTGTCGATGGTATTGAAGCTTTATTTTACATCAATAATTATTATAATACCCTTTTCTTATAAATATTTGCTATGGAGAGATTATGGTCCTAACAACCCATTGAACCTATATGCATGAATATTTTAAAAAATCAATCATAATGGTTTAAGTGGAATAATGGCATTAAAAATATTATTTCTTGTGTTTTTTCTACTATTCCATTTTTCTTTATTATAATACATCACGGAAGCTTATCATTTAGAATTCACAGTACAAGCCTTGATTTCACTCCGCCATACTCTTTATGATCTTGTGATTAATACACATGCCTTACCAACCCATTACTCCTATACCTTGCCGCCATCACCTTACCCTTTTCATTTCATGTGGTCGAGGACAACCTATCATTTTGAAGGGAGGCGGGTACCCTCAATGTACTTATGAGTGCGTTTTCGTTCTCTTATTTGATTATGCAGAATAATGCAACATTCCATGATTGCAGCGCATGTGGTATGATAACAGCCTCAATAACGGTATAAAAAATCATATAACCATTTGCTGTTCCATTTCTCAGCTCTGTGCATCGTTGTGTTTTGTTGCTATACTTATTGTTTGCAGAGTTACAACACTATGGGAGGAAGAGTAGTACACAGAGAACCATTGATATTGGCTGTCTCTGATGCAACCATGGAAATTTTAGCTCAGGCTGGGTGGATAACGTTCCTTACAAGATTCCAACCACCCAGTGAGGAAATCGCCATCGAGTTCTTACGAAATTTACAGAATGGAAATTCTGTGGTAAGGGGAAGGCAAATGACATTATCAGACGCAGTGATAGCAGAAGCATGTGGGTTACCTGCAGAGGGACCTATGTGGTCTGGCAAGTGGTTGAAGCTGCAAGATGCTATAGAAGTTTTCAGAGATGAGGGACAAGAGCTGGTAAAAATGGGTAAGGGCATTTAGAAATCCTCTCTTGAAGAACCATGGGGGGAGCTAGCAAAAATCGTGTAGAATTACATTACATGCGATAGGTGAAAATATGTGGCAAGGCCACGTCAACTAAAAATTTTAGCAGTTTTAAAACAAAAATGCTCTGTTAATTTACCTGCATTGTTAAACTCTTTATTGCATGACACTGCTGAGAGACTAAGACAGTCCCAACATGTAGAAACTGTGGTAAGCCATCACTGTTTGATTAGGCTAGTAGTTAGCCATAACCTTGCCTAGCCGCAATCAAGCTGGGATGATTTACTTTCAGCTCCGAAAGGAGGTTTAGCCTCGCCTACACCTAACCAGGTTCGAAAAAAGAAAAGGACTTCCCTGTCAAGGGACATACCTCAAGAACACAGACAGTCCGCAAGGTTGAGGTCAAGGACATGAATGGCCGAAAATTATTAGGATAATATTATCCCGCAAAAGCAAAGACAGTCTGCAAGGTTGAGGTCAGGAGTAGGAGTGGCCGAAAAACCTCAAGGTAGTACCAGCCAATTGATAGAATTATCTAGCCCGATAAGAGAACAATGCTTGCAGCCAGAACCGCAAGACCAGGGTGTTCCTAAATCAAATCATGAGGAAGAAGCAGAGCATTTGGACAAACAAAGAAATGAATTAGGACTCCCCTCAACACCAAGCATGGGCTCCCAAGAGGATTTGTTGCATGATTTTGACCTTGCCCAGGTCCTAGCCAATATGAGTAATTATATGCAGGCCAAAATCCCACTCAATTTTAATGAAGAAGCAATCCAATCTCCCGATAATGCTGGCAACACCGAATGTCCATCTCCCTTGACAGGTGCAAGCCATGAAATAGAACACCAATACATTGATACACTTATAGTGGAAAATAACCAGGTAGGCCTAAGCACAGGAAACATAGGCCAAGTGGAAGAAGTGGAGACAGAGATACTTCAGGAACCTGATACTCAATTCGGAGACACGGTTCTATTAGGACAGAGCTAGGATGAGCAACCAGGCTCCCTAGAGGTAGAAAATGTTAATGAGACTGTAACCAGAGTAGTGGCTCCTTCGAAAAACTATAGAGCCAAATTGAAAAAACTTAGGAAGGAACAACAGAAGGTGCATAAAATAATAAGGAAGCTCAGAAGAAAAATAAAGAAAATTACAGTGGGGAAGGTCCCAGAAAAAACCATAGAGACAGCAAAAACAGCTCAAACTGAGCCCATACAACCAGTCATCATCAAAGAAGAACAACACGAAACTGAGCCCATACAACCAGTCATCATAAAAAAATAACAACATGAAATTTTTTCAGATATAGCTACTCAGACGGAGGCATGGAGCTCTCATGAAAAAGAAACCTAGACAAGTGCACCAGCTGAAGACAACATGACACACAATGATCCCACTATTCTGAATCTTCAGGAAGGATTAGCATAGGCTCGACTAACGATAGAGTAGCTTGAACAGGAAACTGTTCCCCAGCAAAAATATCAAGCGTTGCAGAAGCAGCTTCAGGAGATGAATGAAACAGAGAATGAGACCTTCGACAAATACAAAAAGGCGGAAGAGAAAATAGAGAAAATCATGCTTATATTGAATAAGGTCCTAGCCCGCACAGATACTATCTACTCATTATATACCGATGTCTTGGCATGCAGGGCTCCCGCTACTAATTACGCCGTGATTTTGCTAGAATGATACTTGTTGTTAAAAATTAAAGCCATAAGAGCTGGAAAACCAATTGAATTAAACACAGTCAAAGATTTTATACGTTATTGCAAACTGTATGGTGTAAAGGTTCAAAGGTTGCTATGCGAATTCTTCTTTCATAATCTTGTATTACCATATGAAGTGGAAAAGAACCCAAACTCTTTCGTGGGAGATATTTAGTTCCAGGCCTTTATTTCCTTTGCAGTTAATCAAGTTAAATGGTTCAAATCTCATAACGCCTTCCAAAAACAAGAGCATGGGTTGGATCTTATGGTGAGAAGTGAACCCAAGCATCCTTTGCAAATGCTTGCCAACCAAAAGAGTCTGATGAAACGGGAAGGAGTAATTCAAGTCTTAGGGCCTATTCATAAAGGATTTGTATAGACTAGAGTGTCATATTTTCAATCCATTCGAGAAAGTGCTATGATTGCATCCAAGCTTAGCTGGGCAGTCTTTGCTGGTAGTGTTCAGGATAGAGAGCCATTTCATTATAGAAATTTTAAAGCAGCTGTAGACTGTTTTATCACCTATAGCAACCTCATCTTAAGAGAGGGACCTTATTGGTTAGGCTATCGGTTTCGTAGCCCTATCATTTGGTATCCTCTCGAAGGTTACCGGGCCACCTCTGAATTGCTTGAAGGAGAGGAAAGGACCGATTTTGCACTGTTAGCTCAACATCATGGTTTCAGACCAATTTTTGATGCCCCTTATCCATCCTACTCTTTAACTGCACTCCATCGGAATTACTTATTTTCATGAGGACATGAAACAGAGTAAGTAGGGGAGTATGTTGGGTTGCGAAATGGGTATGTATTTGCGAGTAAGTTCATCCTCGTTATCCTTAATTCTTATCTTTTTCATGTCTTAATGCACTAATCTATTAAGGAATTATGGATGAGGAATGATTAAAGTTGTGATTTAACTAATGTTTACCCTTCTTTATGCAGGAAAATGGACAAGGAACGATTTCTATTCCTTTTTGTTGGCGCAGCCAAATCCGACAAACAAAGAAAGGAATGAATCGGTTGCAAACAAGGCTAAGAACAAATCAATGAGATCAGCGCGAAATAGAGAAAGATGTCTTAAAGATGGAAATTGGTTGTGAATCCCTCAGGATCTCCTGATCCTGAGGGATCGCATTTACTATTTACTTTTTATCCTTTCTGACTATAAAAGGAAACGATTGTAGGAAGATAGGGATGCCTGTTGTTTTTCCAAATTGTAAGCTTAGTTGCAGACTGTATAGTTGAAGAATGAAATTACATTGTAATACGACTCAAGTTCGATGATTAATTGACGTTGCTATTTTCATTCACATCGTCTGAAGTAATCTAGTAATGCCTGCTGGTGGCTATGGGCCCGGCTCCCGGTGGAATTCACTACTTCATCTGTGTCATGCATTTCCGATTATCGCAAGTGTGATGGTTTGATAGTATTATCGCTTTCTGTGATTCTATTTCCTTTGCTATTCATTATTTTCCTCTGTTGACCAAATAGTTCTGTTTTATATAATTTACAGTATTGTTATTTATTTAGTTTCCTTCCACTTTTGGATTGAGTTTCTTAGATAATTTTTCTGCTCAATGTGATCAATTGTAACGAGTATTAACTACTGTTGTTAGACTCTCAGATTGATATCATTGTTGTTTCACTAAAGAATGCATTTGGTTTAGATTTAATCAGTTTCTAAGAGAAGGGTTATCACTATTGTACTCTTCACTGATATTGCTGTTATTTGAAATGCTGTAGGATTGGATTTCATTAGAGGATTGAGTTTTCATTTAATCGCAACTAGAATTTACTTGCTGCATCCGTTTACTCTTGTATTAAAAGATCTATACTGCAATCTATGAAACATTACTCTCTGATTTAAATAGTAGCCACATACTGTGTACACTCTTGAAATAGAAGGACTTGCCCAGATTGATAATTAATGTGAGGATAATTAGGAGTATAAAAAGCACCTTTTATCACCCAACAACTGCCTCAGTTGATGAAGTTGGAGAATCTTCTGGTTGGATTTATTATCTTAATACTTCAGGAAGTCTATGTCTTGAGGTGAAAAATGGGATATGAGTTTGAGATGGTGGTGTGGCACTACGCAGACTTGGTGGGGTGAATGGTGTTGTAGGAATCAAACTTCTACCTTTAGCTATGAATCTACCCCTAGAGTCTCCTTCTCTACGCAAGTCATTTTTTTATATTTAATGTAAGAAATAAGGCTTCCTAATTTCAATTCCCCCTGCAATGGCACCAAAATGTTTAGTCAATTTGATGTCTCAAATTGCTATCATGAATTATCGACAGAGGTTAGTAATTTGATGAAGTGAGGTGCACTGTATATGCTTCGGTAACCTTGTTTTCTTACTTTGTTGTGTATTTTTATGTTGTTTTATGGATTTTTTATCTTATTTCTAAAATTAGTCTAGGAAACGAAATATTTAAATGCTAGTGAATAATCAAATCTAAATGAATTTTAATGATGAAAACTAATTCTTAAAGAAGGAAGAAAAGAAAATATTTTTTTTATTCTAAAGAAAGAAATTGAATTACAAACTATTTTTAATATAATATGAAATCTAAAAGAAGGAATAAAAGGAAATGTTCATTAACTAATCTAAATTGCATAAAAATGAATCAAAATTTGAATGATGTTATTAGGCCAGAAAAACATTTATGAAAAATATCTAACTAGTTTAAAACAGAGCACTATTATAAATCTAATTGCATTCAAATGACAAGATGAGATCATTTCCTATCTTATCCATTGAAATATTTTAGTCCTATGAAAATAGAACATTTGTTTAAAAACACAATTATAATTTAATTATGTCCTAACTTAATCCAATTCTATTCCATGGATTGAAAGCATAAATCCTGTTACTAAGAATTGAAATGACAATGCTGATTGAAATTGAAAGCAAGTACAAAGCATGTGAAAGGAAACTATGACTGTTGTATGACCGAATACCCAAATCTAATCCAATCGGAAAATGACAGAGCCACTTGTTGGAAATATTGTCATTGATGGAAAAGGAGCACAAAGGAGCAGAAGCTAAACTATCATTAAGAAAAAGGAGTAGAGAAGAAGCAACAATAAGGCAGAGAAGCAAATCAGGCAATAATGCAGTAAGAAAACGTAAAAGAAAGGTAGAGGAGTAGAATAGAGGCAAGGAGCAGCATTAGACCATTAGAAAAGGCACCAAAGGAGAAAAGGTAAGAAAAAGGCAAAGGTAGCAAGGGAAGCAAAAAGGAAAAGGAAACAAAGGGAGCTAAGAAGCAAAGGCAGCAAAGGAAGTTAAGGCAGAAAAGGAGAAAAGGAAGCAAAACAACAAAGGAAGAATCGTGAACATGTTGGGTAGAGTCATGAACATTCAACAAGCGTGATAATTCCAAGTCAGAGTGAATACCAAACAGAAGAAAAAACTCAGGAGAGATCAACACTTTCAAAAAAAAAAGGACAAAGTGAACTACTTCAGCACACAACAGAAGGCAATCGGATTTGCAAGACACAGTGAGGACCATAGATCTTACACAATCCTCTGTTTGATTGAATATCATATTAATCATATAGCAGAAAGCAATTAGATTTGAAAGTAGCAATGAGGACCATAGATCTTGCACAGATCAATGGTGGAAGATCAGATCCTAAGGAATAGAGGATAACCACAACGTAAATCTTATAAAGTGAAAAGTGCGATCAAGTGAGGACTATTAGGTTTGGGTGCAGATCAATGACGAACGACGAATCGTGAGTTCGTACATTGCAAATGTTAGCATATAATGCTAAGGTATGTTAATTTGTTTGCGATGAGGTAAGGTTATAAGTTGCGATGCGGGGAAAGGGAGGAGCCACGTGTCGTCACTGCGCATTAGCGCACATTGCAGATTTTATGTTTTTGTGCTTAAGGATTGCACGGTAATTTATGTTGGATGCGATGTGATATGATTGCATATCACACAACACAAGAGATACATTTAGTGCTAAATGTTAAAATCTGCGGGCAAGCAAAGTGCGATGTACTATGATTGGTCAAGTATTGTGGGACACGATAACCCCTGTTTCATGTCTATTATGTGCGTTTTGTTATAAAGTATGCACTATTTGATCACTAACGTATGTGTTGGTGTCCCATGTTTTGATAGTTTGGAAAATCAAAAGACAAGGAAACATCAGAACCAATCTTTAGAGTTACAGGATCTAGTCCTCCTGTTCTCAGAGAGGTATCTCTCAAAAGTTTGTTTGCAAAGGTTTATCTTGTGTGCTTTGAGTATTGGTTTTAGACTAGTTATTAAGTGCAGGTGTTTATTTGTTTGTTTGGTTGGATTGAGTTGATACAGCAGAACATGAAAGGCCTAAGAAAGATATATAAGACAGAGAAATATCTGGTTCATTGGGCAATGGAGTCAAGAAAAGGTCATAACAAACTCATCAATAGATATGGGATATCAAAGGGCAAATCTAACTTGGCCACAGGTTCCTTTTGTTTTTGGAATGAGATGGACATCAATGATTTGGAAAGAGAAGTCTAATTCTCAACAAAGGGAATTCGAAAACATAATTTGAACAATAAAGAGATTTTTGATAGACAGGGCTAACCATAAATTCTACAAATCACACCTTTAAGTAAATGATGATTTCGAAACAACATTTAAAATGAAATTTAAGATTCGGGGAACACCCTATTTCCTCAAAGATTTTATTTTAAATGACTTAGAACACATAAAAGATTCACTGATAATTACAGTCATAGAAGAGGGAACACCTAAAAAACATCTATGATTTACAACTATAAAGACCTTCAAAACAACTGTTCAAGCAATGACAAAGGGCAAGATCGAAACCGACCTCTTTGACCAACTTAAAACAATGGTACTTCAAAGGGAGACTTTAATAACAATTTTTGAGTGGGAGCAGACAAGCAAGGAAAACCATAATCATGCTGAAACCAACTGTTCAAATTATTAAGGAAATAAACAAGCATGAAGACTAAAGAGAATGATTAAAGCCTCTAAAATACTTCAGCAGAAGAAAACATAAAACAATGAAGGATGAACATGTCTAAGGTGCTTCCAGGAGTCATTTCTTAGCCTAAAACTTTCAGCCTACTGTAGTAAGAATTTATGGAACATAATGAAAACAGGGGAAAAACATAAAATAGTTCAGAATACTTCACCAACAGCCAAGCTCATGGATCCAATGATAGAGCCTTCTCAGAAACAGGCATGCAACAACATCATCAAGACCTCCAAGACTTCAATTTGTTCTTCAACTCCAACAGACTTATGTATTTATTTAAGAGAGTTTCAGTATTACAACTTGTAATCAAACAACAACCAACAATTCCTCATCTTCTACAGAAGTATTTATAGGTAGATGAGGAGGTGAGACCTAACAAAAGATCTTCAAGGACAATTAATACAGAATGAAGACTTCTCGTCCCTTTGAGAGGCTCGATGGAGAAGTTACAGGTGGATGCGCTGTATTAACTTTTAAAATTATGATTTAAGCTCGGTGGGAGCTTTATTTGACTTTGAGGCTCTGTGTTCTGTCGGGAGTAACTCTGCAGATATTTTTTGTATTAAACTCTTTTGGAAAAATGAACTTCCTGGCAACGCTGGAGGCAGATATTTGTTTAATCAATAACTTCGGCCTCTGTTTTGAATGGTTTGAGGCGACAGGTGGCTCTTGTAGTAACTGAGGAATCAATTCGCCTCAAATGCAGCGGTGGAGGTCCTTTCTATCAGTTAAACACTTATGATTTCTTTTGACTGTGTTTTAAACCAGGGAATTGGGCCTTTGATAATATTTTTAGCCGTAATTTTCCAGATCTATATTTAATCTTCGTTCTGCTGTGCTCAGTTCTTCAAAATTATACTCTTTTTAAATGTGTTTAAAAAACAGTGTCTTGTTGATGTGCAGGGCCACACAAGCCTCTTTATGGTATCAACGGTCATGAAACATTGATAAAACAATGGAATCGAGCCCGTGAATGGTTCTCTTTAATATCTCAAAGGCGCAGGAAATGTCTTTCCTGGCCTTCGGCCTTTCTCTTTAATATAATGGAAAATCTTTTAAAAGACCTGCAAAACACAAAAATAGTCAAGAAATCCTGCGTAATTAGGTTAAAACTGCTTCAGAAGGTGGGAAAGATCATGGCCGTTGGATGGCTGCATCCAACGGTGGAGATTTTATTCAGAGGAGGTTAAAGAGATTGCAATCGGAGGTCGGGAATGAGGTGATCGCAATCACAATCGGGAGGATGTGCGATGCGATCAATCGGCGGGGAGTGTGATCAATCACATCGCAAATATTTGCAATGAGTGATTGGGGGCTTTCACATGAAACATGCGATTTTGCGATTGCGATGGTCGGAGGATTTGTGATCGATCAATCGCATCGAAAATATTTGCGACACGATCAATCGCATCGCAAATTTTGCGATGAGTGATTGGGGGCTTCACATGAAACATGCGATTTTGCGATTGTGATGGTCAGAGGGATTTGCGATCGAGCAATCGCATCGTAAATATTTTCGATGCGATCAATCACATCGCAAATATTTGCGATGAGTGATCGGGGGCTTCACATGAAACATGCGATTTTGTGATTTCGCGATCGGTCTTTCAATCAACCCATTTATATTTACACGTGACTTTGGTTTTTAGACCAAAACTTTGGAAAAGTGGGTCTTTGGAATTTACAAAGGAAAAAGCGGATCGGAAATGGATTTTTAATGGGTTTTCAATGTAAGGGCTGATCGTATTGCAAGTTTTAAACATGGCAAAAGACTTGCACAATTTGAAAATGTGCGATGCGACTAGCGCCGAAAGGCTTCGGCGTTTGGTTTTAACGCATGGGCATGTGGGGGGAAGTGGTTAGGACTTATCCCAAGGGGCATTATGTCCATAGAAAAACTTATATTTTCATGAATTTTTCAGAGTTTTCAATGGAATTTGATGGTTTCGGTAAGGTTAAAAAGTGAGTTTTTAACCTTGTAAAGATGATTTTCATGAAGCGAGGAAAAGAAATCATGAAAACAAGGGAGTTTTTATGGAGAAAAAGGGGAGCAAATGAAGGTTAGCTTTGAGTGGGAGAAGGGGAAAATGATGGTTTTGCAGCAGTTTTTCTCTTGGATTTTTAGCAGAAATTTCAAAGTATGAAATGGAAACAATAGTGGAGATTGGACAGAGGCATGAGGCCTTTCAAGAGTCTTCAAGAGCCAACAATTTTCAGCAATGAAATTTGTTCCTTGAAGGCTCAAAAAGTCTTAGCCACCTTTTTCTATAACAGATTTTATAGGTGGCTAACAGTGGCTCCACTTGTGGATGGTGCCTTCTTGAAGGCATCAAGAACTTCAGACCTGCATTCTCTGGGAGGCTGATTAGTTGCTTCATCCATTATGTTCTCTGGGAGGCTGACCTGTGCCTGATCCATTGGGCTGCCCCTCCTTTTCTGGGATGATCTTGCTCTGAAAACATATTAGCAGCCATAAAATAATGGATCCTTCATCAACAAGCTTTTACCTACCCAAATCCTACAGATCTAACACTTTTTATTCATTAGAGTGCACTTGGATTGGCAAACTCTTTTCACAACATTTATTTCTTTTGAAAGAAAGAAACCTAATTTATTTCTACTCCTTATTTCTCCCTGAACTCAGATTAAACAGTTGAGTTCAGATGCTTCTCTACCTAATCTACCATCTGTTTGGGATTAAACTGTCCAATCAGATTTTATTCTCTAAATTCTACAACAGAAATTTAAAAACATCCAAGTCAAGATTAAGCTGTTTGACTTGGTGTGATCTATGGCATAAGAACAAGCTGCACATAGACATTATTTTGCAGAAAATTAAATCAAAATGTAAGGCTTAAGATCTAGAAATTTTACAATACTTCCTTCATCTCTTACAGCTCTGTTTGTACTACTGTGTGAGCTGTTTTCTTCATTATCTGGTTCAGATTTTGAGCTGATTAGAACTAGTTTTTCATTTGTTTTGACTCAAAAAATAAAACAGATTTGAGTCATCTTTCTTTTTGGAAACTTAGGTTCAGTTTTTAGCTTGTTTGAACCTTTGATTTCTATTCTAAACTATCTACTGATAAGCCAAGATTAGACAGTTTGGCAAATCGATTTCACTATCCTATCAGCAGAAAAATTTAAAGCTAATTAGTCAAGATTGAACAGTTTGACTAACTAGAAGTGTGTTTTGAGGAGTGGCATTTAAGCTTGCACACTTTCAGAATTTATTTTCCTTTTGGCATGGGGTTGTGCCTTTCTTGTTTTCACAATCTGCCCTCTTTTCTTTCTTTTGTATGTTTTTGTATTTTTTATTTTTCTAACTTTGAATGCAATGGTTAGACTATGATATTTACAATTAAAGAATAAAATACTTTGAAACTCAAGACTCTTGGCATAAGTAATGTTTGAGCATCCTGCCATTGAGAGGACCTCCATATAGATCTTCTCCATTCAATTCTTTCAAGAAAAATGTATTGTGACCCCTCTCAGCATGAATAATATAGGGCCCTTTCCACAAGTTCTCAAACTTCCCATGTTTTCCCTTCTCTTCTCTTCTTGAATCCCACTTGAGAACAACATTTCCAGATTGGAAATTGTTCACCTTGGTTCTCTTATCGAATATTTTCTTCATATTCTCTTGAACCAACTGTGTTCTCTCATAAACTTCTTCTCTAGTTTTCTATAAATGGATTGTTTGGTTGATTCTTATCTGCATATCATTTTCTTCGATCTGCACTTCTTGAAGGAGTTTCATGACTGGAACTCCCAATGAGGTAGGAAAAACTGCATCCATGCCATAAACTAACTGATAGGGGGACATATTGATGGATTTCTTTGTAGTTAATATGTCAGCCCATAAGGCATGAACCAGCTTACTGTGCCATGATTTTTGATTCTGTTCCAACAGTTTTTTGATTATATTGATGAGACTCTTGTTGGAAGATTCAGCTAATCCATTTCCTTGGGGATAGTAAGCAGTGGAATGGCCCAAGGTTATGTGGTATTTGTGACAGAAATCAACCATCTTCTTGGATTTAAAAGCAGCAGCATTGTCTGTTATAATTTTCCTGGGACAACCGAATCTGGATAGGATATTGGTTTCAAGAAACTTGATAATGACGAAGCCATTAGCATTCCTGGAGGGTATTTCTTCTATCCATTTGGTAAAGAAGTCAGTAGCTGTGAGGATCCATGTATGCTGAGCTGAGGAGGATGGATGAATTTCCCCAATGAAGTCCAACCCCCATTGTTGAAGAGGTGCCTCAACTCTGATAGGATGTAAAGGTAAGGGAAGGAGTTTTCTCTTGCCATCAAAGATTTGACATTTATGGCAAGATATGACTAATTTATGAGTGTTTGGGAAAAGGGTTGGCCAATAGTAACTAGATATAATAATTTTGTTTGCCGTGACCTTCCAGTAAAGGTGTCCTCTACATTCTCCATCATGCAACTCATGCATGATTTTTCCTGCATCATCTTCAAGTAAACATTTAAGAAAAATTCCAACAGCATTTTTCCAATATAACACCCCATCTAATATGAAAAAACTCGAAGCCTTTTGTTTCAAAAATCTAGCCTTAGTTTTAGACAAAGAAGGAGGGGCATTTAAATATAAAAGCACATAAATAATGAGTACATACAATAGGAGTTGAAATATTTGTTAATGAAAATGATACAGTTCTTCTAACGCTAACACATCTGCTACATATTCTGTCAGGTGTGGAAGTTGAACAAACCAAGTTGCTTGCTAATCCTTGCCCTTTAACTAGTTTGGTGGGCCTAATTTATAAGTCATATTCAAGAATAGTTGCAATCCATTTTCCCCTTTTACCATCGGGGTCTTGACTTAGAATGTCCTTGACAACAGTATGTGGAACAAAAGCAATTATGTGAGAGTGTAAAAATGTGAGCCTAAGTCTTAAAGCACTGCTAGTAAAACACTTCTCAGGTATTGTATTTGAGAGGAGCATCTCTTAAAGCCCTACTAAAGAAGGATATTGGTTGTTCTTGCCCCAAGTCATTCTTTTGAAGTAAAACTGCAGCTATTGTATGCTCAGAGGCAAAAGAAAAGATGTAAAAGTCTTTCGTAAAATATGGACTAATCAGGACTGGTGTTTGGGTAAGAGCTTGTTTGACCAGTTCGAATGATTTTTTAGCCGGTAAAGTCCATTTTACACCAACATCTTTCTTAAGCATGTTTGTAATGTTTTTAAATAACTCAACAAGGTTGGGGATAAACCTTCTCAAAAAATTAATCTTTCCAATGAAAGATTGTAATTCTTTGAGGCTTCTTGGATGGCTAATTTGCAATATGCCATCTATCCTTGTGGGGTCTATTTTGATTCCTTCTTCTGAAATTATATGGCCAAGAAGTTTACCTTCTTGGATACCAAAGAGTTTCTTCTTGGGATTCAATGATAAGCCAAATTTCCTACACTTCTCAAAAACTTTTCTTAGGTGAATCAAATGTTCTTCATCTGTTTTTGAGAAAACGGTTATGTCATCAAGGTAAATGATTATGAAATAGCCAATATCTTCAGAAAAAGCTATGTCCATGGCCCTTTGGAAGGTGGCCCCTGCATTCATTAATCCGAAAGGAATTTTGACATACATAAAGGTGCCCCAAGGTGTAGTAAAAGTAGTTTGAATTTGATGTGGGGCACTAACACTGGTTGTTAACAAGACTGTCAGAGGGATATCCTTGCCCCATTAGCTACCCTTTAGTGTTATCCATCTTGGGTGAGAGTGTGATTTGTCTTTTGAGCTGTTTAAAGTTACGGAAGTCAATACGGGTAGTTTCCCTGTTCTTTCTAACAGAAACTAAGTTTGATACCCATTCTGAAAATCTAATGGGTACTATGATCCCAGCAGCATGCATCTTTTCAATTTCTGCCTTAACTAAAGGGAGTAAAAGGGGGTTATTCTCCTTATTTTTTGTTTAAAAGGCTTATGATTTTCCTTCAAAGGAATTTTATGCTGGATGATGCTGGTATCGTATGATTTTAAGTCTTTGTATCCCCAAGAAAAAACATCTTTAAAATCTTTGAAAAACTCTATGTACTACAATTTTATGTGAGCTGGGAGAGTGCTGGACAACTTAATCATCTTGGGTTCTGTTAGGGAGCCTATGTTGTGTTCTTCTACGTTTGTTTCTACAGGCTCCATCCTCGGTTCTTTGGCTACATCTGTAGAAATTACTTAATAAATCACTTATTCACCGAGATTATCCTGGTCACACACTATTTGAGCTTCATGCATAACACATAACCTCTTCTACCATTGATCATCACATGCGGAAATAAAAACAATTGAAAACAATTGCATGCGGTCAAAAAACATTAATCAATCACGCATATAAACACAATATGTAATGGGGAAAGCTTATAGCTGAAAACCCCCAACTATCTGTATATTATAATGATAGAGAACATGTAACAATCATAGTACAATACTCCTCACAAGTACTCAGTACTATCTCCAATAGTTACACACAAACTAGCTCAGATACGAACAATCACGAATTCAAATCTCCTCAATTGTTGCACCACCCGCACTCTCTTTGGCAATCCAGGAATGAGAATGAATTAGATCCAAGTTCGAATCCCTCCAAGATGTACTGCACAATCCTCATTGGAAATCTCAAGCACAACTATGATCTCGCTGATGATAAGCAGCTCCTTTCACCTATCTCTTCCTTGTGGTCTTCCTTAAATGTCCTTTGCGGTTCGGCAGTGTGTTCTTTAGTTGATTTGTAGGGTTAATAATTAGTGAATTAAATAATATTTAATTCACCATCATCACTAGTGTATAGAACACAACATGACTGACAGTTCAGCAAAGTTAGCCAGAACACAACTCAACCTCATTTATCTCATCAACTCCACCAAACTCTGCCACATGAGTTCTAACTGAAGTCAACCATGCAATAGCTCAACTAAACCCTAGGAATAGCGTAATTCCTTTGTCAGCTACATGTGCCACATCCGTAGCTCGAACTGAAGTGCTGCAAGAGAATAAGATAATGTTTATAGTCCAAATATTATTAAGAGCTAATAATATTCGACTGTTCTATTTTTAGACTGGCAGTCTAAAAATAGACTTCGACCTGTATGTCTAAAAATAGAGGTCCATCTATTTTTACCAACTTGACCAATCATCCATAAATAGCATCCCGTAACTCATAGAATATGATCGACATGTCTAAAAATAGACATAGTCTAAAAATAGACTTTGCGACAAAAATCACCTGTGTGGCCCCCCACCTAGTTTAGGTGATCACTTTCCAACTAGGATCAGGAAAGATGTTTCAGGATGCCTCCTTCACTGTTTCTTGTTGCCATCTTCAACAACATCGTTAAAATCGAAAAGGTGTTCTAAAGGCGTGAGACCTCTTGGAATTTGATCATTTTTTCATTGTAAAATTTCCAAGTCTTCTTGGTCTGCGTTGTCAATTAACTCTGCTTCAAACGGATTCTCATAATGATTTATATCAGCAGAGTGGGTTATTTCAGCTTCTGGGATTTCTTCGATATATGGACAATCTTTATTATGGCGAGATTCTGACATTGGTATGGTGAAATCATTTTCTGATTTTAACAAATCGTCTATGTGTTGGTGAAAATTAAAAACTTGCCAGTGATCTTCGTTATCAGGCACGGCAGGCCTGTGTTTTACCTTTACACTAAGATGTTCATTTATCTCAGGTATTTGACAGTTACTGGCGTTGAAAGCGAGTTCATTTTCCAAATGATTAAACGCTCTAGGAATGAAAATACGTTCATATTTTTCCAAAGTTTTTAATAAGTCGAGGGCAACGTTTCGATATTCCCTAAGTTTGGGATTTCTGGCTGAATATTCTCCTTTAATTTGTTTTATGATAAGTTCAGAATCTCCTAGGATAGATATCCTTTGGGATTTTAATTGTTTAAGAAATTGTAAGCCTAGGAGGAGGGCTTCGTACTCAGCGATATTGTTAGTGCACGGGAAATCCAATTTGTATGAAAAACTCTGATTTGTATTCTGGATCCATACGCCCGCACCTGCGCTTGTTTTATTAGAGGATCCATCAAAGTTTACTGTCCAAATTATGTTTGACTCATTTTCGTTTTCTTCTTGTTGTTGAGTGTCAATGTTTTGAAGTTGATTTGAGAGAAGATTTGATTCTTCTGGTAAATCAATGGGGTCTACATTCTCTTTATCTTGTTGGGTAATTTCATCGTAGTTACATAAGATAAAGGAATCTAAACTTGACTGAATTGAGTAAATTGGAGAGTTGTTTGGTTTGTCTATGTTGCTCACCATGTACTTCATGTGAGATTCCCTGTATAGTCTTCTGTTTTGGTTAAAAACAGGGTTGGTGGCATAAGACATATCCATTTGGAGGCTTCCCTGAAGTTTGGCTCCCCAAGATCTTGATAAGAGCATGCCATACTTAGGGGGAATGTCAGCTACAACTATATCCATAACTAGACTCTTAGCAGGAATTTGAGCTAAATTAACACACAAATATTTGATTAAACCCAAACATTTGACTCTGCTTGAGTCAAAGGAATACAAATCTTTGTATGGTTTGGTAATCTCTAAGCCTAAGCTTTCCATTACTACCTTGGGCATTAGATTGTGTGAAGCTCCTGAATCTAACATGGCATTGTGTAAAATTTTCTCGTGTATGTTCAAGCTAACATAGAAGGGAGGGACAGGCCCTTCTTGGTATTTTCCTTCCACTTCAGGACCAAACAACAACTCAGGTTTATCATCTGTCAAGTTTAAGGTGTGAGTATCACTTCCTAAGTTTAAAGCTTTCAAAACTTGGTTTTTGTACACTTCTTGGGTCACTAGTTCAGCTAGGGGAATGGAAATATTTATCTTAGCAATCTCTCCCTCAAGGCTGAAAGGAATAATTGAACTGTTGATATATACATCTATTTTTTCAATTGAATTCTTTTCAGCAACTTTGATTTGCTAAACCTTATTTGGACTGGTGATGGGGATAGTTTTATTAGGACCACTAGCTGAAGTGCTAGGGGTACTCTGTTCAACATTTGGCTGGACACCTTTGTCTTTGTTTAAGTTTGGTTTTTTGGCCGAAATGTTGGTTTTTTCTGCTGTCTTTTTGGGTTGGTCTTCTGCGTTTTTCTTGACAGCAATGCTAGTATTCTTATCTTTTTAATTCTCTATGCTTCCCTTGCTCCTAAGATCATACTTTTTATGCACTTCCATGATTGCATTTTCAAACCCCAATCTATAGACATCATAATCTTCATGGGTGTTTGTACTTTGATCAGAGAAGAAACCTTGTTCTTCCTCTGTGAGGAAAACATCATCCCCATTGTCTGATCCAATCAAGTTTACATGAGCTCCTTCCAACCTTTCCAACTCCCTATCTTCCTCATATTGATCTACGTAATTTTGTAGGAAGGGAGGCCTAATATGTTGGTCACTTTTGTTCTATTTGTCTTGATTGTTTTCTCTTTTATAATTCTGATTTCTATTTCGAGGAGCAGTTTGATTTTGACTGGCTTGTGCTTTCTTAATTATGCTCATCTCTTTCATCATTTCTTCCATCATTCTCTCCATTTTTGAGCTTGAAGTAGAAGGAGGGGATTCCTCTCTAAAAGATACTCTCTTCTCAGTTTTCATTCTTGCTCTTTTCTGCATTAAGTTGAATTCCACAGAAAGAGCACCCCTTTTCATATCTTCAAGAGTTGTAAAATCTCTCTCTCTTAGCGAATAGGTCATGTCAGAGTCAAACCCTTCAGGGAACTTGTTTAAAGCTGAGCCCTGTGGAGGTTTTAGTTCTGGGGAAAGGGCATTATACACACTATTAAATCTAGTGCAATAAGCTTGCACACTTTCCCCTGGGTTCCCGTGGAGATTGTTGTAATCAGAAAGGACTTGGAGAGGGTTCTTCTTCACTTCCCACTTGTTTAAGAATGTTTGATGGAAACCTTGGAGATAATTAATGCTATGATGGACTAAACCTTTAAACAATTTTCTCACTTCTCCCCCTAAGCTCTGAGAAAATAACCTAAGCTTGACAGAATCATCATAAATTTCGTTTCTGTCAAAGTAGTCATTCATTTTATCTACATGTTGTGATGCGGTTGTAGCATTGTTAGCATCATACAATGGGATTTTGGACTGATAGTCTTGCGGAAGATTGACTAGTGGCACAGGAAGGACTAAGGGAGCATACCATGCTGCCATGATATGTGGTGGGGGTGGATTCACAAGAGGGGGAGTGGGTTGAAGTGGAGTGGTTTGGACAGTGGATGTTGGATGGACAGATGTGGACGTACCGGGGATAGATTGTTGAGCTGATCTTGGATGAGAGACACCTAAATTTAGAAGGAAATTTAAATCAGGCGGTGTGGTTTCTCTACTACCAGGTTGTTCACTTTGTTCTGGGGATGAAAGTGAAGACTCAGAGTCTATCTGAATTATATCATCAAGCGACCTAGTTCTAAAAGGATTCCTTAAGTCGACTTGTGATTGGTGTAGAGCTGCAAGATTTTCAGGGACTGAATTTACTCTCAAGGGTGATCTGAAAACAGTTGAAAATTTAATCTTAGGGGACTCCCTACGTATACTTTCAGGGTTGTCAACTACTTCCGATGGGTTTGGGTCAGGGTGGGCTCTAGCATGAATCTTTCTAGGAGCCACTATGCTATGTTTTTCAGACCTAGTTAAAAGAAAAGTTTAACCAAATATGACAATATTTAAGAGGCTAACTGATCTTTTTTTAGAAGAAGGAAACCCTAATATTAAAGTCTCCTAACTGAATTTGTATGATGTTTATAAAGACTTGGGATCTTCCCAGTGGAGTCTTAAGGTCTTTTCTTAGGATTGTGGAGTCGCCAGGTGGAAGTTTTTAGCTCTTTTGGAGGTAAAAGGTTTTATAGTCCACCACCAAGTTTATTATGAAGCCAAACTGAAATGTTTTTTGGGTTTTTCTGAGTTATTTTGGTCTTATAGGTTAAGAGAGTGTTCTAAGTCTGATTTCACACTTAGCTAAGGTGTTCAAACAAACAAAGTTGCTCTTATGGCTTGGTAACTAGTTCCTTCAAGGTTTGATAAGGTTTAACAAGAATCCGAAGGGTTACTTAGTTTGTCACTGATTCAATTAAGTCCTATCATGATTACCATTTGTTAGGTAGTGCTTGAAGAAGGTTACTTATGTTATAATGGGCCTAAAAAGTCTCAAGAGGGTTTTCAAACCACTGTATTCTCAGTAGGTCCCACCGTGATCGCCATTATGTTGGTGGCGATGAGGTGGCTGATAATCACTGGATAGTCTCTGAAAATAAGGGATTTCTGGAGTCCTAAGGGGTACTTAGATTGTCTCTGACTCAGAAGGGTCCCACCGTGATCGCCATTATGTTGGTGTCCCGTGTTTTGATAGTTTGGCAAATCAAAAGACAAGGCAACATCAGAACCAATCTTTAGAGTTACAGGATCTAGTCCTCCTGTTCTCAGAGAGGGATCTCTCAAAAGTTGTTTTGCAAAGGTTTATCTTGTGTGCTTTGAGTATTGGTTTTAGACTAGTTATTAAGTGCAGGTGTTTATTTGTTTGTTTGGTTGGATTGAGTTGATACAGCAGAACATGAAAGGCCTAAGAAAGATATATAAGACAGAGAAATATCTGGTTCATTAGGCAATGGAGTCAAGAAAAGGTCATAACAAACTCATCAATAGATATGGGATATCAAAGGGCAAATATAACTTGGCCACAGCATCCTTTTGTTTTTGGAATGAGATGGACATCAATGATTTGGAAAGAGAAGTCTAATTCTCAACAAAGGGAATTCGAAAACATAATTTGAACAATAAAGAGCTTTTTGATAGACAGGGCTAACCATAAATTCTACAAATCACACCTTTAAGTAAATGATGATTTCGAAACAAATTTTAAAATGAAATCTAAGATTCGGGGAACACCCTATTTCCTCAAAGATTTTATTTTAAATGACTTAGAAAACATAAAAGATTCACTGATAATTGCAGTCATAGAAGAGGGAACACCTAAAGACCTAATTGATGATTTAAAACTATAAAGACCTTCAAAACAACTGTTCAAGCAATGACAAAGGGAAAGATCGAAACTAACCTCTTTGACCAACTTAAAACAATGGTACTTCAAAGGGACACTTCAATAAAAATTTTTGAGTGGGAGCAGACAAGCAGGGCAAACCATAATCATGCTGAAACCAACTGTTCAAATTATTAAGGAAATAAACAAGCATGAAGACTAAAGAGCAAGATTAAAGCCTCTAAAATACTTCAGCAGAAGAAAACATAAAACAGTGAAGGATGAACAGGTCCAAGGTGCTTCCAGGAGTCATTTCTTAGCTTAAAACTTTCAGCCTACTATAGTAAGAATTTATGGAACATAATGAAAACAGGGGAAAAACATAAAACAATTCAGAATACTTCACCAACAGCCAAGCTCATGGATCCAATGATAGAGCCTTCTTAGAAACAGGCATGCAAAAACATCATCAAGACCTCCAAGACTTCAATTTGTTCTTCAACTCCAACAGACTTATGTATTTATTTAAGAGAGTTTCAGTATTACAACTTGTAATCAAACAACAACCAACAATTCCTCATCTTCTACAGAAGTATTTATAGGAAGATGAGGAGGTGAGACCTAACAAAAGATCTTCAAGGACAATTAATACAT
This sequence comes from Pinus albicaulis, assembly GCA_034641835.2. Taxonomy (NCBI): domain Eukaryota; kingdom Viridiplantae; phylum Streptophyta; class Pinopsida; order Pinales; family Pinaceae; genus Pinus; species Pinus albicaulis. Next base: position 964,930,180 of record CM076581.1, on the reverse strand, counting down.
AATGAAGACTTCTCGGCCCTTTGAGAGGCTCGATGGAGAAGTTACAGGTGGATGCGCTGTATTAACTTTTAAAATTATGATTTAAGCTCGGTGGGAGCTTTAGTTGACTTTGAGGCTCTGTGTTCTGTCGGGAGTAACTCTACAGATATTTTATGTATTAAACTCTTTTGGCAGAATTAACTTCCTGGCAACGCTGGAGGCAGATATTTTTTTAATCAATAACTTCGGCCTCTGTTTTGAATGGTTTGAGGCGACAGGTGGCTCTTGTAGTAACTGAGGAATCAATTCGCCTCAAATGCAACGGTGGAGGTCCTTTCTATCAGTTAAACACTTATGATTTCTTTTGACTGTGTTTTAAACCAGGGAATTAGGCCTTTGATAATATTTTTAGCCGTAATTTTCCAGATCTGTCTTTAATCTTCCTTTCGCTGTGCTCGGTTCTTCAAACTTATAATCTTTTTAAATGTGTTTAAAACACAGTGTCTTGTCGATGTGCAGGGCCGCGCAGGGCTCTTTAGGGTATCAACGCTCATGAAACATTGATAAAACAATGGAATCGAGCCCGTGAATGGTTCTCTTTAATAGCTCAAAGGTGCAGGAAACGTCTTTCCTGGCCTTCGGGATTTCTCTTCAATATAATGGAAAACCTTTTAAAAGACCTGCAAAACAAAAAAATAGTCAAGAAATCCTGCGTAATTAGGTTAAAAATGCTTCATAAGGCGGGAAAGAACGTGGCCGTTGGATGGCTGCATCCAACGGTGGAGATTTTATTCAGAGGAGGTTAAAGAGATCGCAATCGAAGGTCGGGAATGAGGTGATCACAATCGCAATCAGGAGGATGTGCGATGCGATCAATCGGAGGGGAGTGCGATCAATAACATTGCAAATATTTTCGACGAGTGATTGGGGGCTTTCACATGAAACATGCGATTTTGCGATTGCGATGGTCGGAGGATTTGCGACGTGATCAATCGCATCGCAAATATTTGCGACGTGATCAATCGCATCGCAAATATTTGCGATGAGTGATTGGGGGCTTCACATGAAACATGCGATTTTGCGATTGCGATGGTCGGAGGGATTTGCGATTGATCAATCGCATCACAAATATTTGTGATGCGATCAATCCCATCGCAAATATTTGCGATGAGTGATCGGGGGCTTCACATGAAACATGCAATTTTGCGATTTCGCGATCGGTCTTTCAATCAACCGATTTATATTTACACGTGACTTTGGTTTTTAGACCAAAACTTTGGAAAAGTGGGTCTTTGGAATTTACAAAGGAAAAAGCGGATCGGGAATGGATTTTTAATGGTTTTTCAATGTAAGGGCTAATCGTATTGCAAGTTTTAAACACGGCAAAATACTTGCGCAATTTGAAAATGTGCGATGAGATTAGCGCCGAAAGGCATCGGCATTTGGTTTTAACGCATGGGCATGTGGGGGGAAGTGGTTAGGACTTAGCCCAAGGGGCATTAAGTCCATAGAAAAAATTATATTTTCATGAATTTCTTAGAGTTTTCAATGGAATTTGATGGTTTCGGTAAGGTTAAAAAGTGAGTTTTTAACCTTGTAAAGATGATTTTCATGAAGGGAGGAAAAGAAATCATGAAAACAAGGGAGTTTTTATGGAGAAAAAGGGGAGAAAATGAAGGTTAGTTTTGAGTGGGAGAAGGGGACAATGATGGTTTTACAACAATTTTTCTCTTGGATTTTTAGCAGAAATTTCAGAGTATGAAATGGAAACAATAATAGAGATTTGATAGAGGCGTGAGGGCTTTCAAGAGTCTTCATGAGCTAAAAATTTTTAGCAATGAAATTTGTTCCTTGAAGGCTCAAAAAGTCTTAGCCACCTTTTTCTATAACAGATTTTATAGGTGGCTAATAGTATGTATGTGGAATAAACTTAGATATTGTACTCTGCTGCATTAAAAGGGAGTTTATGTGGGTCATGACCAAATGGTCTACGAGGTTTGTGTAAAGAAGTCGGCGAAGATGAAAAGTGTCATGTAGATGTGGTTGTGTGTTAAAGTAAAAGATTGAACACAACAGGAAAAGGGTTGGGTAAGAAAAAGGACCTGGATCTCGTGCAAAACAATGCAAAAACATGGGTTGAGTGAAGCAAAAAGGCAGTCATGCAACACAGTTGGAATATAACTGCAGAAACATAAAAGATAAAGGGATAGCAAGTAGAAGAGGACAAACACACAACAAATCTAAGAAGTTGAAAGGGTTGAGTGAAATATTTGATTATAAATGTAAAGGAAAGTATTTGTAGGCATAGGCAAAACTCCATGAGTACAACAATCATTACTTCTGATGTAATATCCCGAACTGAAGAATGAGGAATAAAATGGGTGGAAGGTAGAGATTCAGTCCTGTTCACTCCATATTCCATATAGAATGAAAACAGTCATGACATTATCTGTATAAAATATGTAATATTAGTATGTAGAAGGTTACAAAAACAGAGGAAGAGAGAGAGAGAGAGGGTGCAACATATTTGAAGAGTGCGGAAGAGGTTAGAAAGTTACAGAATTGAAAAGATGAGAAGACTGTAAGAGAGTTGTAGAAGGCTAGAGAGTAGAATAATAAGAGAGAGAGAGATTATAGGAAGTAAAGGCTGAAGAGGCAGCAATGGAGAAGGAGTATAATAGAGCTGATATCTAGGTAAATCAAAATTTTAATTTTCATGATGTGTGAGGGGATTGTAGTCTCCTTTCAATTAGTAGCTTGATAAATTTCTAGTTGTAGGTGGTTGAGGAAGGAGCCTCCTGTGGGTTGTAGCCTGTAGGAAAATACATGGGAGTTGGTGCTTCCGTTTCAAGTTGTAGCTTGATAGATGTCCAGTTGGAGCTAGTTGAGGTAGGAGCCTCCTGTAGGTTGTAGCCTGTAGAAAATAGATGGGAATTGGAGCTTTCTTGCAAGTTGTAGCTTGCAGAATTTGAGGTAGTAGCTTCCTATAGGTTGGAGCCTACATAAAACTAGTGGTGAAAGGGATTTGGAGCTTGCCTTTGCATCACAACAATAATAAGATGTGGTTTTCTCCCTTATGGGTTTCCACTTATACCTATTGTCTATGTGCTTGATGATTATGTGTTGATGTGATGTTTTAATTTTCTTAATTAATTTCTCTACAGACATTAAGTTTTTTGATTCATTATGTATTAATATGCTTATGAACTAAAGGTGTAATTGAGTTGAATGAAAAGAATTTTAAAATCTCCATGAATGTTCTAAATTGATTAGCCCCCCTCTCAGTTTAGCTAAGAGTTCAACAATTTGTATTAGAGCAAAGTTCCATCTGTATTAGTTTAACAACTGGAAGGAGATTCTAGGTCCCCAAAATGGCTAGCTTAGAAGGATTCTCAACAAATCAAGCCCCATTGTTTACTGGCACAAACTATACCTTCTGGAAAATAAGAATGAAAGCCTATATGATGTCTCTTATATTAGAATTCTAGATTGAAGTAGAAGTAAAATATTCACCAAAGGATACTGACACAGAGAAAGAAGCCAAAAAAGATTTCATATCTAATGCAAAAGCTATGAATGCACTGTTGAGCAGTCTGTGTGAGTCAGAATTTATCAAAGTAATGAACAGTAAGACTACCAAATATATATGGGATACCTTAGAAAATATCCATGAGGGAGATAAAAGGGTGAATATGGCCAAACTACAAGCCTATAGAACTAAGTTTGAAAATTTAAAAATGAAAGAAGTTGAAGATGTAGCCAGTTTCTTCTTAAAGGTTGTGGAAGCTCTGAATAACATGATATCTCTAGGAGAAACCTTTAACAATTGTGTGATAGTGCAAAAGATATTGAGCTATTTACCATCCAGGTTTAACCCTAAGGTTTCTGCCATAGAAGAAGCAACAAACTGGGAAACCTTGACCATGAACCAATTACTTGGAAACTTGACATCTTATGAGATGATACTTCCAAAGGGGAAGTCAAATGTGAGGGAGGCAACCTTTAAGGCAGATAAGTGCATAAAAGAGAAGGAATATACATTGTCATGCTCAGATGAAGAAGAGGCCAAATTCATCAGAAGATTGGATAGAGTCACGGGTAAGTACAAAGGTAAAATTCAATTTAATTGCTTTAATTGTGGAAGAGTGGGGCACTATGATTCAAAATGTCCCCATAAGAGAGCAAAGAACCAGCCACAAGAGACAGAGAAAAACAAAACAAATAACTAGCAGAAAGGGGATATATTTAATAGAAAATCATTTTATGCTTAGCAAGATAGCAATGCATATGAAAGCTCCGATGAATCCTCAAATGAAGAAGGAACCTCTGAATTTCTGTTAATGGACAAGGAAGAGCCTGAAGGATACATTCTGGAAGATGAGGAAGAAGGTGAGGTAGATCTTGAGGGGGAGCTAATTAGAGCTCTCGAGGAAATATATAGACTTAAAGTCAAGTGCAGAAAACAGAAAGACATTCTCCTGAAATATGTAAAGGAAGAGCCAAGTTCGGAAAACCTCATTTATTTGAAAGTAGAACTTGAATAAGATAATAAGGTGGAAGACATTCTGATAAAGCGAATAACAGATAGAAATCGAGATCAAGAGAAATTGCAATAAGAAGTAGTATGCCTGAGAAAGAAATTAGAAAAGGCCCAAATGGAATTATCTATGAATGCTCCACGAATGAAAAGCTCTGAAAAGTTGGAAAAAAAACAAAATGCTCAAAGCTCTCCTCTTATAAAGACTGGGATAGGCTATGAAGGAGAAAACAGTAAGTCCAAGGTTGACGATAACAATAATATCACTTTCGTGAAAGCTGTAATAAAAGAAAATGATAACTCTCGACAATCTGAGATTATTGTAGCTAGAAGACTGATATAAGAAAGGAGAAGGTTGTGTAAGCAGCTCGGGGATGAGACTACCTCCATGGAAAACTCATAGAAGGTAGACATTGAGAAAGATTATGAAGCAACCCAAAATAGATACAAAGAATTAGAAGCCAGCAAGACCTTGATGGGTAATGAAGCAAACAGAAACAAGCAGCAACCTCAAATGACAAATAACGAAATGAAGAAATAGTCAGCTGTAAAAGGCTCATACACTCCTGAATATGAATTTAATAAATTCGGAAGCTGTCAAAGGAGGTTATTTCCTCCTATGAGAAGTATCACTTGTTTTGCCTACCACAAACCTGGACATATTGCGGCATACTGTAAAACAAAGAAAATTCAGTCCAACCAGCAAATGATCGAAAATGAAAAGACTATCTCAAGCAAACAAATGGAGAGGACAACCTTTCACTAGGTACACTAATCGTTTCCATGACTACTGTTTATCATGCAATGAATTTGGACATAAATCTGTTGAATGTAAATTGTGTTAAAAAAATGGGAACAAAATGCCATAGATCAGCTCAACCTTACTTAGGTAAAATAAGATGTTATTCATGCCACAAGCTTGGTCATAAAGAAAAAGACTGTAAGCAGCCATATACATTAAAGAACTCTAGACAGATGATGGAATCCAATCAAATCAGACAAAATTGTGAATCAAAAAGAAATGCAGACATTATGAATAACCCCAATAAACTATGGAAGGGAAAGAGAAAGGGGGGGCCTGCTACCTCAATAACATAATGAATCCATCATAGTCTCAGAGGGAGTTGCTCTAGGAAGCAACGCAAATATCTAGCTAGTAATAGATAAGAAGAAACATCCCAGGGGGAGAGTAGTTCATAAATAGTCCCCATAAAAGTAGTCTAAGAAAATCTCCATGGAATAAGAACAATTGAATTGTATACAGAGCAGCAATGATTCTGGAGCAGTCCTAGAAAGGAATATGCAATGAGATTATTTTAAAACAGAATGATAGAATAAGAAAAAGGTTAATGAAGAAAGGATCAGATTCAGTATATTGATGATTACTGTTGAGAACAATGGAGAGCTCAATAGTAGAAACTATGAAAGTTTTCTTAACTTTGGGTGTATGTGTGTGCTAAACTGAAATTACTGCATGGATTATCAAATTAGTATCAATTGGTATTTGGAACAAGCAGCCTACCTATCAGCAGAATACCAAGTCTTATCAGTGGAGTAGTGGTATGGTATAGGTCCTCGGGATCAGATTATTATGGCAGAAGTACATCAAGGTATTATTCCCAGCCTTATCAACATTATAGTATATGTGGATTAAGCTCTAGTTGCTCTGATTATTGCAAAGTATTTTCTGATTGCAAATACTGGAAAATGTCGAGCTACATTATTAAAGCATGAAAAGGTCAATAAAAGTTTTAAAGGATCATTATCACATTTACATTTTAAGTATTATATTGAGCATTGAAGCAATATCTATTTCTATATATAATTGCATGCCTTCCTCAAGTCAGTACAGATATATCTTCAAGGCCTCTTTCTTAAGATCATCCATAAAATTGTGTGAAGTCTGTTTGTTGAGATTTCAATTAAACAACTTGAAGATGTTTTGATGAACATCATTATGATATAACAGTTCAAGTATCTGAAGTATGAAGGACTAGTTGTGTTATTCTTAATATTTGAAGCTCAAGAGTATTTTATTGATTCATCTAAAGCTTACTTCAGCAAAAAGCAATTGCTGGTATTTCACCATTGTAGAGAGGTTGATCATTGACATACATACCACCCCTTATGTCAGAAATAAAATTGTATAGTTGATAAGTGAGATTGACCAATGAATTGAATGTATCTAGCCTCAAGGGTTTGTTTTGAAAATACTCTGTACAATATTAAATTCATTGGGTCTCTTAGATTGAAAGACAGGCTAGTTTTACAAAAAGTTGTAAGGATCCTTGAGATTCATTGTTCACATCAGTATCAAGGGCCTTTCCGCTGTTAGTGTAATATCCCTGTTAGCAGTCTAGCACATATCACCAACAACAGGCAGTAAAGGTGAACCACATATAAATCATCATATTTGAACAAATGTGTCCTACAAATGTGTAATGCAGAAGAAGACATATTCCATCTACAACCTTCCTCAACAAATATGTATCTAAGATGAAGATCATAATATAGACTAAAGTATATTTGGAGCAGACTTTATATTTCGTATGGAGCATTCTCGGTATTTTAGTATTATTCCAAAGATGCATCTCTGATTATATAAGTCTGGTACAATTTGTTCTATGAAGTGTCCTTATCATCACTTTCAACTTTATACAAGTGCAAGGAGTCTGTGCTTTGGGATGGTATCAGCTTATTGTGTATATACATACAAGTTCAATGATTCTCAAAGTGTTCTCCCAACAACTCTTGTACACCAGTCTGGAGCAGCAAGGTATAAAGTCAGAAGAAGAAGGCCTATACACAACTCAAAGAGAAATAATGCAAAGATGGAAACTACACTGGAAAATGTGCAACCCTTTGCCATTGATGTCAAAGAGGGAGGAAAATAAAGCAGAAGAAGAAAGGCTCATCTAAAAGCAAGCAGGGGAAGAAACACACCTCTCAAAACGAAAGGGGGAGGATGTCTTGGAGGAAGTATTGTAGTGTTGGAGGAAGTGTTGCCAACAATGCCAAAGGGGGAGATTGTTGGAAATATTGTCATTGATGGTAAAGGAGCACAAAGGAGTAGCACCTGAGCTATCATTAATAAAAAGGAGCAGAGAAGTAGTAGAAATAAGGCAAAGAAGTGGATCAGGAAATAATGTAGTAAGAAAACATAAAAGAGAGGCAGAGGAGTAGCAGAGAGGCAAGGAGTAGCATTAGACCATAAGTAAAGGTACGAAAGGAGAAAAGGCAGCAAAAATTCAAAGGAAGCAATGGCAGCAAAAAGGCAAAGGCAACAAAGTCAATTAAGAAGAAAAGGCAATAAAGGAAGTTAAGGCAGAAAAGTAGCAAAGGCAGCAAAATAACAAAGGAAGGAACGTGAACGTGTTGGGAAGAGACATGAACGTGCAAACAACATGATAATCCCAAGTTAGAGTGAATAAAAAATAGAAGAACAAGCTCAACAGATATCAGTGCTTTAAAAAAAGAAGTACAAAGCGAACTACTTTCTGTGCACAGCAGAAGGCAATCAGATTTGCAAGACACAACGAGGACCATAGATCTTACAGAATCCTTTGTTTGATTGAATATCGTTTTAATCATATAGTAGAAAGAAATAATATTTGCAAGTGGCAACGAGGACCGTAGATCTTGAGAAAATCAACGGTCAAATATCATATCACAACCGTGAAGATATCGCAGATCGTAAGAAATAGAGGGTACCCACAAAGTAAATCTTATAAAGTGCGAAGTGTGATCAGGTAAGGACTCTTAGATCTGGGTGTAGATCAACGATGGATGGAGAATCACAAGTTCACACATCGTAAATGTTAACAGATAGCGCTAAGGTATGTTAATTTGTTTGCAATGCAGTAAGATTATAAAGTTGCGATGGGGGGAAAGGGAGGAGCCACATGTCGGCATTGCGCATTAGTGCACATCGCAGATTTTATGTTTTTGTGCTTAAGTTTCGCACGATAAGTTATGTTGGATGCGATGCGATATTATTGCATATCACAGAAGACAGGGGATACGTTTAGTGCTAAACGTTAAAATTGCGGGCAAGCGAAGTGCGATGTACTATGATTGGTCAAGTATTGTGGTACTCGATAACCCCGTTTCCGCGTCTGTTATGTGATTTCTGTTACGAAGTATGGATTTTTCTATCCCTAAGGTATGTATGTGGAATAAACTCCGATAATGTACTTTGCTGTGTTAAAAGGGAGTTTATGTGGGCCATCACCCACAGGTCTGCGGGGTTTGTGTAAAGAAGTTGGCCAAGATGAAAAGTGTCATGTAGATGCAGGTGTGTGTTAAAAGAAAAGACTGAACACAAAAAGAAAAGGCTCGGGTAAGAAAAAGGACTTAGAGCTCATGCAGAATAGTGCAAGAGAATGGGTCAAGTCAGGAAAAAAGGCGGTCATGTAGAACAGTTGGAATATAACTGCAGAAACATAAAAGACAAAGGGATAACAAGCAGAAGATGACAAACACACAACAAATCTAAGAAGATGAAAGGGCTGAGTGAAATATTTCATTATAACTGTAAATGTAAATTAATTGATTAATTTATATATTTTTTTATGCAAATGAAAGTCTCCGTAGGTATAAGCAAAACACCATGAGTAAAATAATGATTACTTATGATGTAATATCCTAAACTGAAGAATGAGGAATCAAATGGGTGGAAGGAAGAGAGTCAAGCCTGTTCACTCCATATTCCCTGTAGAATGAATATAGACATGAAGTTATCTGTATAAAACAGGTAATATCAATGTGCAGAAGGTTACGAAAACAAAGGAAGAGAGAGAGAGGGTGTAGCAGATTTGAAGAGTGCAGAAGAGGTTACAAAGCTACAAAATTGAAAAGAGCAGAAGAATGTAAGAGAGCCGCAGAAGGATGGAGAGTAGAAGAATAAGAGAGAGAGCTCTTATGAAGTAAAGGCTGAAGAGTCAGTAGTTGAGAAGGAGTATAACATAGCTGATATCTAGGTAAATCAAAATTTTAAGTTTCATGATGAGTGAGGGGATTGTAGTCTCTTTTCAAGTAGTAGCCTGATAAATTTCCAGTCGTAGTTGGTTGAGGTAGGAGCCTCCTATGGGTTGTAGCCTGCAGAAAAATACATGGGAGTTGGTTCTTCCGTTTCAAGTTGTAGCTTGATAGATGTCCAGTTGGAGTTGGTTGAGGTAGGAGCCTCTTGTGGGTTGTAGTCTACAGAAAATAGATGGTAGTTGGAGCTTCCTTGCAAGTTGTAGCTTGCAGAATTTGAGGTAGTAGCCTCCTGTAGGTTGGAGCCTATAGAAAATCAGTGGTGAGAGGGAGTTGGAGCTTTCCTTTGCATCACAACAATAATAAGATGTGTTTTTCTCCCTTATGGGTTTCCACTTGTACCTATTCTCTATGCGTTGATGTGATGTTTTAATCTGCTTAAATAATTTCTCTGCACACATTAAGTTTGTTGATTCATTACGTATTAAGTTGCTTATGAGCTGAAGGTGTAATTGTGTTGAATGAAAAGAGTTTTAAAATTTCCATGAATGTACTAAACTGATTCACCCCCACCCTCTCCCTCTCAGTTTAGCTAAGAGTTCATCAATTGGTATCAGATCCAAGTTCCTTCTATACCAGTTTAACAACTGGAAGGAGATCCTAGGCCCCCAAAATGGCTAGCTTAGAAGGATTCTCAAAAAATAAAGCCCCATTGTTTACTGGCACAAAATATACCTTCTATAAAATAAGAATGAAAGCCTATCTGATGTCTCTCGGATTAGAAGTCTGGATTGCAGTAGAAGTAAAATATGCACCAAAGGATAATGACACAGAGAAAGAAGCCAAACAAGATTTCATAGCTAATGCAAAAGCTATGAATGCACTCTTGAGCGGTATGTGTGAGTCATAATTTATCAAAGTAATGTGGAGTAAGATTGCCAAAGATATATGGGATGCCTTAGAAAATATCCATGAGGGAGATAAAAAGGTGAAGATGGCCAAAATGCAAGCCTATAGAACTCAGTTTGAAAATTTAAAAATGAATGAAGACGAAGATGTAGCCAGTTTCTTCTTAAAGGTTGCAGAATATGTGAATAGCATGATAGCTCTAGGAGAAACCATTAAGGAATGTGTGATAGTGCAAAATATATTGAGATCTTTACCATCCAGGTTTAACCCTAAGGTTTCCTCCATAGAAGAAACAAAAAACTGGGAAACCTTGACTATGAACCAATTAATTGGAAACTTGATAGCTTATGATATGAGACTTCCAAAGGGGAAGTCAAATGTGAGGGAGGCAGCCTTTAAGGCAGACAAGTGCAGAAAGAGAAGGAAGATACATGCTCATGCTCGGATGAAGAAGAGGCCAAATTCGTCAGAAGATTGGATAGAGGCATGAGTAAGTACAAAGGTAAACTTCCATTAAAGTGCTTTAATTGTGGAAGAGTGGGGCACTATGCTTCAAAATGTCCCCATAAGAGAGCAGAGAACCAACCACAATATACAGAGAAGAAGAAAAAAATAACTGGTAGAAAGGGAAGAGATTTGATATAAAATCATTTTATGCTCAGCAGATAGGAGTGCATCTGAAAGCTCAGATGAATCCTCAAATGAAGAAGGAACTTTTGAATTTGTGTTGATGTCCAAGGAAGAGCTCGAAGGATACCTTATGGAAGATGAGGAAGAAGGTGAGGTAGATCTTGAGGGGGAGCTAATTAGCACTCTTGAGGAAATATACAGACTTAAACTCAAGTGTAGAAAACAGAAAGACATTCTCCTAAAATATGTAAAGGAAGAGACAAGTTTGGAAAACCTCATTCAGTTGAAAGTAGAAATTTAAGAAGCTAAGAAGGTGGAAGACATTCTCATAAAGAAATTAATAGATAAAAATTAGGAGCAAGAGAAATTGGAAGAAGAAGTAGTATGCTTGAGAAATAAATTAGAAAAGGCCCAAAGGGAATTATCTATGAATACTCCATGAATGAAAAGATATAAATAGTTGGAATAAATATTAAACACTCAAATATCTCCTCTTATAAAGACTGGGATAGGCTATGAAGGAGAAAAAATTAATTCCAAGGTTGAAGATAACAAGAATATCACTTTCGTGAAAGCTATAATAAAAGAACATGATAACTATCAACAATCTGAGATTATTGTAGCTAGAAGACTGATAGAAGAAAGGAGAAGGTTGTGTAAGTAACTAGGGGATGAGACTACCTCCATTGAAAACTTAGAGAAGGAAGACATTGAGAAATATGATGAAGCAACCCAAAAGAGATCCAAAGAATTAGAAGCTAGCAAGACCTTGATGGGTAATGAAGCAAACAGAAACGAGCAGCAACCTCAAATGACAAAGAAAAAAATGAAGAAACAATCAGCTCCAAAAGGTTCATACACTCCTGAATATGAATTGAATAAATTCAAAAGCTGTCAAAGGAGGTTCTTTCCTCCTATGAGAAGTATCACTTGTTTTGCCTGCCACAAACATGGACATATTGTGGCATACTATAAGAAAAAAAAAATCCAGTCCAACCAGCAAAAGATGCAGAAAATGAAAATACTACCTCAAGCAAACAAATGGAGAGGACAACCTTTCACAAGGTACACTAATCGTTTCCATGGTTACCTTTTTTCATGCAATGAATTTGGACATAAATCTGTTGAATGTAAATTGTGTTCAAAAGGGGGAAAAAAATGCCATACATCAGCTTAACCTTACTTAGGTAAAATAAGATGTTATTCATGCCACAAGCTTGGTCACAAAGCAAAAGACTGTAATCTTCCATATACATTAAAGAACTCTAGACAGATGATGGTGTTAGTCATCAATAATTTTTTCTATTTTTGTAGATGACTAAATATTTCTCCTAGATTTCTAAAAACAAGATTCCTGAATATTGTGAGTTTTAGAAATCTTACTGCATTTATTATCCTTAAACCAAAATTTTCACTATTATACTATTATGTCATTCCATGGTTAGCCTAGCACTCCTTAAGGACCCCTCATGGGCCTATGCCACTCATCTATATCCTATTTTCCCACCTACAACACTTTGTTTTGCCTTTGCCTCATCCCTCCACTTTCCATCTAGGATTACCAATCAACCTGCTCCTTCCCATGTTCACTAGGTGCCTCAAGCATTGATGGTCTCAAAAATATCTCTGTAGGCTCTTTAGATAAATCAAGTACATTGGATTTTTGGATCTTCAATACATCAATTTGTCTAAAAAATATGTTTTTTCACCTGAAGACCCCAAGCCATGCTTTCAGTCAAAGACCAAGTCAAAGGAGCCTCCTACTAGGTCATTAGGGTTTAATAGGTTGTAGGGTCATCCTTTTTGTTTTAAGCACTCCTTTTCCTATGCTAAAAGCTGGCTCAAATATAAAAGAAGATCAACACATGCTTGTCCAAATAAATCAGAAAATCCCCAAGGAGGATCACATTATCAAGTTCAAGTTCTGCAAAATGCAACTTTGCATTTTGACATTTTTTCAGGAGTGTTAAAGTGACTATAAACAGAGAATTGGTAAGGTAAGAGGTCTGTTCCTCATTTAAGACATTCACAGCAAAGAGGGAGGAAGCAGTTTGTGTTCAAGAAGACTCAGGGTTTCTAAAGCCCGGTTGAGCCAGCAGTGTGCCAATCAAGGAGCCAATGCAGCAAGACATATGAAGGAGGCACACCAGGAAAACGAAGCATGAAGAGAAGTTTTTAGAAATTATAGATGAAAAAAAAAAATGTGAGGTAAACTGGACATAAAAGAATGAACTTGAAAGGGCTATAGAGAACTTAGAAGACAACACTGATAATTGTTCTCAAACATCCTAGAAACCTAGGGTTTTGGAAAGATAGTCAAAAGAGGTAAAATGAAGGTGTTAAAGCTCCATGATGACAACATAAAGATGGTTTGAAGAGATTGTTGTGTGTGACATGCTAGAATTTTTCAAAGGTAAGTTTACCATGCCTAAGGATTAGTGAAGGAGGTGAAGACAAAATTTTCAGCCCACTGCCAAGTAATAGATGGTTTGAGTTTCAAGTTAAAGACAAATGAAGTTATGGAAATGCTGCCACTGTGTAAGTTTCTGAAGTTGTCAAAAATAAAGTTAGCATGATTCAAAGATAAAAGGAAGAGTCACTTCAGGGTTTTCAGAATACCTGCTAAGTGAAAAATGTTCAAGGACATAGACAAGTCAAAGAAAGTAAGCCTTGTGGCTCAAACAAAATCTTCATTGAAAGGAGGTAAGGAGTATCAGTAAGCAAAGTTTTAAATTATAAATTTAGGCACCTGCAAATCAGAAGTGGCCTAGGGAGGTGAAAGGCATTGTTTAAAACTCATGGTAGCGGCAAAAGAGTGATTGTCTCAAAGGTGTCAAAAGCAGATGTATCAAGCCTCAAAATTAAAAAGGTGAAAGTTCACCATGTTTAGCAAAACTGCATACAAACACTGAAAGGTGGTTAGTAAAAAAAATTGTGAAGGAAAGAACATAAAACTGTGCAAACACTACTGTGCCCAATCCTCCAAAGAAGACATCAAATGAGCATATAAATTCTCAAGGAGAAAAAAATAAAAATCACTCAGAAGTTTTTTAAGTCTCCCAGACAACAAAGTGTCAAAGGACTTAGTGAATAGTTAAAGGACTCAAAATATTAGGAGATGGGTTCATAAATGATTTAATTTGAATCCCAAACATATAAAAGGTTATTTTGATTTTTCTTTAACTCATTGTTCGCTTGCAAAAGAATTAGAAGCCCTCAGAAGGAGAAACTATGAGTTTTTAGTCAAAACTGGGCAAGTCCACTCGGTGTTGCGTGTTCAAGGTTAGGCGCTACGCGTTTGGAGGAATTTCCCATGAAAACTTGCACTACGTTGCATGTTCAGAGGTGTGTGCTGCGTGTTCAGAGGCGCACTGCATGTTCTCCCAGGAAGCTTGATAGGCCCGACAACCCACTGCGCTGCGCGTTCAGCGCTCCATTTTCAGCAAACCCAATAGGCCAGAGAGGTGTGTAGGCATTACACTTTGGGCAAGGAAGCCCGAAACCTGTGCAGAGGCATACAGGAGCTGCGCTTTTGGTAAGGAAGCCCAATAGAGGTGTGCAGGCGCTGCGCGTTCACAACTCAATAGGCCCGACATCCGTGCAGACACTGCACTTTCGGCCTGAAGCTCCTCCTACACCTACAAATGCCTAAAAAACATCAAAAACACCTCCAAGCTGCTCTGAAGGGTATTCAAGAGTATTTCTAAATTGGTAAGTGGATGTCATACTTTTCCCTCCAGTGCATTTTCATGATTTAAAGTCAAGAGAAATTGAACAAACCTTTAAGGAGTGAAAACCCTAAATATTCATGCTAAGTTACTGCTAGAGCAGAATTATAACAAGAAACTAATGTTTGTCCTTGATTTCTAGCTCTCCCTCACAGTCATACACTTACACCTTCATTCATCCCTGTCACTCACTTGAAAAGGTTTCCTTCTTACCATCATTCCATCACTTCTCATATCAGCTTCACAAGCAGGGCTAGGGTTTGTTTCAAAACAATAGTAATAAAAATGTTAGGAGAAGGAGGAAATGGTAGTGGTGAAGAAGGCCAAGTGCTTAAGAGGAAGAAACACAGAGGTGGGAAAGTTAGTAGGTTTGAACCCCAAAACACTATGGAGCTTAATGCCTCCCCTATAATTGTCACATGTTTCCAAAATGTGGGGTGTTTTTCATTTTTGTGAAAGAATCCAACAGGTGAAAAGTCACCTTGAGCTCACTAGGTTATTTATCCTCAACCTACATAATAAACAAGTGAGTCTTGTAGGGGTAAATTTTGAGTTTTCATCAGATGCCATTTCTATTGCCACTGGAATACCTAATGTTGGTGAAAAATGGTTCAAAACAGAAAATTTAGACATAAGCTGCTATGAGCCATTTCTTAAAACCAGATACAAAGAAGGCTACAGATCTATCTTCCCTTTTTCAAATTTTCTAGAGAGGTATGCACCCTTGATGAGGGTCATCATGAAATATTTTACATGTGAGGGAAGGTATTCTAGACTTTACTCCTATCATATCATATTACTCATGCACTTTACTAGGGTTAAGATGCTTCATTTACCCTACTACCTCTACAGGAGTATTGACAAGATGTATTTTGTTGTAGAAAAGAGGAACTATTCCTAGAAAATGCAAAGTTTATTTCATCACTCCCTAATCAATATGGTTGTGCTACATCAGTTGGAGAAAAAAGGCATACCATGGGAGGTTTTCATTACCCATGAAGTCTTCACCAATCCACAACCCCATCATCTTACCCTCCTCCCCCTACTCCTCCATCACCTCCTACTGATCATGCTTCATCATCTACACATGTATCCTCACCTCAAGAAAACCTTCCTTCCTCACCCTCTCCCAATTTATTAGATCAAAAGGGAAGTGGCGGTGAACAAGCAAGTGACCATGAAGGATGAGGTACTGATCAATCAAGGAATAACGATGAAACAAGCAGCATTGAGGAATGTGAAGAGGCAGAGGTCAGCAATGACAACAGTGACACCAAGGACCAAAATTTTAGTGAAGTCGATGATAACAGTGAAGAAAATGAAGAGGCTGATAATAGAAATGAAGATCACAACAATGATGAGGCAAGCAAAAGTAAGGAGGAACACAACAAAGAGTGTGACAGTCAAACAAATAGCCATGGGGATAGTGATGACAGTGAAAATAGTGAGGCTCCTAGTAGTAATGAGGAGAAAAATGAAGAAGCTGAAGAAAACAGTGCAGAAACCAATGATGACACCTCTAACAGTGAGAACACAAATGAAGAAAAAGGTCAAGAAGACATGGAGGTAGATGTCAATGAAGATGAAGTAAATAATGAAGAAAGCAGCCAAGGTAATGATGATGATGAGGTTGGAAATACTCACAACACCAAGAAGACAGTGAAGCTGATATCAGTAAAGGAGAAAGGGATGATGATACAAATTAAGAAGTGAGCCAAGATGTTAGTGAACCAAAAAAAGATTACCACAATCATGGAAACAAGACATATGGCACTAAAATGAGCAGAATTGAACCTCTTCCATTAACATACCAAAGAGGGGAAAGGCATGTGTTTACTGCCTCTAAAAGGAAAGGGGCCATGCCTTCCACATCCACTAAGCCACTGGATAAAGGCAAAGAAAAGGTGAAGGAAGAAGAAGAATATTAGCATGAGGTTGGACAAGAATTTGAAATCATTGACCTTGATAGTGAAAGTGAAGATGAGGAAAGGGTTACAAGCATACTGCTCCAGAGCAAAGATGTAGAGATTAGGGACCTACAAAGATAGCTTGGCATGGAAGATTATATCATTAATTATTATAAGGATGAAAACAAGCAGTTGAAGAAGACACAAAGGGACCTTGGCCTACAGAAAAAGATGGCCAAGCACTATGCATTTAAAAATCAAATTTCAAGGGCCAAGCTCAAAGGAGTTGTTGCCGAAATTCAAGCAATAAAGGAGGAAAAACATTAAGAAAACCTTCAGATATTAGTTGATGCTTCTCTAGAGGCATCCCAAACTCCATGAAGAAAATATTTTCAAATTTTGGAAACTTTTTGGAAATTTTTGGTTTTTACTGATTTGAAGGGCCGAAAGCGCAACACCCTTGGTACTACGCTTTTCCTACAAGCATCCTCAAGAGGAAAAATTTACATTTTTGGAGGCATCTGCTCAAGTACAACATGCTCACCAAATTGCAGGTCATTTGGAGTTGATTTGGTCCCTCAAAAGGCCCAAAAACATGCCAATTTTCACCTTTCTGCCATGTTTTCAGGGCTAGTGCTGTGCCTTGAGCAGCCTTCGGAGATTTGATTTTTGTACCAGTTAATGGATCCCAATAAAAAACCCAAGGGAATCTTTCGAAAGTAGACTCAACAGGCTCTCCAACAAGCCATCACAGAGCCAATTCCGACATCAGGAAGGCCTTCAAAGCATGGCTGCAAAATGACTCAGTTTACCTTTGCAGGTGTTGCGCCTTCAGACCTCAGAAGCTACCCCTTGCAAAAAAGTCAACAAAACACACTGAACGATATTTTCGAGTTTTTTTTGGGCAAATAACTCCAGATCTGTTTGAGGAGTTATGTTTAAGTTATATTTCATTTATTGCAATATTTATTATGTGCCTTGGGCCTTGCATGGCCTCTTTGGTTTTAAATGACATTTATGGGGTATTTATGGTTTCTAGAAGCCTCTTAGGTTTCCACCTCCTCATTTGTTGGTTAAATAGAGCATTGAGGCCTCATTGTAATTTTTGGATGTTTATTGAGAGTAATATACAGACTTTGAGATTGAAGAGAAATTGGCTTTGGTGCTTGATGATGGCTTTGGACTGTGCATCTGTGGATTGAGCTCACTCTTAGGATTCATTAAGCTTGGTTATATTGTGATTTTTTCCATCTTTGTATTTGTTTTCTTCAGTTCTCAATATTTTTCTTTGATCATGGGATAGAAATATTAGAGTAGGATATGACTTTAGCACCCTGCTTTGTCTGCATCCTTTGATTTCTATGTTTTCTTCCTCATAGTTTTGCTAAAGAATCCTTGAATTATCTTTATTTGTTTACAAGAAATATTTAGAGAATCATTCACTGCTATCTTAGCTTACTAATCTATTGTTTCTAAGATCTTCTTAGCCTAGTTGATATTGAAGAATCCTTCATTGCTCTTCAATTTTTTTATGCTATCATCTTAGAAGCTTTTCCTTGTTTACTAGTTTGTTAAAGGATCCTTGATTGCCCATTAACTCACTATTTTCACAACTCCATGTTCATTTCATTCTCCCTACGCCTACTTAGATCCATTTGGCTTTGTGAACTTTCCCTTTGAACTATCCTTGACTCATTTTTATACTTTTCAAAACCTTTGTAGACTCCATAGCCCAATGGATTGATCCTTTCTTACTTTGCTTATTCTTCTTGAAAACCTGTCCAACCAAACAAACAAAAAATCAAACCCTAATCCCTATAACTAGCCTAAAATCAAGACCTAAAAGCTATCAAGTTAAAAACTTTTACAAGCAAACATTACAGAGAGCCCTCTCTGAGTCTAGGAAGGCTAGGTCCTAGGAGTCAAAAGATTGGTTTGATGTTACCCCTGTTCATTTTTTCTTGCCAATATACAAATTACAGGGACATAACATAATGGCAATCATGGTGGGACATCTCAGTACATAGTAGCATGAATTCCTCTTAAAGACTCACAAGCCCTCAGTTGAACTTAGAAAATCTAGTGTTAGCCAAGAGTAGCATCTAATTGAATCACCATACTAGCAACATGATGACTCAACTGGATCACACTCATTAGAGACTTTAGTGTTACATAAGAGACTCATAAAACCCCTAAAAAACATCTCTAGATTGGTTTTTGTAAATTATTGGTGGTGGAGCATAAGTATATATCTTCCAATCAATAAAAAAGCATCCACCTGGTGACTCCACTAGCCTCCAGTAGGCCTACTAACTTTACTAGTTCTCATAGACTTCCCTAGGATCATATCAAATCAGCCCTGGGCAGTTTAGAGGCCTAGTCACACACTGTGTGAGTTCAAAAAACATTAAGAGAGGCCTACCTTTCGAAAAACATCCATAATTTTTTTTTTTACTTCAGGAATGAAATCTAGCTTCACAGAGAATTAGCACCAGATCTCACCCTGACCCAAACCCTCATACCATAGTTGATGACCTTGAAAATATTTTGTGGAAAACTTCTAGGACTGAATATTCAACTAGGGTTAGAAGAAATCATAGAGCAAGTTCTTCCCTTGAACATCTCACAACCTTGCAAGACACTCAATTTGACTTACATCGTCAAATAAACCTATTTAGAACTAAGTCACAAAGCGGGATAGACGAAACAAACCTTCAGCCCATAGATTTGCACCAAAGTCTTAGTAAAGAAGCCTCTCCTTCCACTCCTCCTCATTTTCAGCTTCTCCATCACTTTGGCTCATTTCATTCCAAGTCTGCTCAAAATAAATTTGCTGGTCCAAGTACTTCTGCCACACCCACTCATACATCCACTGTGCAAACCACTCCACTTCATCCTCCACCTCCTCTCATCAACCCTCCCCTTGTAAATCCTCCTTGGATTCCATTTCCTCCCATCATGGCAGCATGGTATGCCCCTCTGGCACTACAAAAACCTTTACTACATTTTCCAAATGACTACCAATCCAAAATCCCTCACTTTACTGGAGCTGACTCTACCACTGCCCATCAGCATGTAGAAAAAATTAATGATGCTTTTGACTACATGGAAATAGAAGGGGAGACCATAAAAATGAGAATGTTTTCCCAAATTCTAGGAGGAGAAGCAAAGAAATGGTTCAAAAATTTAACTCCTAACAGCATACATGACCTCTCTTCTCTTTATCAAACATTTATAAACAAGTGGGAGATTAAGAAAAATCCTCTTCAAATCCTTTCAGAGTATAACAACCTTAAAACAAATGTTGGGGAAAGTGTCCAAGACTACTGCACTAGGTTCAATAGTGTATAAAATGCACTCCCACCTCACATGAAACACCCACAGGGCCTAGCCTTAGTAAAATTTCCAAAGGGCTTTGATCCATACATGGCCTACTAGTTGAGAGAAAGAGAACCCCTAACCTTAGAAGACATGAAAAGCGGAGCTATCAGTGTAGAAGCCAATCTAATTGAGAAGAGGGCTAGGATGAGGTCAGAAAAGAGAGTTACATACAAAGAGGACACTATGGCCTCAACCTCTTCTTCTGATGCTAAAATTGACAACCTAGTTAGGACAACGGGAAGAATGATGGAGAAAATCAACTTGAATGAAAGAACACCTCCTAGAGAAAACCAAGCAAATCCTCAAAACATAAATAGGAACCAAAACTTCATAAGAGACCCTCTCTAAATCAGACAAAGAGAAAGTGACCAACAAATCATACCTCCTTTCTAAGAAAATTATGTAGATGAAGAGGAAAGAGAGGCTGAAGAGCCAACAGAAAACCATGTAAATGTGACAGGCTCTAATGATGAGAACAATACTTTTCTCACCGAAGAAGAACAAGTTCTATTTTTCTCAAACCAAACTGAAACAAACTATGAGGATTCTGAAGACTATAGACTAGGATTTGAGAATGCTATCATGGAGGTTCATAGGTAGTATGACCTTAGGAGTAAGAAAAACCAAGATGCCTCCAACAAAAACAAATTAGACACTGCTGTTACGAAGACCCCTGAAAACACTTCTAAGAAGACAGCAAAAAAAAAAAACACCATGGCCTAGAAGCCTAACCAAAACAAGGAAAAAACTAGCCAACAACATGGTGACCCTAGCTGCCCTAGTACATCAACTAATGGCCCTAAAAAAACTCTTTTGACTAAAGGTCCAAATCAGAATCAACAAACTAAAATTGTAGAAAAATCATGGCTGATAAAACTGATGTAAATATGGAAAAAACACAAATACCTTTCAGTTTTGAGGGAGGGATTGCCAAGATCAAGATAACCATACCTCTTACTGAACTAGTAACTCAAGATGTGTATAGGTGCCAAGTTTTGAAAGTTCTAAACATAGGAAATGACACTGACACTCTAAACTTAACTGATGACAAGCCTGAGCTGTTGCTTGGACCTAAGGTGGAGGGAAAATTTCAAGAAGGAGTTCTCCCTCCATTCTATGTTAGGCTAAACATACATGACAAAATATTGCACAATTCTATGCTAGAGTCTGGTGCTTCACACTATCTTATGCCTAAGGTAGTGATGGAAATATTGGGCCTCGAAATAACCAAACCGTACAAAGACTTGTACTCTTTTGATTCAAGTAGAGTCAAATGTTTGGGTCTAATCAAGGATATATGTGTCACTCTTGCACAAATATCGGCCAAGAGCCTAGTCATGGACATAGTAGTTGCTGACATTCCCCCGAAGTATGGCATGATTTATTCTAGATCATGGGGAGCCAAACTTCAAGGGAATCTCCAAATGGACATGTGATATGCTACCATCCTTATTTTTAACCAAACAAGGAGATTGTACTGAGAAACTCACATGAAATATATGGTAAGCCAAGATAGATGAAACAACACTCCTCTCTATTCCATCAACTCAGACCTTGACTCATTTATCTTGTACAAAATCAATTTGACATTAATGAACAAGTGAATGAAAATGAGAAAGAGCTAGGCCTACCAGAGTAGTCAAATAAATCACCAAATGAAGAAAAAGACAGTCAAAACTCTTGTAGCCCTGAACAACAACATAATGGCGAATCCGAACTCAAAACACTTTGGAACATGAGCTTTGATGGCTCTTGTGGCAAAGCTAGTTCAGGAGCTGGTATTTGGATACACAACACAAATGAGGGTGACTCCTACAAACTAGATTTTCAATGCACTAACAATATTGCAGAGTATGAGGCCCTTCTCCTTGGTTTACATTTGCTAAAAGACATAGGAGCTAAGAAAATTTATGTTCTAGGAGATTCTGAGCTAATCATTAGACAAATCAAAGAAGAGTATTCAACCAAAAATCCTAGGTAAGAGAATATAGGAATGTTGCCCTAGACCTCCTGAAATTTTTTGAGAAGTATGAACTTACCTCCATTCCTAGAGCTCAAAAAACCCTTGCTAATGAACTTTCCTTTCCAGCCAGCACTTGCCAAACCCCTCATACAAATGAAAAATACACAATAGAAGTCAAGTGCAGACCAGCAGTCCCAGATAAAATTAATTATTGGAAAGTATTTGAAAATGACAAATATATTGAAGGCTTCTTGTAGCATAAAACTAAGTTTGAATTGCCAAAATTAGACTTAATCCATCAAGAAGATTGTCTTGCTGAAAAACAAGTCCACAAAACAGAGTTGCCTTGTATTGCTGATATAAATATGGCAAAAGATCCTCTTGATGCTGAATTCTTGGAAGATTTGGATCAGAAAGAGCTTGAGGTTTTACAATGCAAAGATAATTCATTACCAACAGGTCTTGCCCCATTAGAAGAGCTGTTTGACTTCAATTATGTTGCTAGGAAGCCAAAAATGGAAACCATCGAGGCTGATGTAGAAGAATGCAACATATGCAGCTTAGGAGAACTCAAACTAATCAAGTTGTCCAAAAATCTCCCTCCTCACATAAAACAAAAATATATTGAGCTGTTCAAAGAGTTTAAATATGTTTTTTCATGGGGTTATGAGGACTTGAAGTCCTATGACACAAACATTATTCAACAGAAAATTCCTCTCAAAGAAAATCAGAAACGTTTCAAGAAAAATTTGAGAAGAATAAACCCTGCCCTAGTACCTTTAGTTGAGAAAGAGATAAAGAAGATGTATGATGTTGGGATCATCGTCCCTATCAAGTACTCTGAATGGGTTTCAAACCTTGTGTCAGTTAGGAGGAAAACCAGGGAGATTAGGCTATGTATAGACTTTAGAAACTTAAACAAAGCCTCCCTGAAGGACAACTACCATTTACCCAAGATGGATCATATTCTATAGAGGGTGGTAGGTTCTAAAAGGATATCATTTCTTGGTGGCTTCTCAGGGTACAATCAGGTACTAGTACTTCCAAGTGATCAACACAAAAATTCCTTCACTACACCTTGGGGCACCTTCATGTATGTCAAAATGCCTTTTGGGTTAATGAATGCAGGGGCTACTTTCCAAAGAGCCATGGACATATAATTTTCTGAAGACATAGGCCACTTCATAGTCATATTCCTTGATGACATCACTGTCTACTTTAAAACTGATGAAGAGCACCTAGTCCACTTGAGAAAAGTCTTTGAAAAATGTAGGAAGTATGGCCTATCTTTGAATCCTAATAAAACATTTTTTGGTCTTCAAGAAGGAAAAATCTTAGGCCACATGATTTCCGAAGAAGGGATAAATATAGACCCCAAAAGGATTGAGGGTATCTTACAAATCAACCACCCAATAAACATTAAAGAGCTGCAATATTTTAATGGAACGATTAACTTCCGAATAAGGTTCATACCCAACCTTGCCGAAATCCTAAGAAACATCACAAACATGCTGAAAAGAGAAGTAGGAGAAAAATGGATTCTGGAAGAAAAACAATCCTTTGAACTGGTAAAACAAGCACTCACCCAAACACCAGTTCTAATTAGCCCTAACTTTACCAAAGATTTCTTCATTTTCTCCTTTGCATCAGAACACACTATAGCTACAGTATTGCTTCAAAAGAACATGATGGGACAATAACAACCCATAGCCTTCTTCAGCAAAGCCCTTAGAGATGCTCCTCTAAAATATAACATATCCATTCTTTGGATGAACAAGAGGAATTAGCAACTCCACATATTGAAGAAACATTCTTGAATTCACATTGGTATGCTGACATATTGTATGTACTTATTAATCTAAATTCCCCTCCTTCTTTGTCCAAAACAAAAGCTAGATTATTGAGACAAAAGGCTTTGAATTTTTGCATTTCAGATAGAGCTTTGTATTGGAAAAATTATGTTGGTATCTTTCTTATGTGTTTACTTGAAGATGATGCAGAAAAAATCATGCATGAGTTGCATGAGGGAGAGTGTGGAGGTCATATATACTGGAAGACCACAACCAAAAAAATCCTTCGAGCTGGCTACTATTGGCCCACCGTTTTTCCTGACACCCACAAGCTTATGATGACTTGCCATAAATGCCAAATCTTTGTTGGCAAGAGAAAACTTCTACCTTTACCTTTATATCATGTCAGTGTTGAAGCTCCTTTTCAATAGTGGGGTTTGGACTTCATTGGAGAAATTCACCCTACCTCATCTGGCCAACACAAGTGGATCCTTACTGCTACATATTACTTCACCAAATGGATAGAGGCCATCCCTTCTAGAAATGCTATTGACATAGTCATCATCAAATTCCTTGAAACCAACATCTTGTCCCGTTTTGGTTGCCCAAGAAAGATCATAACCGATAATTATACTGCATTTAAGTCTAAAATAATGGTGGACTTTTGCTATAAGTACCACATCACACTAGGGCATTCAACATCTTACTACCCTCAGGGTAATGGGCTAGCTGAGTCCTCTAACAAAAGCTTAGTGAACATCATCAAGAAGCTGCTAGAAGAAAACCAAAAAGCATGGCATAGCAAACTAGTGCATACATTATGGGCTGATAGACTAACTACCAAGAAATCAATCGGTATGTCTCCCTGTTGTAGAGTTAAATCCCCTCTATGGACAAAGGCGATCCCTACTAGCCCAAATCGGGTCTAGCAACAATCGTATCACGCTAAGGTGCAAGTTCCTAATTGCAATAGACCAAATTGCGAAGAAGGCCTACCTCAAGGCCAACGCTGTTGCTCGTACAGAAGATAGCGCTCCTGTTTCTCTGCTCTGGCAGATCAAAATTCTCCCGCTTGTCGTGATCAAACACCTGCACATACAAGAAACATGACGAACACACAAGCATAAAACCCAATATATGCAATTATGTATCAGTCAGAGAAGACACAACTCACGATCACAAAGTATTAACAACACGAGTGGAACCATAACCAAAGTCACTTATCATTAATCAAAACAAAGGAAAATACAACCTGAGCTCTGACGCTGGATCTTCCTTCGGCAGGTCGACAGAGGAGTACGTCTCGGTAAAGCTTGTCAGGACAAGGACAGGTCTCTCTCTCTTGGGTTGTCTGACGATAATCTCCTTACAATTGATTCAGCTCTCTTCAAGCTAGCTTGCAAAGGGAAAATGACAAGCTTATATAGATGGTGGAAGGGGAGTTGGGATCCCTACAATCATGGGATTGGCCCTATCCTCAAGGAAGCTTCCATGATAGGTGGAAAACCACTTCCCCTACATGGAGATCCGGAGCCAAACCTCCCAACTCAATTTAGAGACCAGTTCACGAATTGGTTGGAGTCAATCTTCCGCCATTTATTTTTAAAAAACACTCCTTATTAAGCCTGGCGCGGGTGCAACACTGGGACAGAGCGCCAGTTGGCGCGCCCTCTTTGGTTGATTTCCCCCATTGGCGCGAGGGCTAAACTGGCTAGTCGCGCCAAGGCTAAAAAGGCTATTTTTAGGGCTTTTCACAGGAAATTTTCTTTAGGGGAATGATTATCCTTGTCAAGGGGGATGCCATGAAAGTGGTTTCAGGTCATGTCACTGCTCACAGGTCACGGAATAAGCCCTCCAATGTGTGGGACGGGGGATTGCAGGGACAGTGACAAATTACTGTGTAACAGATGCCCCCTAAAGCATGAGGCCCGAAAGAGAGAGAGGGGTGAAATGCTTTACGAGAACACGCCCAACTGAAAACACTGCCGTAGGAAAACCTACGTAGACAAGTACAATTGATATCTGAAATACATGATATATAAGTGGTATTGGTGCAACCATCCGTAACAGAGTATACAATAATCCAGATCCAAGGTATGGACGCAGCCATCTAATGAGGATCGATAAATAGACTCAGGTATGGTCGCATCCATCCAATGAATGAGTCATGTAATCAATCATAATAATCCACAAAATCGCAGCCTGGATTCTAATAGACAAAATCCAGGGTCTTGCGCTCCATATCGACCTGAACAAAGTACAAGTTCAAGCATGCGAATAAGTGAGCTGAAGTCGAACATGCAAGAACATCGCCTGATTACCAGCCAATGATGAAAGTTGTTAACATTCACGAGAGGTACCACCAATAGTGACAATGGTCCTCAAGGTACTATAGGTACAATCTACGGCATGTGAACTAGTGAGCTGACGTCGAACATCCGCAGAATCACTCGATCGGAGGCCAATGATGAAAAACCTCACGTCGAACATGAAGAACCTACCATTGAGGCATGCAGGCTCCAAGGTACCAGAAGGGAGTCTCTAGATCAGCTTCCCAGATAATGAGCTGAAGTTGATAGTAAGTGACCTTGATCGAAGGTGGGCCATAGTGTTTCCCACATCATCAACACGGGACAGAGGAACATAATGTCTTTGTGAATCAGGACCAGATGAGAATCAGAGGAAGGTTGAAACTTTGCAGAGGTCAACTTCTCTTGAACATATCGACGACACGACAGTGGATTTGGCAGTATTTGACATCAAAGGATCTGAGGTCATGATGACGAGGCAAAGAGCAGATGAGAGGTCAAAAAGGATTACCCAAACCCACGGAGGAAAACAAATAATGAGATGAGATGTCCCCAACCAGACACGAATTCAGACAAGTGCCATGTTCAAGAGCGACATACTACTGACACGACGATGATACTAGTTCCATTTTCCCCACCATTTATGGCGAGTACCCCAATTATTTTTGAAAAAAAGCTTGAAGGGGATAGCATATGCTTGTAATATAAGTCCGTCCTTCAGACGAATCCATCTTAGTACATTTAATGAGCCCTAGGAAGGAGAAACTTGAATATCGTCATTACGACTGAATCTGATGTCATCAGGGTTTAACGAGTCTGACAAAGGAAGAACTTGGCATCTTTTCATGTTTAGAGAGTTTGAAAAGACAACAGAAAATTAAAATCCAACAGTCCCTTTTCATAAATAGTTTCTCAGATCCGAAAAGGTAGAAAACTATGTCTGAGAAAACCTCCTAGTCGCGATAGGCTAGGGTATTCCTTTTTCGTAAATAAGCTATCCCAGCCTGAAAAAGGGGTAAACGTATACTGGGTACATGTCGTTTCATAGCTACTTTAACGAGATCGAAACAACAAGGGACTCGGCAATCTTTTCATGTTTAGAGAGTCAGAAAAGAGCTGAAAGATGACTCCAAAATGACTTTTTCGTGTTTTTACCGAGTCCGAAAAAGTATAAAATACAACTCGTATCACTGTCCAAGTTGCGTAAAAACCTGTCGCTGCACATAAAAGTAAGTGTAAAATCCATTTTTCGACAAAATATATTAAAATATTGAGAAAAATGACTTTTAAAACCTAATTTTGACTTCAAAAGTTATAAATATGCCACAAATGGTAAAAACATATTTACTTTTACTTTTTACCTCATTTGGAGAGCAACAATGGTCTTTTTGTGTGCGAACTTGCAGCGGTGATTGCGACTGATCCAGGTCACCATTCAGATCCTCGTCAGTTCCAGGTAAGAGGCACTCCCTTAAGCTCTGTTTTGATCCATTTCTTATGAATTTCCATTATGCATTCGACCTCTAGAGGAGACCCTTTGCAAATTTATGGCTCCGCCAATTGGCGCGGGTATCGAGCACAGACCCGTGCCAGTTGGCTCTTTTCCAAAAAGGGGTTGCGCCAGTTGGCGCGAATGTCAGCAAAACAGTCAGGCCAATGGCGCAACTCAGTTTTCCGTGTTAATTTACAGAAATTTGAGCCACTCAAATGAATTTTTTAAGTGTTACAGAGATCTAACAAGGCATTTTGACCATGTTGGTGCAGGTACCTAGGCACAATGGTGATTGAATGGAAGGAGAGGGAACATGGGGAGGAGGACGAAATGGCTATGGAAAATGAAGCTTGTATGAATGCCCTTCGAGACTGTGGTCTCAAGAAGTTTTTCCTTACACCATGTTTACGAGCTCAACCTGAGCTATTACAGTACTTGGTTAGCATATGGGATGAAAACGAGGAAGTGTTTAAACTTCGAGACCAAGTATTAGCTCTTGAGGTTTCTGATGTTTATTTTATAACCATATTGTCGTGAAAAGGCCCAGTGCCAATCATAACGGGTAACAGATCCTCTGGAGAGAAAATGGACATGGTAATGGCAAGAGTGTGCCTAGGGGCACGAACAGGATCGGGTAGTGGGAAAGTAGACATCCATACTGTCCACGATCTAGCACTTCGAGTAGTGCTTCATACCATTACGCGGGCTGTAGGATTGCAGGTCCCACATGAGGCAACAAAAGCACAACTCCTATTAGCTTCTGAATGCATGAATCCTACGCTGTTCGATTGGGCCATCGCAGTGACAACCAACATCAAAAGGCAGCTAACAAAATGCAAGAAAGCCAAACTAAAACAGTTTGGGTATGGTTCCATTCTGGTGTCGTTCATTTTGGAATGATTACCAATTTTCCAGGGCCAAGGCGCAATAGTTGCCGAGCCGGTACCGAGAGAGCCAAGGATGGCTCGCTGGGCAACACTTATGCCCAGGTCAGGAGGGGGTCAACAGATGTCCTAGAGGCCTGAGTTATTTGTGTGGTTACGACGTCAACTGATCATGGTTGAGGATTGGCCCTATGCTGGGACCGATTTCACGGGAGACCCAGATCTCCCACTTCCGGAGGGGGATGACTAGGACGAGGAGCTGGGTATGAATCTTTTTGGTTTTTTATGTATTTATGATTTTTTTTGTGATACATGTCTATTCTAACAATAATTTTATGTGTATGCAGATGTTGGCCCAGAGAGGCCCGCGGGCATGTCTCCCATTGCATGGAGGACCCCTCTCGCACATGACCCTCAAGCCGAGGGTGGCGAAGGGAGCGAGCTGATCCAGAACCTGGAGGGCATTGCCCGGGGAATCTTGGACTATGCACGGCTGGCAGACGTCCCATTATCTTACCAGCGACACACTGTGGGGGTGCCTAGTCGCCTCCACTGATTGCTGAGGCGATTGGTACGCGCAGTGGCATGGTACCACAAGCACCATGCTGATTAGCTATTTAGGGCTTTTTATATGCATATTTTTTGAGAGACATGTTGTCTCCGGCTATTATTAGACAAACATGTATATTTTTTGGCTTTATGTGATGTACACAAACTGCAAAGTATTCGACATATATATCTATATATCTATTTCTGGATGGATCTTTTTTATGTGATGATGTTTCTTATATGCTATGCAAATGTCTAATACAATGTTATCTAATGTATCAGTTACATAACAAATGACCCAATGAAAAAGTTCACAAAATGTATCTAATCACACATTTTATTTTTATGCAAGCTTAAAAGCACACATGAAAGCACACATGCAAACTATGCTTGGGAATGAGTTTTATTTTTATGCAAGCTTAAAACACAAACTATGCTTGAAATGAGGAAGATGGGCCTGCCCCCAGCATGGTGTTTCAATTCAAGGTACATGCCCCCCAAGCTTCAACCCATAGGAAATGGAGTGAAGGTTGAAAACATAAGAGATTTGATCTAAATCTAACAAAACTCGAATTGAACAGGCTCATTTTTCATTATTTTAACGAGGTTGACACACTTAAAAGAACTATCCTTGTAGCAGCTTGTTTCATTGTTTTAGGAGCTTGGCACAAGAGGAGGAACTGTGCTCTGGTGAGCTCAATGGAGGAGGCTCAGGAGGGGGATAACCAGATACATCATGCTCTAGACAATCAGACATTGCCCCTAGGCCAGGCATGAAGGAGGAACGATGATGTCCATCACTCCAAGGCAGCTCCTCAAGAGACATTGTTTCAACAATAGCTTCATCGGAAGGGAAAATCTCTCTTAGAGGATCAGACGAGTCATCCTCGCCGAGCCAGGGGGATTGAGAATAGATATTTAAAGCCATGCTCGAGGGAGCATGTTGGGAAGGAGGAGGATCAGATGCAGTGACAATTTCACAGTAATTAATCTCTACTGGAGTTAAGGGCATCGATTCTCCAAAAGATGTCACCTGTTCAAGCGAAGGGATGATCCAAGGGTCATCGGACCTAGAGACCATATTAATTTGAACGGTGTGTGGTGGTGGCGCGGGAAAAAAACCCATGAGGATGGGGTCTTTGAAAAGACCGGGTCCTACACTGTCAGGGGGATTGGGGATCTGATCCACGTAAGGAACGTTGTTCTCAGAGGATGAGGTGAAGAAAGACAACTGAGCCAAAGTAACAATTTTGCCCTCATGAGGGAACTTAAGAAGCAGGAAGAGGGTGGATGGCATGCATAGCATGGCGTGAGTCCAACTGCAGCCAAGAAGCAGATTGTAGTTAAGCTTGGCGTCAACCACTTCTACTTCTACGTTGACTGTCTTCCTAGGGGTTTTGATTCCCAACCATCAAATGCCTCTAAGGCATTGGGAGATGATGAAAGAGCCGGAGAGCCGATGGCCTTCCAGCAGGTGGATGACATGACACAAGTAGAAGCATCTTCATCCACAATGGCTCTATGGATGTTAAGACCGTTGATCCTGACTTGAATAACAAGAGCGATTTGATGTGGAAGTCGGGGGGTAAAATTTTCTAAGTCGAAGGTGAGAAGATTAGAATTGGCGGGATTGATTCCACCGATTGCAGACAACATAGCTTTCCGTTGCGATGGGAAACTTTGAAGAACTTCCAAAGCAGACATGGCCGAAGGTGCCTGTGCCAAATCCTCAAAAATACTGTAGTGCTGAGTGGCACGGGCATTTGGGTTGTAGGAAGATCTTTGCAGGACACCTTTAGAGGGTGGCCTCACAACAGGTTCAGCGCTGGGCTTCTCAATTTCCAAAGGACAGTGTTAGTCATCAATATTTTTCACTTGTTGGTGATGACTAAATCCATAGCTAAGTTTTCTAGAAGCTGATCTCCATATGTCAATTTTTCATCTAGAAAACCCTCATAAATTTTTTTTTACCTTCCTACTTTTCAGTCCGCCCATGTCCAGGTGAAACCTCATTATCACTATCCTACCTAGCCTCAGCCATACTAGTCTGCCCATTAGCTCTAAAAAGACAATCCAAATTTGTTCAAAAAGCCTCCCCCAAGTTAGGAAGTGGCGCTGTAAGGCATCTCACCCTTGGCAAACATCTAATAGCCAAAAAGCCTTCATCTGCTATAGACCAGTCATCACAGACCTCTCACTCTGCTTATAAAGTTAGTCACAGCTCTAAGTCGCGCCACTTACACGACCCTAAGTCTCAGC
This sequence comes from Pinus albicaulis, assembly GCA_034641835.2. NCBI lineage: Eukaryota > Viridiplantae > Streptophyta > Pinopsida > Pinales > Pinaceae > Pinus > Pinus albicaulis. Next base: position 964,898,886 of record CM076581.1, on the reverse strand, counting down.
AATGCATAAACCATAGTCTCAAGCTGATTTTAGGTGTTTTATAGTGTTTTATGGATTTTACAAACACATGAAACATACCAGCATCTCAGAAGACAATTTTAGCGCCACATGAGAAGACAACTGCTTCTCAATGTGATCATAAGCCCGAGATGCATCTACAGGGCAAAGAATCTCTCATCAAGCTCCTGCAACCTCATTTAGCTTGAAAGGACAGCAGAAGAAAAAGCAACACTGACGAAAGTTTGTTAACATCACAGGGCCAAGAACCTCCTTCATCCATAAGCAAAGAGTTAATGCGCCTCCTTCATCTATAAGCAGAGGGCGATGGCCAAAGTCTGATTTGAAGAATTGCAACTGACTGTAAGACAGTTTTGTTTCTGACAAACAGGGAGACAGTGAATTTTTCCAAGAAGAGGGCCCTCCTTCATTCATTAGCAGTGGGCCAGGGCAGTGATTATTTCTAGATTTTCTCCCTGTCTGATAGATAAAGTATAAACATAATAATGGGTAGTTCAAACAGAAAAGTACTGAAAAAAGACCAAAAGGAAATCAGGGGTACCACTGCAATCCAATGGGTCAAGTTCATCTCTTAGCAAGATTCATGTCAAAAGACAGCCTGCTGCTCCAACAAAACCAAATTGAAGAAAGGCTGACAAATTATGTCATTACACATGCAAAAGAAAAGATGGTTGTTTTTCAAAGAATACTAATCTCCCTACTCATAGAGGATATCTTTCAAATGACTTATCATAAGTTGACAAAGACAAGAGTCTAACAGTTCAGTTTCTCCCTCAGAAAAGAGCACTGCAATGAGACAGTGAAGACCTCCTTCACAGAAAAACAAAAGGGCAGCTCTCCTTGTTCACTTTCTAACTCTGGTGTATCATCTCCTGTTTTATCTTCTACCCACAGTCAAAGAAGAAAACTCAAAGACACCTAACAGTTACATCAGTTTTCACAAGGCATCATTTCCTCCAAAGAATCAAGGACAAGGATGTCAGTTTAGGTTACAAAAGGGAGAATGGACCTCCTTGCAAAGTGGCAAAGGTACTCCATTGATATATTGTTGAGAAAATGTCACATTTTGGAACCATTACCACTGATCAACTAAAATACACTGATCCTCTTCACCAACATTTTTCACTGAAGGGGCCCTTCTCAGCCCATTCAAAATCATTTTTGTTTCGAATGGAAAGGGAAGTAGTTTAAAAAAGGAGAAATCTTCCAAACCCTTTCAAGTCACACTTAGAAGTTATGTCAGCTTTCTGCTTTTTAAAGAGTTAAGGGCTATTGCTAATTCATTTTTCCAACTCCAAAACGCGAGCAAAGCCTTCCTTTTGCTGTTCACAAGACAGGAAAAAAATTCGTGAGCAGAAAAAGCAGAGATTTTCGGCCTGGAAACTGCGCGGCGCGCCTGTAGCATTGCGCGGCGCGTTCAGGCGCACTTTTTGTGAAGAAATGCACAGGCGCGTGGCGCGCCTGTACAATTGCGTGCCGCGCCTGTGTCCTCTGGTCACAAGGGCCCGACACATGACCGGCAGTTGATATTGTGCGGCGTTCTCCTGGTTGAACGTGCCGCGCACATTTTAAACGCCCAATACACATCAAAAGAATTTCAAAAGCTGCTTCAACTCCTCAAGGGGCATCATCATTGCTTTTAACGGTATTTATATGCCTATGTGACCTTTGCAAAATTGTTGATGTAGAGTGAAAGGGGATAAAATCATGGTGAAAAATCACAGTTGTGTTTGATGTTTTCATTTGCAAAGAGAAACGAGATTTGACTGTGGTTATGCTAGCTAAGGATGAAACATAAAAAAACTGTGGAGATTGCATTAAAAAGCTTTTATGACTGCCCTTAAAACTATGATTCTTGTTGATAAGAGAAAGACATTAAACCACTCACAAAACACAGTGGAACAGTCTCGAAAGAAGGAAAGAGCACAAGGTGATTAAGGGTGAACAATAGGTCAGTTTTCAGACAGCAGTAGCCCTCATATGAGCATTTTTTATCTTTCAAAAGAGTTTCCTCTATTTTATCAAAGGAAGAAAATAGTGTCTTAACTTCAGTTCCCTAAGGCATATCCAGTAAGTAAAAGTCATCATTCGCATTCAGAGGTAAGGCAAAACTGGTATGAAGAACAGTGAGGTATAGAGAAGGCAGTTTTTTGTTTAAAGGGGAGTTTTACTATTGAATGCTACAGGCCTTTGCTATTACATCATAAAAACAACATAAGTCATTTTTCCCTATCTTATAAATAGTGACTTTGACTGTGTTGATAATGTTGAAATATGTTAGTTGAAAGGCATACCAAAAAAGAAGAGTTTTGTTTAAAGAAGAACCTTGATTGTTTGATTGTTGCAAGACCACTACTACCACCTCAGAGACATTACAAACTCTGCCACCTTGTCCTATGAACAGTGACTTTTTACTGTATATACACTTTGTGATTAACTGTGTTTGTGTTGTTGAATCCACTGGTGAATTGGCATACAGAGAAAGACAGAGCAGGGTTTTGAGGTTAAGAAGGTTATAGTTTTTCTTTTGGCTAAAGTACAATGGTTATGTTGTGTCCTCAAAACATCAAAAGCAGGGTACCCCTACCACAAAACACAGAAAGGTCACTTGGACTGTGTTTCCTCACTGATTGTGTTTTTAAATAATTTTTATTTTTGAGTGGCATACAAAGAGAAAGAGCAGTGTTTTGAAAGGGAACGCAGTAAGGCAGGGTAGCAAGGTGAAGGAGAACACAGTGATGAAGAGCAGCGCCATGAAGAAGCTCAAAACAGTGATAAAAAAAGGAGGCTAAAGGGAAGCGCCCAGCACGGAAAGGGAAGAAAGACACATCAGCACTTGATATTTTGGCTTCAGCTTCGAAGCATGTTGCCAAGGACCCTTGAGGGTCATGCATACCAATTTTGGGCCCATTTTGACAACTTTTGGTTTTTTGGCATTTTTGAGTTTTTGGTCAAAAACTCATAAATTCGCCATTTCATTTTGGGGATTCGTCAAAGGAGGAGAATGGTATCATTGGATGCCATAATTTGATGAGCACACCCTCAGTGATTTTCAGACCATTTGGAGATTATTTGCCCCCTCAAAATGGCGAAAAATGCTCACTTTTTGCACACTCTGCCCGGTCTATCAGTAGATTGCAATTTTCTGGTTTTCTACACACAGGTGCAGATTTGGAGGACTTCTAGGCATCAGATTGGGAAAATTTCAGTTGATCCAAAAATTAGACACTTATAGCTTTCCAACGAGCTATCATGAGCCTCATTTCGACACCAGGAAGGCTTCCAAATGTTTCCAGAAAGTCAGGGGACCTTTTGCTGATGAAATTTTGAAGTATTTTTGTAATTTTTGAACCTCTAAAATCTGTTTTTTTCCAAATGTGCGTTTAGCTATTTTTGCACTTGGAAAATAATGTAAAGTCAATATAATTCCCATTTTTAGCATTTTCTAGATATTTTATGAGATATTTTTGTGCCTTCGGCTTTGCAAAGCCTCAAGGACAAATTTAGATATTTTGATTAGGCCAATAGGAGAGGAAGCTGAACCATGAGGTTTTCCTCACTTGGCCTATTTATTCCACAAGGCTCTCATTGTAAACAAGGCTGAACTTGAGAGAAGAAGCAATATATGGTCATATGAGCTTTGGAAGGAAATACTTGTGCTATGCTTTTGGATTGCCTCTTGGATGTTCTTGGATGAATGATGAAGGTCTGTTAATGGATTCCATGACTTGGTAGAATGGTATAGTGTCTCTTCTATGTTGTTTTATTCTAGTTTTCATTCATGAATAGATGTTTCTTGCTTGCTATAGATCAGTAGAGAACAAATTTGAGAAATGCCCATGGAGGCACCTCAAATTTCCTGAATCTTCATAGCTTTTATGTTTTCTTCTTCCTTAGTTGCATTAATGAATTCTTAACTGCTCTTTAATGACTTGAGGATATTTTTGCTTGTTTCATTCATAGTTCTATGCTTGCTAAGTATGATTTAAGGTATGCCCTTCTTACCAATGGCCAGCCATAGTTCCATCCATGAAATTTCTCTTTGACTGATTAGTTTATCATCTTGTTGAACCAAGGAGGCCTAGTCCCGATCTAGCCCTTTGCCTAAAACTATGAAAGCTTGTTTGTCAAAGTGCCCAATAACTTAAAGACTATGTTTAGGCGTTCTGGCATAGTATTTTGAGTTGTTTTTCCATCTTAAGTGTTTTCCCCAAAGTCTGATAGCCATTTCCCGAAGTTAGAGAGTTAAACTCCTCTATGCATGGCTTGAATGTTTGTTTCTAAGTATTGATCAGCTTATAGTTACATTTTGCATGATTAATGGTTTTCCCTACCATGTTTATGTTATCTATTGAACTAGTTATGCTTGAAACTCCTTGTTATTCCCAAACTTGATTTCCATTTACTCCATTTTTCCCAAAGATCCTTTCTACCTTGAATCAAATCGTCCCTTCAGCAGCCTTGTGTCATCATCTAATAGCTTCCTTGACCTTTTGACCCCATAGCCCAGTTACTCTAGCATCTTGTTACCGATTTTATATCTTTGATCAATTTCATCCCTCACAAACTTAAAAAACCAAAACCAAAAAACTCACTTCATAACTAGCCTAATATCAGAACACCATAAGCAAACACACTGATATCTTTTACATATAATAGAGAGAGCCCTCTCTGAGTCCAGGAAGGCTAGGTCCTTGGGCTCCAAAGATTGGTTTGATGTTACACTGTCATTTGGCTTGCCAATCAGCCAAATCATGGGACGCTAACAGACAGGAGACAAGTGGGAGAGGTGGGCCATCCACAACTTCCTTTCCAGCTGCTTGGTGCGATCTAGAATAATCCTTCGATTGCGTAGCAATTGAGACAAGTGCAGCACCATTCATCATAAAGACCTGGGACCCAAATGGTGCAGATGGTGAGGGCTTCTCAACCATTTGGGTCTGCTGAGATGAGAACGGTTCTTTAAGAACTGCCGGAGTTCCTTTGGAGCCTTTCAGAAGTTGACTAATTTCTCATCGTCGGGGACAATCTTTGGTATAATGGTCTCCTTCATAGATAAGGCAGGGGTAGTTCAGTTTACGTTGGGAACCGTCATCAGTACGAGGTTTAGAAGACTCTGGTTTTGGGGCATCAGGTTTGGATTTTCCTTTCCCCTTCTTTTTTCCTTTGGAGGCCTTTTCCGTGGGATTAGCCTGAATGGCGTTGACCTTCGAAGTCTTGCCAAAATCTGGAGGGGTGGGAAGAGTATAATTATTGGAAGAATTGGACTTCTGCTTCTCATTAGAGGATTTTCGAGAATTTTGAGACACGGAACCAATGATACCATCCACCACTGGGGTAGGTGGAGCTTTAGAGGTTCCCGGCCATGGAGCATCAGTCAAAATGTCATAAAGCATTCCAGACTGAGAGTATACCAGATCAAGATACTGAGCATGCGTGATGGCTTGTTCTTCAATCACACACGCTCCCATAGCAATATCTTGAGCGATTTTGCTAACGAAGGATGTGGTGAACCAATGAGTTAGTAGCTGATCAGGTATATCAAACTTGATCAGTCTATGACGACGTCGCCACTCATGAATGTGATCAGATATGTGGGTGGATTTATCCTACTTCAAAGAAGTCAGGAGATGCGTCCCAGCTTCGTAACGAACCGGTAACTGGAAGTGAGTCAGAAAAGCCATGGCCAACATATTGAAATCTTGAAAGATGCCACGAGGTAATTTGATATACCACTTAGCGGCAGCGCCAGTAAGAGTGCGCTGGAAGAGATGTAGATGAATTGAATCATCCACCCAAGAGTTGGACGAACACCAGAGATGGTAAGTCATTACATGAGCTTGGGGGTCTTCTCCAGCTTTACCCTCAAACTTAGGGCAGTCACCGGGTACCTTGGTCGGAACCAGAGGCCAATAAGGATTGTGAAGAATCGGATCATTGGTTAATTTAGAAACGTCCGGTAATTCCAAGGTAGCCAAGAATGGCAATTGCGGATTGAACGGCATGCTAGGCCCTCAATATGGACTTGTACTTGTACTCCATGCTGGTTGAGTATATCCTTGCCCCCATGAGTTCTGTCCCACAGGATTTTGACCATAGGGGGTATAGGGTGTATAACCAGTTTGATTCGATTACTGGTAACCAGTGTACGGGGTTTGATAACCAGAGTATGGACCCTGATTATATGTCGGCCCCGTTTGAGCAGTATGTGGATTTGGCTGCTGAGTATAAGTGTAGCCGGGTTGTTGAGGATAATAATTAGAACCTTGGAGCGGGTTATAAGTCGGTCGAATTGACCTTGAGGATAGTAACCGCCTTGGGGTTGAGCGGGCTGCTAATAGGTGGGACCCTGCTGAGCCTGATAATTAGGGCGCATCGGTTGATTCGGTTGCGGCATCAAGTAAATCGGCTATTGGGCAGGGTTGACAGGATGTGCAGGTTGGCCTAGTTGGACAGGCTGACTTGGTTGAATGGGCTTCCCTGGTTGAACAGGTTGACCCGGGTGAACAGGTTGCACCAGTTGTGTAGGTTGACCTGGCTGATGCGGGACACTAGGCTGTGCCGGATGGGCTGGTTGGCCTGGTGGTGGAATGGGGCCAGGTTGTGCCTGGTAATCGGTTTGACCTGCAACAGGACCATAAGATGATCCTGGCTGATGTGCAACATTCAGAATGATAAGATACTGAGGTTGCATAGGTTGTGAAGGTTGGACTTGCCCCCCAGGACTATATAACGGCCTAGGTTGGTACCCCGGCTGACCTGAGGGTCCTTGAGGTTGCCCTGGTTGGACCCCAGGGTGAGGCTGCATAGGTTGACCTGAAGGGTTGTAAGACTGTCCTTGCGGACCGTATAACAACCCCTGCTGGCTCGAAGGGTAGCCTTGTAAGGGCTGTCCTTGCGGGTCATAAGGATAACTAGGCTGGCCCGAAGGTTGGCCCTGAAAGGGTTGTCCTTGCGGGTTATAAGATTGCCCAGCCTAGTTAGACAGAAAACCTTGAGCATGAAGGTGAGCCTCTGGAGCGGGTAAACATAAAGGATTCCCGTACTCATCGTATTGATATGGAAAAACGTAAACGGGGGTACCATCCTGTGCATAATGCAAAAAGTATGGGCGGTTGGGATCTTGAGAGGATTGTCCAACCTCGGGGTTCGATTGTTGTAGGGACAATCGATACTCCTCAGGAGAGATGTTCTCCAGGATAGCAGATGCTATATAGACGTCTTTGGGAAGTGACGCAGCCCTTACGGACTGAGTGGTAACAACAGGTGTAGATGCAGCCACACAGACAGTGGGCCTGACAGGTACAGAAGTGACCCGAGGGGATGACGTGATGGGTGTCCTAGGAGACGTCCCCAATGAAGGAATAACCGGCCTCGTAGAAGGAGTTGATATCCCCATAGAGGCGACGACGGTCATAATTTGACTTAAAGATCTATTTCCAAGGACCGGGCAAAGACATGACAGATAATTTGGGGTTGTCTTCTGGGAACAACTGGTAATCTTCACCAGACGTGGGGATTTCATCACTAGGAGAATGGCTGGATGAGCCCATATCTGAACCTTCCGCTAGATCTGCTAGGAGACGACGAGGACTAGGAGGAATAATAGAAGCTATAAAGGGTGAACCCGATGTAAGAGGAGGGAAATATTCGCCTACTCCAAATCCAAACCAAGCGTTGGATAAGGGCCAATTGAACTCAACTGGTCCTCTAAAGGGAAGCTCAGACAGAACCGGTCCCCTGTCGGGAAACTCGAAAACAATGGGCTGCTGATGTTTGGCAGAGGATTGAGAAACCTCTGATGAATCGCCCGTATAAGGACTACCAGTAGACGAAACTGAGGGTTCCGCCACTGTGAAAATAATGACGAAAGAAAAAGATCAAACACAACACATGGGCTAAAAACAAATCAAGGCACACAATCAAACGGCCAACAAGAAAATTCTAACAGGGCGTGTGATCGCAGGTGATTTATTTTACCACATTGAAAGTTAGAAACTTCACCGTTTCATCTTTTAAGAGTCGAGAAACGGATGAAAGGTGACTCTATCTCTTTCAATTTTGAAACAAGAGTGAAAGGACAAGCGCTTGATGATCCTTTCAAATTTAAAGAGTCAGAAAAGATCAAAATGACTACTCTGGTAATCTAGGCAAAGGGTGTACCGAATAACCGTGAACTGCAATATACACCTTGGTTTCAAAATGAAAGAGAAATCGACCAAGGACTTAACGTACATGTAGGCAATCTCCCTGAATGTTGTGTCTGGTGTATCATGGGTATAGGGCGGCAAACTCGGCTTCCTATGGATAAAGGATAGCAACCTAGTGGGGTCTCCCTTTATATACGCGATGGTACGGGGAGCACAAGTCTGTACTAGTGCTGTCTAAAGCCAAGAGGAGAACGACAACTACTAGGTTTAACGACGCCAGAACACGTCTCTAGCCTAGACCTCTAAATATTTCGTTAATGTTTCAATGCTGCCTTAGTGTAAATTGAATAAATTTTAATGTTAATCTTCAATTATGTTTCAATTTTTAGGCCGTAGCGAGTGTTATGTCTCAAAATATCCTAAATGCGTACTACATGCCATAGTATATCATTTCATTCGATGAAAGCTAATTATGAGAGAGTTAAGAGCTTTTCACACAGTAAAAAAATGACCAAACAACAACCAGTGATGTCTCTAATGAAACTAATGGAAACTAAAATCTTTTCTTTCCAAGTTACTAATCACTAATAACACAGAAAAGATTTAATTCACACTAACTAATCAAAAGCAAAAGAGATTTTTTTGTATTTTCAATGTTTAAGAGCAAAGTGCACTAAACAAAATGAAAACTAGTGAAAAGAACAATTTGAGAAGTGGTAGTAAAAGAGCAAAGATAAGCAAGTTTACTCAATGGCAAATACACAATCAGACTTCAAATTGACGAAAAGTCCTTCAAATCAAGAGGAATCCCAAAGACTCAAATGAACCATGTAATCTAGTCTCAAAATGAGACAAGGCGGAATTCAAATGAGGAAGAAACCAATCACTCAAACAACGCAACAAAACGATAGACAACCACCAAACGAATGCAGAGAAGCAATCAGAAAGTTGACTGAACAGATAGAAACCAAAAACTCTGACGGGAGGCTCAACACACAATAGCACCTAGATGCCCTAGGGCTAGAATGAAAAATCGATAGAAACGGGCAAACAACCAAAGGATAAAGGTCACAGTCAGTCAAACAAGGTTCTAGAACACTCAGGCAGTCATAAAAATGAAACCAAAATCACAGATCATGCTCAGAAAGCTCAAAACAGAGAAAACCCTAGCACCTTACATAATTGGCGCCACTGTTAGGCTGCAACTAGCGCCATAACAGAATTGGCGCGGCTAATACACTGGCAACGTGCGCCAATTGGCGTGACTGTCAGGCTAATAAGCGCGCCAGTTGAGTTTACTAAGAAAAAATAAAAAAGAGCAATCCAAGAAGCATATCAGGGATGGTGAGGCTAAACAACAGTGTAACACTTAGAAAAGAGCCAATCAAAAGAGCTGATCAAGTAAGAAAAGTCATGAATCGACCGAAAAGACAAGACAATACTCCAAATCAATGTCTCCCCAGTGGAGTCCCCAATTTTTTGTAGAGGTAAATCCCCTCTGCGGATAGAGGCAATCCCTACTAGCCCAGATCAGGTCTAGCAACAATCGTATCATGCTAAGGTGCAAGTTCCTAATTGCAATAGACCAAATTACGAAGAAGGCCTACCTCAAGTCCAACGTTGTTGCTCATAGAGAAGATAGCGCTCCCGTTTCTCTGCTCTGGCAGATCACAATTCTCCCACTTGTCGCGATCAAACACCTGCACATACAAGAAACATGACGAACACACAAGCGTAAAACCCAATATATGCAATTACGTATCAGTCAGAGAAGACACAACTCACGATCACAAAGTATGAACAACACGAGTGGAACCATAACCAAAGTCGCTTATCATTAATCAAAACAAAGGAAAATACAACCTAAGCTCTAACGTTGGATCTTCTTCGGTGGGTCGACAGAGGAGTACGTCTCGGTAAAGCTTGTCGGGATAAGGACAAATCTCTCTCTCTTGGGCTGTCTGACGATAATCTCCTTACAATTGATTCAGCTCTCTTCAGGTTAGCTTGCAAAGGGAAGATGACAAGCTTATATAGATGGTGGAAGGGGAGTTGCGATCCCTACAATCATGGGATTGGCCCTATCCTCAAGAAAGCTTCCATGATAGGTGGAAAACCACTTCCCCTACATGGAGATCCGGAGCCAAACCTCCCAACTCAATTTAGAGACCAGTTCAGGAATTGGTTGGAGTCAATCTTTTGCCATTTATTTTTAAAAAACACTCCTTATTAAGCCTAGCGCAGGTGCAACACTGGGACAGAGCGCCAATTGGCGCGCCCTCTTTGGTGGATTTCCACCATTGGTGCAAGGGCTGAACTGGCTAGTCGCGCCAAGGCTAAAAAGGCTATTTTTAGGGCTTTTCACAAGAAATTGTCTTCAGGGGAATGATTTTCCTTGTCAAGGGGGATGCCATGAAAGTGGTTTCAGGTCATGTCACTGCTCACAGGTCACAGAATAAGCCCTCCAATGTGCGGGATGGGGGATTGCAGGGACGGTGACAAATTACTATGTAACACTCCCTATCAACTAGTATATGGCATGGATGAAGTCTTCCCAACATCCTTGGGAGTTCCAGTGATAAAGCTCCTCCAAGAGGTGCAATCAGAAGAGAATGAAATGCAAAGGAGGCTGAACTAAACCATTCATTTGCAGCAGTCAAGAGAAGAAGTTTACAAAAGGAAACAAGGAGTACAAGAAAACATCAAAAAGATCTTTGACAGAAGGACCAAGGCTAATGATTTTCACATTAGAGACAAGGTACTAAAATGGGATTCAAGGAGAGAGGACGAAGGAAAGCATGGAAAATTTGAAAATTTGTGGAAGGGTCCTTACATCATTCATTCAGTTAGAGGTAACAATGCATTCTTTTTGAAAGAGCTGGATGGAATCAATTTATTTGGAGGTCCTGTCAATGGCAGGATGCTCAAACACTACTTTTGTTGAAATTCCTAAGTTGAAGCTTTCATTCATTTTACATAACATTGATTGATGAGAAATTAGAAAAACAAAACACAAAAACAGAGAAAAGATGAAAAAGAGGGAAGATTTAAAGAAGAGTTACAACCCCATACCCAAAAAAGAGTATTGCTAAAAGTGTGCAAGCCTAAATGCCACTACTTGTTAAGAAAAGTAGTCTTCTTTAAATCATACAGCCTAATCATGATTAGAGATGTTTAAATTTCTGCTGATAGGTTAGTGAAAGAAGACTTGTCAAACTATTTAAACTTGACTTGTCAGTAGGATAGATTAGGAAAAGAAATTGCTGGTTCTCAATGCCCAAATTTGAACCAAGGAGGAAGAGAGGGATATATAAACAAATGATAGATCATAGCGATCATGTTTTCTAGTTTTGATTGTACAAAAATAATGTCTGTGTGCAGCTTGTCTAAATGCCACAACCCATGAAAAATTAGATTGTTTGAAATTGGTTTGATCATGTTTTCAATTTCATATTAGTAGGTTAGAGAATAAAATCTGTCAAACAGCTTAATCTTGACAAATAAGTAGGCTACGTAGAGAATAAAAAGTTCATCGGCCTAATATGAACTTTGGAAGTGATAAGGGTACAAGTAGATAGTTTGTTTATGCTTTCAAAAGATAAGGATGTCAAGGGTTTTCCAGTCCAAGTGCACCCAAAATAAGAAAAAAATGTTAGGAAAAGTATGATGGGTGGGTAGAAATGAGGCTGAAACAAATATGTCTTTTTCAGATTTTGAGATCATAGTTTTAAGAGAACATCAGCAAATGAAGGAAAGAAATCTGCAAAGTGCAAGTGAGTCACTAGTCTTCAAAACTCAGAAATTTGATCTCTGAGGTCCTGGAAACCTCCTGAAAAAGAGCTTCCCTCCCCAAGTGGAGCCACTGTTAGTCATCAATAATTTTTTCTATTTTTGTAGATGATTAAATATTTGTCCTAGATTTCTAAAAACAAGATTCCCAAATATTGTGAGTTTGAGAAATCTCACTACCTTCATTATCCTTAAACCAAAATTTTCACTATTATACTATTCTTTCATTCCATGGTTAACCTACCACTCCTAAAGGACCCCTGATGGGCTTATGCCACTCATCTATATCCTATTTTCCCACCTACAACACTCTGTTTTGCCTTTGCCTCATCCCTCCACTTTCCATTTAGGATTACTAATCAGCCTGCTCCTTCCCATGTTCACCAGGTGCCTCAAGCATTGATGGTCTCAAAAATATCTCTGTAGGCTCTTTAGATAAATCAAGTACATTGGATTTTTGGATCTTTAATACATCAGTTTGTCTAAAAACTCTATTTTTTCACCTGAAGACCCCAAGCCAAGCTTTCAGTCAAAGACCAAGTCAAAGCAGCCTCCCACTAGGTCATTAGGGTTTCATAGGTTCAAGGGTCATCCTTGGTGTTTTAAGCATTGATTTTCCTGTGCTAGAAGCTAGCTCAAATATGAAAGAATACCAGCACATGCTTGTCCAAATAAATCAGAAAATCCCCAAGGAGGATCACCTTATCAAGTTCAAGTTCTGCAAAAGGCAACTGTGCATTTTGGCATTTCTGCAGGAGTGTTAAAGTGACTATCAACAGAGAATTGATAAGGTAAGAGGCCTTCTTGTCATTTAATACATTCACATAAAAGAGGGAGGAAGAATTTTGTGTTCAAGAAGACTTAGGGTTTCTAAAGCCTGGTTGAGCCAGCAGTGTGCCAAGCAAGGAGCCAATGCAACAAAAAATATGAAGGAGGCACACCAAGAAAACCAAGCATGAAGAGAAGTTTTTAGAAATTATGGATGAAAAAAGGAAAAAGGTGAGGTAAATTGGATAGAAAAGAATGAACTTGAAAGGCTTATAGAGAACTTAGAAGAAAACAATGATAATTGTTCTTAAACATCCCAGAAACCTAGGGTTTTGGAAAGATAGTCAAAATAGGTAAAATGAAGATGTTAGACCTCCATGATGACAACAGAAAGAAGGTTTGAAGGGATTTTTGTGTGTTACATCCCAAAATTTTTCAAAGCTAAGTTTACCATGCCTAAGGATCAGTGAAGGAGGTGAAGACGGAATTTTCAGCCCCCTGCCAAGTAAAAGATGGTTTGAGTTTCAAGGTAAAGACAAAAGAAGTTTTGGAAATGTTGCCACTGTGTAAGTATCTGAAGTTGTCAAAAATAAATTTAGCAAGCTTCAAAGATAAGAGGAAGAGCCACTTCAAGGTTTTCATAATACCTGCTAAGTGAAAAATGTTCAAGGACATAGACAAGCCAAAGAAAGTAAGCCTTGTGGCTCAAACAAAATCTGCAAAGAAAGGAGGTAAGGAGTATCAGTAAGCAAAGTTTTAAATTATAAATTTAGGATCCTACAAATTAGAAGTGGCCTAGGGAGGTGAAAGGCATTGTTTAAAACTCATGGTAGTGGCAAAAGAGTGATTGTCTCAAAGGTGTCAAAAGCAGATGTATCAAGCCTCAGAATTAAAAAGGTCAAAGTTCACCATGTTTAGAAAACTTGCATACAAACACTGAAAGGTGGCTAGTAAATTTTTTTTTGAAGGAAAGCACATAAAACTGTGTAAACACTACTGTGTACAATCCTCCAAACAAGACATCAAATGAGCATATAAATTCTCAAGGAGAAAAAAATAAAAATCACTCAGAAGAATTTTAAGTCTCCTACACTTCAAAGTGTCAAAGGGCTTAGTGAAAAGTGAAAGGACTCAAAAAATTAGGAGATGGGTTCAAAAATGATTTAGTTTGAACCTCAAACATATAAAAGGTTATTTTGAGTTTTCTTTAATTCATTGATCCCTTTCAGAAGAATTAGAAGCCCTCATAAGGAGAAACTGTGAGTTTTTAGTCAAAACTCAGCAATTCCACCCGGCGCCATGCGTTCAGGTCGGCGCTTCACATTCAAGGTCAAGCGCTGTGCGTTTAGAGGAATTCCCTGTGCAAACTTGCACTACGCTGCGTGTTCAGAGGTGTACTACGCGTTTGCCTAGGAAGTTTGATAGGTCAGTAAACCCACTACGTTGCACGTTCAACACTACATTTTCAGCAAACCCGACAGGCCCTAGAGGCGTGCAGGCACTACGCTTTCGCCAGGGAAGCTTAACACCCATGTAGAGGTGTGAAAGCACTACGCTTTTAGTAGGGAAGCCCGAAAGAGGTGTGCAGACGTTGTGTGTTCACAACCCGACAGACCCGACACACGTGCAGGCGCTGCGCTTTCGGCCAGAAGCTCCTCTTGCACCTACAAATGCCTAAAAAACATCAAAAATGCCTCCAAGCTACTATCAAGGGTCTTCAAGAGCATTTATAAATTGGTAGGTGGATGTCATACTTTTCCCTCTAGTGCATTTTCATGATTTAAAGTCAAGATAGATTGAACAAACCCTAAAGGAGTGAAAACCCTAAATCTTCATGCTAAGTTACTGTAAGAGCAGAATTATAACAAGTAACTGATGTTTTTCCATGAGTTCTAGCTCTCCCTCACATTCATATACTTACACCTTCATTCATCCCTCTCACTCACTTGCAAAGGCTGCCTTCTTACTATCATTCCATCACTTCTCATATCAACTTCACAAGAAGAGCTAGGGTTTGTTTCAAAACAACAGTAATCAAAATGTTAGGAGGACGAAATGGTAGTGGTGACGAAGGCCAATTTCCTAGGAGGTAGAAACACATAGGTGGGAAAGTTAATAGGATTGAAGCCCAAAACACTATGGAGCTTAATGCCCCCCCTATGATTGTCACATGTTTCGAAAATGTGGGGTGTTTTTCATTTTTGTGAAATAATCCAATAGGTGCAAAGTCACCCTGAGCTCACTAGGCTATTTATCCTCAACCTACATAATAAACAAGTGAGTCTTGTAGGGGTAAACTTTGAGCTGTCATCAGATGCCATTTCTATTGCCACTGGAATAGCTAATGTTGGTGAAAAATGGTTCAAAAGAGAAAATTTAGACATAACCTTCTATGAGCCATTTCTTAAACCCAGATACAAAGAAGGCTGCAAATATATCTTCCCTTTTTCACATTTTCTGGAGAGGTATGCACCCTTGATGAGGGTCATCATGAAATATTTTACATGTGAGGGAAGGTACTCTAGACTTTACTCCTATCATATCAGATTACTCATGCACTTTACTAGGGTTAAGATGCTTCATTTACCCTACTACCTCTATAGGAGTATTGACAAGATGTCTTCTATTGTACAAAAGAGGAACTATTCCCAACAAATGCAAAGTTTGTTTCATCGCTCTGTAATCAAGGTGGTTGTGCTACATCAGTTGGAGCAAAAAGGCATAACATGGGAGGTTTTCATTACCCATGAAGTCTTCACCAATCCACAACCCCATCATCAGCAAAATTTTCCCTCATCATCTCACCCTCCTCCCCATACTCCTCAATCAACTCCTACTGATCATGCTTCATCATCTACACATGTATCCTCACCTCAAGAAAACCTTCCTTCCTCACCCTCTCCCAATGTATCAGATCAAAAGGGAAGTGGCAGTGAACAATCAAATGACCATGAAGGAGGAGGTACTGATTAATCAAGAAATAAGGATGAAACAAGAAGAAATGAGGAAATTGAAGAGGCAGAGGTCAGCAATGACAACAGTGACACCAAGGACCAAAATTTCAGTGAAGCTGATGATAAGAGTGAAGAAAATGAAGAGGCTGATAATAGAAATGAAGATCACAACAATGATGAGGCAAGCAGCAGTAAGGAGGAACATAGCAAAGAGCATGACAATCAAACAAAGAGCCTTGGGGACGGTCATGACAGTGAAAACAGTGAGGCTCCTAGTAGTGATGAGGAGAAAAATGAAGAAGTAGAAGAAAACAATGTAGAAACCAATGATTACACATCTAACAGTGAGAACACAAATGAAGAAAAAGGTCAAGAAGACATGGAGGTAGATGTCAATGAAGATGAAGTAAATAATGAAGAAAGAAGCCAAGGTAGTGATGATGATGAGGTTGGAAATAGCTCACAGCACCAAGAAGACAGTGAAGCTGATATCAGTAAAGGAGAAAGGGATAATGATACAAATGAAGAAGTGAGCCAAGATGTCAGTGAACCAACCAAAGATGACCACAATCATGGAAACAAGACGTATGGCACTAAAATGAGTAGAATTGAACCTCTTCCATTAACATACCAAAGAGGGGAAAGGCATGTGTTTGTTGACACTAAAAGGTAAGGGGCCATGCCTTCCACATCCACTAAGCCACTGGATAAAGGCAAAGAAAAGGTGAAGGAAGAAGAAGAAGGTCAGCATAAGGTTGAACAAGAATTTGAAATCATTGACCTTGATAGTGGAAATGAAGTTGAGGAAAGGGTTACAAGCATATTGTTCCAAAGCAAAGATGTAGAGATTAGGGACCTACAAAGACATCTTGGCATGGAAAAGTATATCATTAAGTATTATAAGGATGAGAACAAGTAGCTGAAGAGGACACAAAGGTACCTCGGTCTACAGAAAAAGATGGCCAAGCACTATGCATTTAAAAATCAAATTGCAAGGGCCAAGCTCAAAGGATCCCTTTCCGAAATTCAAGCACTCAAGGAGGAAAAACATCACAAAAACGTTGAGATCTTAGCTTATGCTTCTCTACAGGCATCCCAAACTCCATGAAGAAAATATTTGCAAATTTTGGGAACTTTTTGGAAATTATTTGTTTTTGCTGATTTGAAGGGCCGAAAGCGCAACAACCTTGGCGGTACGCTTTTCCTACAAGCATCCTCGGGAGGAAAAAATTAAATTTTTGGAAATCTCAGCTCAAGTACAAAGTGCTCACCAAATTTCAGGTCATTTGGAGTTGATTTGGTCCCTCAAAAGGCCCAAAAACACACCAATTTTCACCTTTTTGCCATGTTTTCATGGTTGGCGCTGTGCCTTGAGCAGCCTTGGGAGATTTTATTTTTGAATAGGTTAATGGAGCTCAATCATAAAACCAAGGGAATTTTTGGAAATTAGACTCAACAGGATTTCAAACGAGCCATCCCAGAGCCAATTCCGACATCAAGAAGGCCTTCAAAACTTGGATGCAAAATGACTCCATTTTCTTGTGCAAGTGCTACGCCTCCAGACCTCAGAAGCTGCCCCCTTGTAAAATCTGTTTGAGGAGTTATGTTTAAGTTATCTTTCATTTATTGCAATATTTATTATGTGCATTGGGCCTTGCATGGCCTCTTTGGACATAAATGACATTTACGATGTATTTATGGTTTCTAGAAGCCTATTAGGGTTTCCACCTCCTCATTTCCTGGTTAAATAGAGCATTGAGGCCTCATTGTAATTTTTGGATGTTAATTGAGAGTAATATACAAACTTTGAGATTGAAGAGAAATTGGCTTTAGTGCTTGATGATGGCTTTGGACTGTGCATATGTGGATTGAGCTCACTCTTAGGATTCATTAAGCTTGGTTATATGGTGATTTTTTCCATCTTTGTATTTGTTTTCTTCAGTTCTCAATATGTTTCTTTTATCATGGGATAGAAATATTAGAGTACGATATGCCTTTGGTACCCTTGTTTGTCTGCATCCTTTGATTTCTATGTTTTCTTCCTCATATTTTTGCTAAAGAATCCTTGAATGCTCTTTGGTATTATTAAGATGATATGGTAATCTTTTATTTGTTTACAAGCAAGTTTTAGAGAATCCTTCACTGCTTCCTTAACTTACTTATCTATTGTTTCTAAGATATGCTTAGCCTAGTTGATATTGAAGAATCCTTCATTGCTCTTCAAGTTTTTTATGTTATCATCTTAGAAGCTTTTCCTTGTTTAATAGTTTGTTAAAGGATCCTTGATTGCCCATTAACTCACTATTTTCACAACTCCATGTTCATTTCATTCTCCCTAGACCTACTTAGATCCATTTGGCCTTGTCAACTTTCCCTTTGAACTATCCTTGACTCATTTTTATACTTTTCAAAACCTTTGTAGACTCCATAGCCCAATGGATTGATCCTCTCTTACTTTTCTTATTCTTTTTGACAACCTATCCAACTGAAAAAACAAACAAGAAAACCCTAATCCTTATAACTAGCTTAAAATCAAAACCTAAAAGCTATCAAGTTAAAAACTTTTACAAGCAAACATTAGAGAGAGCCCTCTCTGAGTCTAGGAAGGCTAGGTCATATGACTCCAAAGATTGGTTTGATGTTATCCCTGTTCATTTTTTCTTGCCAATGTGAAAATTACGAGGACATAACAGATGGAATCCAATCAAATCAGGCAAAACTTTGAATAAAAAATAAGTGCAGACATTATGAAGAACCCCAATAAAGTATGGAAGGAAAGAGAAATCGGGAGCCTATTACCTCAATAACATAATGAATCCATCATAGTCTTAGAGGGAGATGCTCTTGGAAGCAACGCAAATATCCAGCCAGTAATAGATAAGAAGCAACATCCTAGGGGGAGAGCAGTTCATAAATAGTCCCCATAAAAGTAGTCTAAGAAAAGCTCCTTGGAATACTATCAATTGAATTGTATATAGAGCAGCAATGATTCTGGAGTTGTCCTAGAAAGGAATATGGAGTGACATTCTTTTAAAACAGAATGACAGAATAAGAAAAAGGTTAATGAACCCAGGATCAGATTCAGTATATTGATTATTACTGTTGAGAAAAGTGGAGAGCTCAATAGTAGAAACTATGAAAGTTGTATTAACTTTGGGTGTATGTGTGCACTGAAGTGAAATTACTGCATGGATTATCAAATTAGTTTCAATTGGTATTTGGAACAAGCAACCTGCCTATCAGCAGAATACCAGCAGAATACCAAGTGTTATCAGTGGAGCAGTGGTATGGTACATGTCCTCAAGATTAGAGTATTATCGAAGAAGTACATCAAGGTAGTATTCCCAATGTTATCAGCATTATAGTATATGTGGATTAAGCTTTGGTTGCTCTAATTATTGCAAAGTATTTTCTGATTGTAAATACTGGAGAATGCCGAGCTGCATTATCAAAGCATGAAAAGGTCATTAAAGTGCTAAAGGATCATTATCTCATTTAAATTTGAAGTATTATATTGAGAATTGAAGCAGTATCTATTCCTAGATATAACTACATGCCTTTCCCAAGTCAGTACAGATAAAACTTCAAGGCCTCTTTCTTAATATCATTCATAAAACTGTGTGAATTTTGTTTTCTGATATTGCAATTAAACAACTTGAAGATGTTTTGATGAAGATCATTATGATAGAACAATTAAAGTATCTGAAGTATGAAGGACTACTTGTGTTAATCTTACTATCTGAAGCTCAAGAGTATTTTATTGATTCATCTAAATCCTACTTAAGCATAAATGAATTGTTGGTATTTCACCATTACAGAGAGGTTGATCATTGGCATACATAACCCCCTTATGTCATAAATAAAATTGTATAGTTGATAAGTGAGACTGACCAATGAATTGAATGTATCTAGCCTTAAGGGTTTGTTTTAAAAATACTCTGTACAATATTAAAGTCATTGGGTCATTTAGATTGAAAGATAGGCTAGTTTTACAACAAGTTGTAAGGATTATTGAGATTCATTGTTCACATCTGCATCAAGGGCCTTTCGGCTATTAGTGTAATATCCCTGTCAGCAGCTAGCAAAAATCACCAACAACAGTCAGTAAAGGTGAACCACATCTACAAAATATATATTGGCATCATAATATTTGAACAAATGTGTACTGCAAATGTGTATTGGAGAAGAAGAAATATTCCATCTACAACCTTCCTCAACAGATATGTATCTCAGATGAAGATCATAATATAGACTGAAGTATATTTGGAGCCGACTTTATATGTTGTATGGAGCATTCTCAATATTTTAGTATTACTCCAATGATGCATCTCTGATTATATAAGTCTGGTAAAATTTGTTCTATGAAGTGTCCTTATCATCACTTTCAGCTCTATACAAGTGCAAGGAGTCTATGATTTGGGATGGTATTAGCTTACTGTGTATATACATACAAGTTCAATGATTCTCAAAGTGTTCTCCCAAAAGCTCTTGTACACTAGTCTGGAGTAGTAAGGTATAAAGTCAGAAGAAGAAGGCCTCTACACAACTAAGAGAGAAATAATGAAAAGATGGAAAATACACTGAGAAATGTGCAACCCTTTTCCATTGATGTCAAAGGGGTAGGAAATGCAAGAAGAAGAAGAAAGGCTCATCTAAAAGAAAGGAGAGGAAAAAAGACACCTCTCAAAATGAAAGTGGGGGGGATGTCTTGGAGGAAGTTTTGGAGTGTTTGAGGAAGTGTTGCCATCAATTCCAAAGGGAGGGATTGTTGGAAATATTGTCATTTATGGCAAAGAAGCATGAAGGAGCAACACCTGAACTATCATTAATACAAAGCAGAAGAGAAGCAACAACAATAAGGGAAAGAATCAAATAAGGCAATAATGCAGTAAGAAAACATAAAAGAGAGGCAGAGGAGAAGAAGAGAGGCAAGGAGCAGCATTAGACCATCAGCAAAGGAGTCAAAGGAGCAAAGGCAGCAAAAAGGCAAAGGAAGAAAATGCAGCAAAGGCAGCTAAGAAGCAAAGGTAGCAAAGGAAGTTAAGGTGGAAAAGGAGCAAAGGCAACATAACAGCAAAGGAAGAATCGTAAACTTGTTGGGCATAGTCGTGAACGTGCAGTAAGCGTGATAATCCCAAGTCAGAGTGAATAACAAACATAACAACAAGTTCAGGAGAGATCATCTTTTTAAAAAAAAAAAGGACAAAATGAACTACTTCAGAGCACAACATAAGGCAATTGGATTTGCAAGACACAATGAGGACCATAGATCTTACAAAATCCTTTGTTTAATTAAATATCATATTAATCATATAGTAGAAAGTAATCAGATTTGAAAGAAACAACGAGGACCATATATCTTGCGTAGATCAATGGTGGAAGATCATATCACAACTGTGAATATATCGCAAATCGCAAGAAATAGAGGGTAACCACAATGTAAATATTATAAAGTGAGAAGTGTGATGAGGTGAGGACCATTAGATCTGGGTGCAAATCAATGGCGGATGGCGAATCGTGAGTTCGCACATCACAAATGTTAGCAGATAGCGCTAAGTTATATTAATTTTTTTGCGATGCGGTAAGGTTAGAAAGTTACGATGCAGGGAAAGGGAGGAACCATGTGTCGGCACTACGCATTAGCACACATCACATAGTTCATGTTTTTGTGCTTAAGGTTTGCACGGTAAGCTATGTTGGATGCGATGCGATACAATTGCATATGGCACAAGTTAGGAGATACGTTCAGTGCTAAATGTTAAAAGTTGTGGGAAAGCGAAGTGCGGTGTACTATGATTGGTCAGGTATTGTGGGACCTGATAACCCCTGTTCCGCATCTGTTATGTGCAATTGGTTATAAGTATGCATTTTTTGATCGCTAACGTATGTATGTGGAATAAACTCCAATATTGTACTCTGTTGCGTTAAAAGGTATTTTATGTGGGCCATGACCCAAAGGTCTGCGGTGTTTGTGTAAAGAAGCCCATCAAGATGAAAAGTGTCATGTAGATGTGGTCATGTATTAAAAGAAAAGATTGAACAGAACAAGAAAAGGGTTGGGTAAGAAAAAGGACCCGGAGCTCGTACAAAACAGTGCAACAACATGGGTCCAGTCAGAAAAAAATGCGGTCATGCAACACAGTTGGAATATAACTGCAGAAACATAAAGACAAAGGGACAACAAGCAGAAGAGGACAAACACACAATAAATCTAAGAAGTTGAAAGGGCTGAGTGAAATATTTGATTGTAACTGTAACTGTAAATTCATTAATTACTTTACATTGTTTGTGATGCAAAGGCAAGTCTCTGTAGGCATAGGCAAAACTCCATGACTACAGTAATGATTAATTCTAATGTAATATCCTGAAATGAAAAATGAGGAATCAAATGGGTGGAAGGTAGAGAGTCAGGCATGTTCACTCCATATTCCATGTAGAATAAAAGAAATCATGAATTTATCTGTATAAAATAGGTAATATCAGTATGTAGAAGGATACAAAAAAAAAGGAAGAGAGAGAGAGGGTGTAGTAAATTTGAAGAGTGAGGAAGAGGTTAGAAAGCTTTAGAATTGAAAAGAACAAAAGAATGTAAGAGAGTTGCAAAAGGCTAGAGAGTAGAAGAATAAGAGAGAGAGCTGATATGAAGTAAAGGCTAAAGAGGCAGTAGTGGAGAAGGAGTATAAGAGAGCTTATATCCAAGTAAATCAACATTTTAAGTTTCAAGATGAGTGAGAGGATTGTAGTCTCCTTTCAAGTAGTAGCTTGATAAATTTCCAATTGTAGCTGGTTGAGGTAGGAGTCTCTTGTGGGTTGTAGCCTACAGAAAAATACATGGGATTTGGTGCTTCTGTTTCAAGTTGTAGCTTGATATATGTCCAGTTGGAGCTTGTTGAGGTACGAGCCTCCTGTGGGTTGTAGCCTATAGAAAATAGATGGGAGTTGGAACTTCCTTGCAAGTTGTAGCTTGCAGAATTTGATGTAGTAGCCTCCTATAGGTTGGAGCCTACAGAAAATCAGTGGTGAGAGGGAGTTGGAGCTTGCCTTTGCATCACAACAATAATAATTTGTCGTTTTCTCCCTTATGGGTTTCAACTTATATCTATTTTCTATGTGCTTGATGATTATGTGTTGATGTGATCTTTTAATCTACTTAATTACTTGCTCTACACACATTAATTTCGTTGATTCATTATGTATTAAGATGCTTATGAATTGAAGGTGTAATTGAGTTGAATGAAAAGAGTTTTAAAATGTCCATGAATGTAATAAACTGATTCACCCCCCCACCCTCTCGGTTTAGCTAAGAGTTCATCACCACTTTCTTGAGATGACTTTACGAGCACAAGATTACACAACTAATTGGAAATTTAATCTAAGAAACCATTCATGAAATTAATCTATAAAATAGTAATCAAATTAAACTATGAATTGACAGGAATCTAACTATGAAAACGATGCGAAATTAATTATGAATTGGCAAGAACAGAAATAATGAATCAACAGGAAATTAAATAATGAAATTTAAACAACAAAACAACTAAAATACCTCCTTTCCGTGCAAGGGCCCTTTGCAATAGAATGAGTCAAAATATCTAATCGACTACATGTGCATCAAAGGATCTAGAACTGGTCTTCTTATGATCAAAATTAGAGTTTCAAAAGCATACACCGAATTATCAAAAATTAGGATTGTTTCCCAGTTTCAAAAGACTGGTATTTAAACAAGTTTCAGATTTAATTGTTTGAGGCATTTCCGCTTACATATAACAACTAGAACTGAATTTAGAAGTCTAGATAGAAGCAAATTTTTTAATGGGTGTCTCTTGATTTTCTACGTTAGAAAAAATCGAGAGTATTTAGTTCACAGATCTCGTTATTTGACTGACATTGACCACAAGCATAGGAATGTTTTCTCTTCGAATTTGAATATGTTTATGGGATACAATCCATGTCTAGATCATTCAAGAGATACCCATATGACCCATTTCCTTATTTTCTTCTCAAAACCTGTCAAACCATAACAGTAGCTGCAGAAACAATGATTAGTTGCAGAATTGCACACATTGTGTACCTAGTTACACAAATTTATTTAAGTAAAAAAAAACATCATAATTTAAAGTAGAGATCATTTAAATTCTTTCTGTGATATGAAATATGTCAATTATCATTGATTGGAGTCATGATTTTGTGAAAAAGAAATAAGAAATGATGAAAAAGGGTTTCAAAATAAGAATAGTTCTAAGGTTCAACAAGATATACTACTCCAATGTTATCCAATGCTTGTTTTTTTTTTAGTTCCATTAAAACTGCATTTTATGGATCGATTGGATGCTTGAATGATACAACATTGGAGCTTAGTGTGACAACATTTACAGTCCCGGGGTGATGGTATTGAACTAGTAGATGGGATAGGAAGGGTTCGAGTCTCTATATCAAGACTTGTGGTGCATTCTTAGCTCTTTAAGGTTATGAATTTAGGGTGAATTATATTTAGCATTGCATCATTTGGTATCAAAGTGAAAGGTTCGCTCCATTTTAGAGTATTGAAGCAGTGGAAGTGTAGAGAAGTTGTAGAAAGATCGGATTTGGAATCTGAAGGATTGGAAGACAACTCTAACTGGGAATGAAAAGTTGTATGAGTTTCTTTAAGACATATTGGAACAAAATTTGGTAGGGTTTGAAAAGGTACCTTGATACATCCTTGAGAAAGATCAGAAACAAATCAAAAGCATAGAACAGAGCAAGGTATTTTGAGTCATTGAAGTAGCCTAGAAAGACAAAAGAAATTACAGCAGGGGAAGTGGTTGCATGAGAGAAGTAATGAATGAAGAGTTCACTGTCCAAGTGACTAGATTGAGTAAAGGGTGGAAGTTTAGTACTTTCGTGTTATAGATATAAAAGGAATTAAGACAGTAGGGAACAGTGTAACCAAAGGAGTTCGTAGCAAGTTGGCAGTGAAGGAAAGTGACAGATGTAGTGTATGATGATGTGTAAGTGGACCAAAGGTGATGATTTGTATTTCTCGGTTACTTGTGAAGAGAATAATTGATTTCAGGTCCTAGCAACAAGAAATGAGGATTTGGCCATGAATCTATCTAGTTGAAGTCTAGATGAAATGATGAGTAAAGTTAAGTGTTGAAAACATAAAGAAAGCTTTAGAGGATAAAGCTGAGTAAAGAGGTTTACGGCTGAACCAAATAGAAAAATAAATTGTTAAGGAAGGGAGGATGATTGTAGTTCTCCAAAAGAAGTGAGAGATTGGAAAAGCAACAGCCTGGGAGCTTTGAAAGTTGAGGAGTAGGAGTACACAAGAGGAGGCCCTGTGTGGAGAATATAGAAGAAAATGAGTCACTAAGAAGATGAATTGGTATTGGAGACAAGCATTACACTTGTTACAAAGATAGAAGAGGTAGTTTCAACTCACAAGGTGGATCAAGTTGATTTCATAGAAGACAGAAGAAGAGATGGCCATTGATGGTTAACTTAAGGGTTCAGAGCGAATTCACAAACAGAAGAAAGAAATCAGCATAGATGTCAGTAGAAGACTAAGCATGGAAAATCTTGGTGTGGTATCTATAGAAAGGTTGATGGAGTCATCTTGTAGAGATGGATTGTTTGTAGTCCATGATGAACAAAGAAGAGTTCACAAAGGAAAGAAGACTATGGCTACTGACAGTCATAGTAAAGGTTGTAAGGGAGATTATGAAAGATTAAGTAAGAACAAACTTGATAGAGAATTAGCTGTGATGAAAGTGCAGCTAGAAGTGTTGAGAGAATACAGAGAGGGGAATATGGAAAACCAAAGGTATGGTTGGATTCTTCGGAAGAAAAGAGTCAAGTGGAGTCAGTTGCAGAGTAGGTTGAGACATGAAAGACATGTGCATATAGAACAAGAACTTAGAAGAGCTTAATTGAAACATAAGATGTATGCTAAGGAAGAAGTTTACCTATGTGAACCTGAACAAGGGTCTATTTTGGGTGAGAGGGGTGATGAGGTTGAAGACGTAAGACTAGCTAATGGTTTCATGGATCCTTGGAAGGATGAAAGCCAGTTGAGAGAGTTGAATTTTGAGACAGTAAAAGAGCATACAATGCCCTATGGTTTTGAAACTGATGGTTGTTGTGTGCTTGCAGGTCATGTAAACTTGGAGGAAAATAGGTGGTTATTGGAAACTGCCATATCAGCAGGAGAAAAGATGACTAGTTGTGGTCATGTAGATAGTTTAGATAAGAGAGATGGAAGATAGTCCTGTGACACTATCATCGAATCAAGAGGGAAAATGAATATCCATAGTCATGTGAAGAATAGAGAGAAAGATTATAGTCAAGTGAAGGAAGATGTCCAGTTGGATGACATCCAGAGGACAAGTCAAAAGGATGTTGACAAAGGAATTCTTTATATCAAAGAAATGCTCAGTAAGATAGAAAGGCCGATTCAAGAGAATAATGAAGATGGGTGTTATGGATGGATGATGAGAAAGAATAAGGTGCAATGGTTTGCACTGAAGAAGAAGGAGAGACAAAAATCATTGGCTTGGAAGAAGGATAAAGGGTGTAAGAAAGCTGAGCTTGAGAAAAAGTTGATCAAGAAGGAAGGGATCCATTCATATGAATATGAATCAAAGAGTTTTCTCAGGAAAACTAATGAAGCTAATATAAAACTAATGGAGAATCTTATGGTGTATTCAAGAAGTGAAAGTAAACTAGAAGAATTAATGATGAAATTATCTAAGGAGACCTTAGTGTCTCATAGTTTTGAAACTAATATTTTGTGTGTGAATGCAGGAAACACTGAAGAAGGGAAATTGTTTAATGTTGCAATAGGGGAAAAGAAGAGAAAAGATCTAGTTTTTCAAAATATGGAAGAAGGACATTCACATAATCTTGTGATGCAGGAGGAAGGGAATCTATTAAACAAAACTGTAATGAATTATGCAGGTATTGAACAACTATTGAAGACTGAAGCCAAAGAAGAGCATCTATTGAAGGTTCTTATAGAAGATGTTAGTATGAATCCTTCGTCGAAGTGTACGAAAAAGGACCACTGCTACGCATAACTAATAGCCCTAACAACAAAAGTGGCTGCCGATATCTTCAGATCTGCAATTAGTTAGACAAGAAAATAGCTGCAAAATACCAGATCTATGTATGGAAAGACATTAAGCAGTAAAATAAAGGGTTTGCTCCATGCATCCAACAGACAAGACAAGAACACGATTTTTTGAAAGAATTTTATATTACAGGGCACCTGGGAGGAAAACAAGAAGGTGTATCCAACTCTCCTCAATGGGATGGGTTCTTTGTAGTCCTCAGCACTTCAGATCTAAGCTTTCTCTCTCTTGTAGGTGTAGAAAACCCAATGCAAAAAATAGAGCTCAATGGGAGCAAATGATAGAAATGAGACCAAGTGTATAGATCTAGAGTGATCTAGTAGGCCACCAAAGGTCAGAATGATAGGGAAAACCCTCCTATTTATAACAAAATATTGGGTCATTCTAGATCTTGGTGCATGATTAAAATAATGTTAACCAAATCTAGATCCACCTTTTATGGAATATTTTATTATATTTTTTGGAGGGAAAAGGTATTTGACTTGGGTCAAATCCCTTAATTAGTCAAAATAAATAAATAAATGATTTATTTATCTTTTTAAGGAAGCTATGAAGATAATCAAAGAAATAATGATTTATTTAATTATTTAAGGAAGTGGTTGAAAGATAATTAAATAAATAATGATTTATTTAATTATTTAAGGAAGTGGTTGAAGGATAAGGAAATAAATAATGATTTATTTAATTATTTGTGGGTGATTTGGTTATATTTAACAAGGAATATTATCTAAATAAGATTTAAATAATTATTCCTAGAAAATAATAAGATAAATAAAGGTTTATCTAATTAATTTCTTTGTTTTTGGGTTAAACATGACTGGGAATAATAATTAAATTATGGTTTAATTAATTATTCCATAAGGAAAATCAAACAAATATAGGTTTGTTTAATATTTCCTTTTGGGGTTTCATGTTTTAACATAGTGAAAGCAATTTTACTTAGGGTAAAATTGGTCTTACATGGTATACTTGGGTCCATCTAATGATAATAGGTTAGATGACCAAAAAATGGTGTAACAGAAGACTTTGTGGATGGTAAACAATTACTGAAGGTTGTTAAACTTGAAGACAAATAGAGTAAAGAAGGAATGCTGACAGTTATTGCAGACAATGAATATAGTGAAAATTGTGTAGAGCTTTTGGGAGAAATTCCAAGTGAGATGGAAGATTTGTGGCATGAGTTAAGTCTCTTGGAGAAGAGGCTAGAAAACCATAGAATAAGTACTCATAGTGTAAAATAAAAGCTGAATGAGAATGAATAATTTGTCATGGATGAAAAATATGAAAAAGAATTTGTCAAGAATGTTGGCATACAGAGGAAGCATGATGAAGCATTTGTGCTTAATGAATTGATTGATTCTGGTGAATATTTATATTTAGGAATAAGATAATGTGAAGTGAATTTGAAACATTGAAATGACTCTAAATATCATATTGAAGTAAAGAGGGATGAGATCAGAATGTCTCATAAATATGGAATGATGTTGAATTCACAATATGGAACTGTTGAACTAGAGATTGTTTCAAGGGATGATGGTAACACGAATACTATTATAAAGCAGGGAGTTATTGATGAAGAAGAAGCTGAAAGTGACATGACAGAAGAAGAGTATGCCAATTGTATGTCTATCAGTATAGAAAAAGAATTAGATGAATATGAATCCATAATCAGCAAGGATACATAAAATAAGTTACTAGAAGAAGAGGTATCCCAAGTACCTAAGAAAACATGAAGAGTTCTTAGTTTTCAAGAAATTTGTGGGATTGCATGTATACTAGAAATTGAAGTAAGAAGTGACGAAGCATGAATGAGAATAGAAGGAATTGTAAATGTTGCAGAGCATCAATGGATAAGGCATTTGTATGTCTCAAAATATTGGCACGTGGATTATGATGTTATTATGCAAGAACACATCCAGTTGCAGAAGAATAACATTAAATGCCATTTGACAAGTGAATTGGACAAAGAAATTTATGATTTATGG
This sequence comes from Pinus albicaulis, assembly GCA_034641835.2. Lineage (NCBI taxonomy): Eukaryota > Viridiplantae > Streptophyta > Pinopsida > Pinales > Pinaceae > Pinus > Pinus albicaulis. The sequence goes on along the minus strand of CM076581.1, from coordinate 964,870,111 downwards.
AGACTCATACAACAACATTCCAAGAGAATATATAGAGGACAAAAGAAAAAAAAAAAGATTGACTAGAAATAATGATACAAGTGAATGTAATGGAAAACTGAAAAATAAGATATGGAACCCTAGTAAGCTCAAGTCAGCATTGAAGTGTGATGATAAGAAAAGAGCAGTAAGCTACATGAACAAGAGAGGAAATTATTTGAGATATTTGAACAAGTGGGTGAAGCCTCCTGTAGAGGAAGAATCAAGTATTTACATGGATGAATATTGTAGAGCTGGAAGTTATAGGTTTTATAGTGGCAGAATTGATGAATTGGGGTTCATGGATTTTCACCCCTAGGAGTCTGATGCAGGAGCATCTAGACTTAGCCATCAATGTGATTGTGTGTTCACATGTTGCGGCTAACAAGGTTTAGGAGGAAAATTAATTACTAAATTTCTTATAAATTTCAAATTTTGTAAGTAGTTAGTTTGTTGTCAAGTTTTGAGTGGAAGTAGGAATAAGTGGCAAGTTGATCCTCCCTGCGAGGTGATCAAAGTAAAGTAGTTAGATCATTGAGTCATGATAGGATTTTGTGCACTAAGAAAATAGTAACTCCTTCATTTGTGGAAGGAATTTGTTAGTTAGTTTGATCATTTGGGTTGTAATTTGAAAAGAGGATATAGGACAGAAGGAAAGAGTGGAGAGGGAGAGTGTGAAACATAGAGCTATGTGTGAGAGATACTTTGTGTATGTGTTTTTTTAAACAAGAAATGGATGTATGCATATAGAGCCATTAAGGGCCAGAAAAAAAGAAGAAGAAAAAACTCTATTTTTGGGTGTTTTCTGTCATCGATTTTGTATTGAATTGGTTTTGTTTTAAGCTGGTGAAATACCTAGCATAATGGAATGATAAACTGCATTTAATAGCCTGTATTCATTTCACGATGTGCGTGTTTTACATAACCATAGCTTTTAACCAAGGAGAATATGGAAATTCCATTGAGACAGTTAGATCAATTGAGAATTTATTAGTCGAATGTTGTGTTTTTTTATAAATCGTTGTGTTTTTTACCTGTGCATTGTTACACACCCAATTGACCTACAAATTGACTGACCTAAGTTTCACAAAGCGTTCCAGTATATGATTAAGGTAGGGATCTAAGGTTTAGATTTTATATTGCTGAAAAAAAGGATATGTCTTATCATCGACCACGAAGATCTACGCAAGGCAGCAGTAAAATCAAAGGAATTCGAACAGAGCCATAGTGATCGAAGAATTCAATTCAAACTCTACATCATTTGTTCCTCAAACAAGAAGGACTTCGGATTCACCGCTGATATCATCTCTCAAATGTTTAGAATTTGGATTGCAAGACTCGATGGAATTCGTAGAGTTTAATTGGTGATAGAACACAGGATATAAAGACCCTTTCATTTTCTCTGTTAAGAGATTCTTCGGTGTTTGTGTTTCATCTTCGCTGACACTAGATACAAAGGATTTGATATTACTAAATTCTCATGGTCAAGTCTAGTGCTTTAGAATACATATTGGTGTGGTGAACAGATGGTATAAAGTGCCTACAATTGTGGAGGAGCTTGCGTTGAACAATGATCAGCTGCAATCGTGTTTTTTCCACTTTCTATCCCCGAGTTGAAAACATGTGTCTTTGGAAATTTGACTTATTCCCAATTATTCCTGCTTCTTGTTCGTAGATTTTCTTTGTTTCTTGTGTGTATATCTACTACTCCAGTGTTATCCAATGATTTTTTTTTTTTTTTTGAGTGCCATTGAAAACTGCATTTTATGGATCGATTGGATGCTTGACTGATCAAAGTTGGAGCATAGTGTGGCAGTGTTTACAGTCCTGGGGTGATGATGTTGAACTAGGATATGGGATAGGAAGGGTTCGAGTCTCTGTCTCGAGACTTGTGGTGCAGTATTAGTGATTTAAGGTTACGAATTTAGGGTGAATTAGATCTGGCATTGCATCAGGAATGACCATCCCTTTGGATTTTTGATAGGTTTATTATTCCTCCTGGGGTTTTTCTTTGCCAAAGGACATGTAGTTTGTAGATATCCAGTTTTCTCATAATCTAAAATTTGGGTCCAACACTAGTTGTTTTGTGTCAAAATGATACGATCAGGTAGTCATTTAGTGAGGTCTACCTCAACACATATCCTAGAAAAATTATAAATTGATTCTTGAGTTCTTTGTGTATCCATCTTGATGTATCTCCCCAACATGTTGTCAATTCCTTCCAATACTTTTGGATTCCAGAAGTGAAGGGATAAGTTATGCAATCTTAACCAGACCGGTATTTTGGATACCGTCATTGTATTAGCATAAAACTTTGGCAACCATGGCTTGATAAAAAAATCCCGTGTTTCCCCATAGCCATGGACCGTTATGTAATACCTAATATCTAGTCTTTAATGATTCAAATTTTACTATAAAAAATATTTTTGAGCATAAGTGGATATCACATTTTATCATCCACTTTGTAAAGATCCACTAAAATATTTCCACAGGTTTTGGCGAGAAACTATTGAACTTGCATATTATTTCTTAGGATTGATAGGCTATAAAAATATTACTTATCTCTGTTATATCTACAGTCACTTCTGACATATCATTCATCTTGTCTAATCTATAGGGCCCAGGAGTATTGAGGGTTTTTTCAGGTTTACCTAAAGTTGCAACCTTTCCTTTAGGGGCGTCTTTGAATGACGTAGATCCATTGGTTTTTCCTTTGCCTAACCTTGGGCCCTTAGGGATATTAAGTCATTCCGAACCCCACTCTGGTAGTTGCAGGGTAATGATGATCAAGGAATTTTGTTCTATAGCCATAGTCTTGTATGCTCCTTTGAGCTTGCATGGATATTCCTGCATAGATCAAGTTTTGCAGTTCTAGTGGAATACCAATTTTGTTATAAATATCCAATTTTAGATCTTACACTAGTGCATCCATTCTAAACCTGAAGATGATTGATATTCCTATTAGGGGTTGATAAAAAATTAGGAACTTTGCATCCTTTCCATAAACATATTTTTTCTCGTAATTTTTTGATGGATTTGCAGAGTATCAATCATTTTTTTCATCTCTTCATGAAAATCGGTAGATATGTGGTTATACCTTCTTTCAGTAGAGAGATCCACTAGATCTGGGATACCATGGTAGCACAATGTTGATAATCCCTTTGATTTGATAAAAACAGGCTTTCCCAGAGGTAACAGTTTCCCCTGCCCTGTCCCATCCTTGATTGTCTCTGCATGCTTTTTTCCCTATGAGAATCCAATACAACAGTCGTTGAGGTTCTTGAGAACTCTAATAAATTTTACATCCCTACAATAAAAGGTGTATATAATTCCTTGAGATTTTCATGCAATCATGGAAATATAACAAGCAAGGTGACTTATAAGAATAAAATTGGCACTGTTTCTGATCCATTTCTTGATGGTGGGAATGGTTGTCGTGTTCCACATATCATCAATGATGTTATGATTTTCATCAAGGGGGAAATTCAAATTGGCCTAGAAAAAAACCATTTTACCCTTAACATAAGATTACTTTACATCCCTAATACTTTTTTAGACCATGGGGGAAACTCCTTGACAACCCCTTCCATTGTTGGCACCACCAACTTGCTCTGTGACAACGGAGGTGAGATCGTGCTCTGAGACGTACAAGTTAGAAGTGGAGCCCAATTGGAAGTTGGACTTGTACATTCAGCGAGGAGGAGAGGAATACTACAATTTGGATCCCCTGGCAAGGCAGACCATGGGAGAAGAAGTAAACGACGAAGACACGACTTGGAGATTTTGTGTCGAGGTATTTCGACCGAGTGCTATAGAAAATGCGGTTGTTGAACCCATCTCTCGTATGGTCAAATTATTAATATTACTATTATAATAAAATTTATAAAATTTTAATAAAGTTATATTTTATTGAAGAAATCTTTGTATTATCCACAATATTATAAAACAATAGTCGACGTTTCGAATCCCAAACGTGGACCATTGTTTTACAATACTGTGGATAATCCAAAGATTTCTTCAATAAACGAGAACCACAGAAGCTTGAAAACCATAAAGTTTTATTTTATTTTTATATTTTATATTTTATTTTTGATTTAATATATAATTTAGAAAATTGATTGATGAATTGGTTTTTTATATAATAATTTTATCACACTTTAACTTCATCAAATTTTTAGAATTTTTAGAGATAATAATTTTAAAAAGGAGTTTGGTGCACACCATAACTAATCAAATTGGACTATTTGTTTCTCACTTAAAATATAATTACAATTGAGATTATATATATATGGCCTATGAGCTTATCTATTATGAAAGTTTTAGTGTGTGTTTTTATGCATGTTGAACTAAGTTAATTTTCGTTTTAGTGTTCTAATGTGGTATTAGACACCATCTCTTTTTCGAAACTCTTACTTTTTAGATCTACTAAATCCTTGTTTTCCAACATGTTATTAGATATACTTATGACCTATTGATCCATAAATTTTCGCGATTATTCTAGTGGATAGGTCATCATGACATATCTCATAATATTATGTTAAAAATATGAAATTCTACACTATTACAGTTTTGTTAAATTTCTATATCTATAGATTTTACTGTAATTAGTGCATGCATGAGAATCGAAACTATGCATAAAATAGATGATGAATAATAAAATCTCACATACACATATATGGCATAAGATATGCTTTGGTAAACCCTTTCGAGAGAAAACCCAAATGGAATATGAGGTCGGTCCACTTTCTTTCTTTGTATGGAAATATGGTTGCAGGTACAAAGAAGTGAGGTTTGTGACCCATGGGATGCTATAGTGTACAAATCCTCTTTATGTACTCTACCTCCTATCTCTCTTGGCTATTTTTTCTCATCTATGCAGCGAATTCTCTTGAAATAATGGAACACATCTTCCTCCTAGTGGCATAGTTATCACACAGCTCGACGGCCTAATAGTGGTTAAGTTTGACTACCACAACTCTTAACCAGAGTTACAATATAGACTCTTCTAGAATATTTTACATAAAAATCACATGGATAGACCATTTTTCATAAGTAATGGTGGTTGACACATCATCCTCTCGAACCATGGTGTTGTAAAAAAGAAGGTCAACGTCTAAGTGGCATAACCTTCGTATATGAACTCTAATTGACATGACCCTTGTGTTGCTGGAAATTAATTTTTGTGTAGAATATAATGAAAAGGTGTGTAAATAAAGTGGAAAATTTTTACCCCCCAAAAATGTCATTTGATGCCTCAAAATGCTCTTGGAAGGTTTCAGACCCCGTTTTTCAAACTGGGTCCCATTGGTAAAAATGGTCTCGTGAGCTGATTCCTCCACTTTTTCCACTCTAAATGCATCAAGATGAATGAAAAAAATTATAATAATCTAATCCGTATCACACCTCCCCATTTTGGGAGGCTTTTTGTCACCAAAAGCTTGTACTAATTGAGGTGAGGAATTTTTCCCTCCACCTTCTCTCTCGCGTACCATTTATCTTTTGCTGGAATTTTTCCCTTGAACCCAATATTCCAAAGGTCATGCTACCTCTATCTTGTATTTTTGTACCTCTTCTATAGAATTGTATCTTCTGTCAACTCTACCTGAGCATCTGGTGCCAAATCCTCCATAGAAGGTAGGACTTGTTCCTATTCATGATCTATCATGGAAGGATCCTAAAGTTTCAAATTATCTACATTCACAACTAAGTAAATGCACATATATGGTGGTAAATAGAGTCTACAGGCATTATCACCCATCTTTTCTAGTATCTTAAAGGGACCATACCCAAGAGATTTTATTTTCTTACCAGACCCCTGTGACATCTTCTTGTTCAATTGAAGCCATACATTATGACCCACCTTGAATGATTTCTATATTAAATTTTGACCATGCTTTTCCTTATACTTCTTTTGCGAATTTTGCAATTTTTCTTATGCCTCTTGATGGATCTACATGATCTTCTCTATAAAATTTTCAGCCCTCAAAGCTTATCCCGTAAGATATTCCCTCACTCCTCCTTGCTTCCCTTATGCAATATCCAAAGGTGAAGGTAGAAAATATCCTAAAAAATGTATCAAATGGGGACTTTCCAATTGAAGTGTGGACTACTCTATTGTAATAATGTTGAATATATACTATATTTTCATCCTAGGTCTTCAGATTCTTTTACTTGTATCCCCTGAGAAGTTTCACCAAAGTCTTGTTTACTAATTTTGTCTTCTCATATTCATATGGATTGAATGTTGTAGATATAATCAACTTTGTGTCCATCGTCACCCACAATGTAGCCCAGGATGCATTCAGAAATCTTATATCCTTATCTGAAATGATGCTCCTTGGTATCCTCAAGTGCACCTAGACCAATCCAAAGAACAAGTTTGTTGCTTCTTTCCCACTGATGGTTAAAGGGAATTAGAACACACATCTTGCTGAACCTATCAACTACCACAAACATGTAGTCATGTCCCTTCTTGGTTGTTTGTAAACCTCCCACAAACTCCATGGAAATGCTTTCCCAAGGATGAGTAGGTATAGGTAAGGGAGGTATAGACCCTGTTTTTAGTTGCTAGGCTTGCTTCTATGACAAAGCATGCATCCTCTTATGAACCTAGCTACAGGTTCTTGTATCTTGGGCCAATAAACTTAGCTCTGCATGTTAACCATGGTATTCCCTACACTAAAGTTCCCTACAACCTTGGAGGTGTGAGAATATTTAATCAGTTGCAATCACTCCCGTTTATGAACACATAAGTTATCCATCCTGTATAGTAACCCATATTGGATATGGCAGTAAACGATGTTGTCACCATCATGCATATGATTCTAACTCTACAACTGTTGATACATCTCTGTCAAATCCTCATCCTCTGAATATGTCTCTCTATATGCATAATATGTGAATGGCTCCATGTGCATAAGAGTCCCTAAAGTTTTGATCTTTGATATGGGTTGCATTGAAAGCATGTTGGCCAAATTGTTTGTGTTTCCATTCTTATACTTGATCACCAAATGAAACTATTGTAAAAATCACATCCACTTATAAAGTTTGGTACGATGTAGCTTACTCTAGGCTTACAAGTACTATAATGACTAGTGATCTATGTTGATTAATGTGTGCTTTCCCATTAGATAGTGCTTCCAATTCTTCACAGCTTGCACCATGGCATAGAGCTCCTTGTAGAAGGTAGGGTAGTTAAGAACTCCCCTATGAAGTACTTAAGAATGCTAGCATACACGACTTCCTCCTTGCATCAATACAACTCCCATAGCATACCCACTCGTATTTGTGTCCACTTCAAAGGGTCTTTTCAAGTTTGGTAATGCCATAACTAGTGTTTGACTGATATTATTCTTTTGCTCCTTGAAATAATTTTGCTAACATTTTCCCCACAGGAAAATATTGCCACTTGGTGTTATGGCATGGAGTGATGCTACTATCACTAAAAATGAGGAGATGAATTTTGTCAAGTATTGTGCTACCCCAAAGAAACTCTTGACCTCATAAACATTAGTAAGAACCAACCATTTAATTATGGCCTCCATTTGTTTAGGGTTTTCCCTTGTTTTTCAATAATAAAAATTCCCTTAAGCCTCATTGTAACATATTTCAGATGCAAGTAGCCGCCACATCGCTTCTCAGAGATAAGCTACCATTTGTCGAGCTATTTTATTTCAATTTTGTATGTAATAATTTTATCTTCTTTGATATTAATGAAATGAAGTTTTATTTCTACTACACCTTTGTGTTTATGTTTGTATCTATATTATGTTGTGTTCTTGTATAAGTATGGATCAATGTTGGCATAAATCTATCAATAAACATTATATAAGACCTCCCTCATATAGGAAAGTATGTTCATATAAGGAGGGAAAGGGGGCATGATGTTTACACATAATGGAAACATCTACTAACCCTTAAAGAGGTGGAAAATATCCTCAAATCTATGAATAATGTTAGCAATAAACTCAAATAGTTGTAGGTAGCTCATTATTTTTCAGAAACTTCACTTATAGGTCAAAAACACCCTCTTAGAATCTAACCATAGTTGATAAGACCTCCACATGTGTTGTTAAGAGAGACATGGGATAAAATTTGAATAAATAAAATAAGGGGTATAATAAGATCGATGTGTAGCTCCTACTCAAATCACCAAGTATATACCCAAACCATCAAGATGGCTCACTTCTCTAAGTAAAATTTTGAAACACCATGGAAAACATCAACTTAGAACATATAGCCAAATCATCAAGACTTAGAATAGAGTGCTTAAGTTATCACAAAAATAATAATACACATTGGAGATATCATATGGACATGGATCATACATATCAAGTCGAGATCTAGAGATGGCTCAAAATCAATTTAAAATGACTAGCATAAATATAGAGTGATACGATTAAAACTGACTAGCATAAATGACTAATTCATATACTTTTTGCACTTGTTAGTTGGTCATATTTTTATTCTTTGACTATATTTTTCATTTTCGTTAATCATTTTTTATTTTTTCAGGCTTATTATCTACCACATATTTTAGTCCTTGACTGAATTAGTCATTTAAGTTAGTCTCTTTTAGTTATGTCACATATAATCTATTCATATATTTTATCCCTAGACTAAATTAGTCCTATAAGTCGGTCATTTTTAGTTGGGTCACTTAGAATTGCTCAAATTTAGTAGTAATTCACTTGAAATAATTGTGGTGACTAACTTTTTTTATTCGCATAGTCACTAATCTATCATTTTATACTAGTGGTAATTGTTGCCATAGATATTTATTTACAACAATATTGTACCAACCTTAGGTTAAAAGTTCAGGTAATAAATTTAATAAAGGAAAAATAAGACGAAGGTCATGGGACACGTATTCCAAGATGAATGTTGGAAACAATATCCTAGTGTGGGTGTTCATTTCGTTTATTATGGTTAAGGGAAATTGGAAATGGCAATGTAAAAGGATTTGGAAAGGCAAGAGGCATTAATTGGCATTTTATTTATGAAAATAATGGAAATTATGAGAAAAGGAAGATGAAAGGTCATAGATTGCATGTGAGGAGGAAAATGATGGAAAATTGAAGAAAATAGAGGCCTCTTTGATAAAAAGGCTTATGAGGATCAACTCACAGCTTTTGTTAGTTCAGTTTCAAGTTGTCTCTCTATTATCTCTTCTCCCTCTTACTCTTCTTGTTGGGCATGGCCCAACTAGGCCTTTTTTTGGTCTATGTTTGGTCAAAAGACTCAACTTGAGGAGCAAAGTGCATAAATTTAAATCTCATGCGCGATCTTTAGGGGCTTCGGGGCAGGTTGAAGCCCTTCATATTGTAATAGGTAAAAGGTTTTAGTGTATTATTTTGTTTACCCATGGTATGTGGACCATGGTTTTGTATGATGAAAAGGGATATATAAATTAATTTAATATCAATTCGAAGTGATATATTGTAACTATTGATGAGCACAAGATATTGAATATCTTCCTTTAGTCTATTTTGGGACTTAAGGGAAGGCTTTGCAGTTGTGTGCATAGAGGCCTTGAAGATTTTGCAGCTTTGTGCATAGACCACCTACAACTATGTGCACAAGTCAAAGAAGTGTTTGTAATAAAGAGACTTATCATAATAAAAGAAGAAGAGTTTTGAATGCATCTCAATGTTTATCTGTGTATTTACTTATTGTATGTATTGTGAAGTTATTTACATTCTTTATGTTGTGTTTTAATGATAAAGGCGCAATGCACACAAGTATTTATTGATGTTTGAAGTATAAATTGTTAAAATAGATAGATGCATCCACACAGTTTAGAATAAGCATAAATATAATTTTAGTAGTAGATCCACACTCCATTTTCACTCCAGATGCAGAAATCGGGTTCTGACATCCCCCATTATTGCCTCAGGTGAGATTGCAATCTGCGATGTAGGTTATTGCTGGCAGGGCCTGTAATAGAGGGTTTTGTTGGTGCACAGTTAACTTCGAACCTAGGTCAAATCCACCCAACACTATTACAAAATGGCTAACTAGCTACTAAAAAAATGACTAAATTTTTCATATAAATGACCATTTTTCAATCGGTGACCAATAGCAGCTAATTTACAGTATCTTATAACCCGACCAAATTTTAGTCAATATTAGCTTAGTCATTAATTTGTTGTCTCAATTTAATCATCTAGTAGTATATTTAGTCATTAATTTGGTAATTAATTTAGCCATTGATTTGTTCATTAATTGCCAAAATTAATGACCAAATATACAACAAAATATATTACTATATGATCACCTAAAAAACCCAATTAATGACCAAAGAAATATGATGAAAATTTTGGTCTTGTTATAAGATATTGTAAATTAGCTACTAATAGTCGTATATATACAAATTTTAGTCATCGTTTGAAACCAATTAATGACCAAAGAAATATGGCTAAATGTTGGTCGCGTTATAAGATACTGTAAATTAGCTATTAATCATCGTATATATGAAAAATTTAGTCATCGTTTGAAACCAATTAATGACTAGAGAAATATGACTCAATCTTGGTCGTGTTATAAGATACTCTAAATTAACTACTAATAGTCGTATATATGAAAAAATTAGTCGTCATTTGTAATCACAAATTGATCATTTGTAGTAGTCATTTATCGTTTTTTGGTAGTTTCATATTCATCATATAAACGACTCATTTAGTAGTCTATATTCATTTCAATTTTTTTCATTAATAACCATTATAAAAAAACTAATTTAGTCGTATTCATTTTATTTGTGTTCATCATTAGTCAATATAAACTACTAATTTAGTAGTTTTAGATTGATTTTATGTGTTTATTATTAATCAACATAAATTAATTAGTATGATTTTGTGACTAAATTTTAAAAGAAATGCATACAATGTGCATGCTTATGTAATATAAAAACACAAAGTTACATACGTTAATTACAATACTAAACAATATCAAGTGAAACTATAAATAATTTCAACCAAATAAATTATATTATTTGAAATGTCAAGTATTACAATATGGGTATCCAACTTGATATTGGTTGGACTAAAATTTACACAAGAAATGTTGTTTCCTTACTTGAAACCATTATCATTGTGTTTCCAATGCATTGCAGGTGAATTCACTAACTCTGAAGACTTGACCATCAGTCTCTATGTGTGTGTCTTATGCGGGATATTGAATCTAACGGTATCACTAGACCGATTCTATTATATCTGTTATCACAAAATTTCTCCTGATAGGATGCTTAATCAAACAACTTCATGTAACTGTTTCAGACGAACTTGTGACTGAAGCTTAGCCTCTTCAGTCTGAGAGGGCTCTTTCAAAGGGTTAATGATATTTGATAAAGATAAATCTAGATGGCTAACTCTATTTGGAAAAAAATTACTTGTGATGTGTATAGGTTGAAAATAGTTTCAGTATGCAAAAATTTGGCTTATAATTTAGTAGGAAGTTCACTTGACATGGAAGCTGAGGCAGGTAAGAGTTTTTAGTGTAAGTAAACACACATGAAACATGAATAACACAATCAATTCATCTATAAAGGAAGTCAAAGAATTACATGAATGAATTATGAGTATTAAAGATGAAAACCACTGCAATGGTACATATAGAAAATATAGATAAGATAGGTACTAAAAACTCAATCAGAATCTTAGGTTGGTCAAGAAACAAGTCTATGTATTACTGAAAACAGTTAATTTACATAAAGCTACAGTATTGCCAAAAAATCTCCAACCCTTGAAAAATTCGAATCTCTGCCCTTTAATAGACTTGTTACATGATGAGATGATCTGCCTCCTGGCTAGATTCATCGAATTTTCCCTAATGACACCTTGCATAACAATAAAACATCTATTTTAATGAGAAAGTGAGAGCTATCCTACTTGATAGTCCTTTTCCTAATAGGACTCAAACTGTTCATTATTACATTAACAACCTTATCTCCTAAAAACAGGTACATATTTGAAAACTATTCCTTCACATGTTCGAATAGGGTGTGATGGGACTCATCACTACATGAAATCTTAATTGACCTCCTCTAAAACTGGAAACAAAACCTATTTTTAAGGAAACTGGTCCTTATCTTCAACGAATGGTTTAGATGGTAGTTTGTCTTCATTTCATGGTCTTTAAGTCTTGGATGAATGCTAACATGATCCTTTGATTGTTTGATAGTATCAAGCTATCCAAAAAATGCCGAAAAACCTGCTTATAAAGCTCCAAAATAGTACGCTATGAACGTATGACAATTTCGTAGCATACTTTCGTAGCGCTGTAAAAATGCCTTTTGCCATCATCCTTTCTGATTATTTCCCTTTGCATGGTGTTCATTATGCCTTGATACATCTTCCATACCATTTTCACCTCTTGGAAGCTCCCAAAACTATTTCAAAATGCAAAAAGGAAAGATACAGTAGTTTTGTAGTGTTTTCCTGATCTTCAAGCCCAGGAACACTATGAAACTGCTGAAAATAGTGAAAATTCCAGATTTCTGTGTAACCTCAAAAATAAACTTTCCAGTTTCCAACATGCCACCGACCTTTAAAATCATAAACCAACTCAAACTATGAAACTTGAGGTGTTTCTTCCTCATTAATGATGGGTTGGGCTATTGGCTCTTCAAGTACTGTCGTTTTAAGGCCCTTCTTCTCCAACTCCTCATGGATTACTTCAAGTTGTTCCTAGAGGTATTTAACCAGATCTTTAAGCTTTCTGCTGGTATATTTCAAGTGCAAATTCATCCTTATTACATGTTTTACTTCTTTCCTCAGTGGTTGGGTCAATTTGAGTAAGTGTTGTGTGTCATCTAAAGTCTGACACACGATCAACCTGCTTCTCCCAAATCTTCTTCATCTTTTCAAGCTGAACATTTTGGACATTATATTTCCTTGCCTCCTTCTTCATAACTGCAATTTAATGATTGGCTAGCTTTAACTGTTCTTCAAGGAGTTCAAACTCTTTTTTTTCCATTACTTTCTCCTTCCCTTTATTTGACTTGCTAACTGAATCTTTCTCTGTAGGTAATGAAATATCAATGATATCTTGTGGTGACTGGACTGTGTCAGTGGGTGGATGAGCCTTTTTTCTTCTCTCCAACAACTCTCTACCATACCTTGTCATGGGATTCCTTTCTTGGAACATAAAACCTACATCCTCTCATTCAAATTCTAGTTTCTTTGAAGTTTTAGCCTTCTTGAGTTTCTGTCCACCTTCCTCTATGTCCTCAGCCTGGACTATATGAGTCTCTTCTATATCAATGACATGTAATGTCTTCTATATTTCCCTTAGCCACTGTTTTATCTTCTACAACCACTTTTTTATCTTCTAAAGACATTGTTTGACTCTTTGTTATCCTTTTGTTGCCTTTTTTACTCACAACCTTTTTTGTTTTGCATGTTTGATCACTTTTGATTTTTGTTCTGCAGGTGGGACATTTGGTGTATCAAAAATCTGCAATTTTCTGTCTCCATCATGACTGGTTTACCCTTCTCTTCTCTCACTGGTTCACTTGGTTCAGCTCTTTTCGGTTCACTTAGTTCTGCTACTAATGGTGATGGAATACTCTTAGGTTTAGGAGTTCTTGTAGGAGTAAGAGCATCCAAATCAAAACCACTAACAAAAAAAATGAAGACCAGTCTCTACCTAGTCTTTAGAGCTCATCTAAAACCAGCAATTTAATTAAACCATGATGAAACAATGAAGTTTCACTTCCTTCATATTTTTATTGTACCTTATCTGCCATTTTTGGTAGACTTCTATGTAAATAGAAAGGAAGATCAAGAGATATCTTACTAGCAAAGTGTAGGAGGAGCTTGAAATGGTAATAGTAGAATTTATGGTACCTCCCTTCACAAGTAAAATATTTTTGGATGATGAGTAGCAACTTTGAGTAGTTATCCTTCATGCAACTCCTTGGAATGGCATTAGTAAGGTTCATTTCACTGTTTTCTGGCTTCATAAACTCTTTGCACTGCTCCATGTTGAAGTTAAACCCTTTGAACCATTTCTCTTGTCCCCTTCGAATCCTTGTTGCTACTGTAATGACCTCTGGTGTAATGGAGAGATTCAACATCTCCACTTCAGTAGCTATTCCAATAAAATTTAGAGCAAATTATTTGGTAACCTGTACATGGTAACCTTGTAGTCTTTCACAAAACTGTAAGCATCCCATCCTTCTGAATACTTCTACAGTTGTTGGGTCTTCATTTATCAGATTCATATGTGATGGCTCATATCTTAAACATTGGCCACCCTTATTTACCTTTCTTTTTGGTTCCATAGCTTCTTAAGTGTATTCTCAGCCTCATATGATAGTTCTCTACTTCTCTTGATAGTTTTCTGCCTCACTTGATCAGTGATCTTTGTAAACCTTTGAAAACACTAGCCACAGCTTTGGCTCAATGCAATAGCTCTCTAGAGCTCAATATCACACAAAGAAGGAATGAAGAATTAGAAATGAGGAAAGATTTTGAAGTTTGATATTCACTCATAACACAATGATGACTCATACATACCTAAAATGATGATGATGACTTCAGACCTGACCATGTACCTCGATATTTACCCTCACTAACTCGAATGGTATATAACTTACCATTTCTCAATGATTTTTTGACACCTAACAACTAATGTGACATGACAGAGAGAAAACCACACTTTTGTAGTGTATTTAGTGTAAATTTGGGTGTTTTCGCTAGGAAAGTATCAACAGTTTCATAATGAAAAGTGAAAATTTCCAGTGTATTTCGCTACGAAACTGTGGTTTCTTGGCTAAAACTACCATTTCAGTACTAAAACCTTGGGAAGTGAAATCTGTTAGAAAATTATGAGTGATGTGACATGAGGGGATTTGAAAGCGAGTGGGTTTAGACCTTAGGGTAAGCTTAATAAGAAAAATTAAAAAATTTCCTTAACTAAGTAATGAAAAATGAACCCTACAACCCTACCTTTGAAATATGAACATAAATGACTTTGTCAAATGATGCTTCATTTTTTTCTGAGTGATTACAAAATCTCTCTGTTTTTGCATTTCTCGCTCCGATGTTATCGTTCTCCTTTTTCTTCAATTCTTGCTTCTTACCATCAACATTGATTTCCTTTTCTAAAAAAAGAAAAAAAAAAGAAAAGAAGATACAATTTAGAGTGTAAGCCATGAAAGACGATGAACACTAGAATATAAACTAAAATAGACTATAGAGGATTTAAACGACATATACCTCAACATCATCAATGTCAAAGCTATTTTCCCCATAAAATAAAGAGATTTGATTAAGTTTTATTTAGTTGGGCGATAGTGTCCACTATGTGGCTAGTGGCCAGATGACTTGTATAAACAAAGAAAATAAATTTTCATCACAGAAAATAACACCTTATTATCTTAGTGTTCAACCTTCAGGGAAAGATTAGGAAAAATCATGTCAAACAAGTTACATGCTAAAAAGATCAAGTTGTAGATAACTTGTGAAAACAAATAATCTGAGATGTGATGTGTAATCACACAAATTTTCAATTTTTATTGATATGGTCACTCACCTCACTCACCTAGGTTTCATTTTGCCTAATAGGTTGGTTCATTAAATTGATGATAAAAAACATGGAATAAACCTTTACCCTATGTCCAAAACCCCTCATTAGTCATTTCATGTCAGTCAAATTCACCAAATTTCACTTTAGGTTCATATGCATGGATTTAAATCAAACAAATGCCACTTATTTTTTTTTTTACCTTTTGGAAGTGAATATTATTATAGAATGTTAGATTTTGCTATGGAATCACCTAACAATTTCATAGCGAATCTGGCAGATTTATAACTATCTTCACTATGGAATCATGTTTTTCTACAGAAAAACATAGGATGATGTGTTGTCAAAATTATGATGGTTAGGGGTAAAGGTGAGGTCATCCAATTAGTTATCATGAATACCCAATCATGCAAAAATTTCATTACCCTCATCATTACCTATCACTCCCACATTTGGCATCATTTTACCATTTTCAAATTCCATCTTTTTAAACTCAGCCCAAATCACCTCTCTATCATCTATTATTCAACTCTTGCATGTTGCAGTGCACTACCATCTTTGAGGAGTTGACTCCCATCACAAGAAGCTTGTTGTCTAATGTTTTTTCTCTGTAGGTGTCACAGTTAGGGAGACAACGTGGTTATAAAGGATAATGGATATGAAGAAGAAGGTGAAAAAGATAGGCTCTTGCGTAAGATACGAGCCCATGGACCTCAAGTTTTCAAATGAAGACCCCAGTTTTATGGATGCACTCGGAAATGTTGGATGTCTACAATTTTGTCAAAAGCTTCAAGGATTTCATGCTTAGATATCAAAGGATTTTGCAGTGAAATTTACAGGAAAAACTTCGAAGGTGGGGGTTTTAAATTTCACAGTGTCACCTGATACAATTTCTCAGGCCACAAAGATACCAAGAGAGGGTGAAGAGTCGTTCAAAGCCACTAAATTCAAAATGTAGAGTTGTGAGGAATTTGTCAAAGAAGAACACATTGGAGTTGACATGGCATCTGAGATTCCAAGGAGTTATATGAAGGAAAAGTATTCTAAACTATTTTTTGTGATCCAGACGTACTTTAATTATGAGGGGAGGTTTCATATGGTTTACGTGTACCATTTCAAGCTCCTATTACAGTTCAATAGTAAGCAGTCCCTTGATATTCCTTTATTTTTTTTTAGGAGATTAGGGAAGATGTCTGATAAGCTTCAATCCAGGGCTGAAGGAAGTGAAAAATCAATATTTCACCATGTTTTGGTTAAGTTCTTAGTGCTGGAGGAATTGAAGAAATTAAATAGAGATTGGGCATCTTTCATTTTCCTCAATGGTTATGAAGTTGATTCAGTGACACCTAAGAAAACTCCAAAGCCAAAAGCTACTTCATCTCCATTTGTGACAAAAGGTGTGAATGAAGAAGAGGAAGAGCCTATCTTGGAGCTAATGGATTTTGAAACAAGACCTATACCAGGGGCAGATATCCCACAACCTTCACCTTCAAGAAAAAAACAAAGAATTAGTAAGCATGATAGCATGAGGATAACTAGAAGTCAAACCATTAGAAAGGGAAACCTTGAAGACATCCTCCAAGCTATAGATATTGAAGAAACTCTAGTTTCCAAAGCTAAATACATTGAAGGTGACAAGAAGAAGAAACAAAAAGGTAAGACTGTTAAAAATATAGATTTTGCGGGAGAAGATGCAAGTTTCATATTATAGCCAAGGAAACCACTTACTAGGCTACAAATTTCAAAGTGTTCCATGGAAAACAAGAAGACAAAATATGTTGACAAAGGCAAGCAACCTATCATAGAAGACATCATAGAATTATTTCCAACAACAGAAGAAGTTTTTGTACAAAGGAAAGGAAAGGATAAAGTGGTGGAAAATACTAAAGTGTAGGTATTGCAGGAACAATTAAGAGAGGCCAGAGAAGAGGTAATTGAAGTCAAGTTAGAATTACAGGAGGCCAAGGTATACAGAAAGATGATGGAATATTTTGAAGAAAAAGTAAATGATTAGCTGAATCAATATGATAAATCACTAAAAAGTGCCAAAACTTTGCTAAAAAGAGCACTCCCTTTGAGAAGATTAATGAAACACACCACAAAGAGAAACCTATGGTTGCAGTCTGAAAGGAAGAAGATAAAGGGACATGTTAAAGAATTATAGGATCAAATGGAGATGATTCAGGCAGAATTGAAGAAAAGAGGGCTGAAAATCAAAGTGATAAATGAGCCCAAGGAAATGAAGCCTTCCACTGCTAAAGCTGGAGTTCCCAAGGTTTGAAGAGTTGGCCTAAATATTTTTGATAATTTTGCAGCACTCATGAACCATCATTTCCAGTTTTGAAGGTGAAATTTTGAGGAAAAATGGAAATTATGTGTTTTTCTGCCAATTAGGCAATTTCGTAGCAAAGCCCAGGCTTGAAGGGCAAATTTCATTAAGAAATCAATATAGCTTACTTTTGGCAAAAAATATCAGTTTGGGTGGAAATCAAAGTATGATAAAACTTGTATTGAGTTGATTTTATCTAACAAACATATCACAATCATAAAGGACGGCTAAAGGTTGACCTAGATAGCTGAAATAGATTTTCTACGAAACTATGCTATGAAACTGCTTCTTTCACTCTGTTTTTACAACTAGAAGCGTTTGGTTGTATTTTGGTATTTTGAAAGTGTATTGAAGGTAAGACAATCACGTGGAGGCATTAAAAGGTAGTAGTGGGACACTCCAGCAGATATTTGTTCATCAACAAAGATGTCACTTTTCCTGCTCAACATAAAGACAGTGATGAAATGTCATGGTTATCTTATCCTTAAAAGTAGGGTGATCAGTTCCTAAATCTAGTGGGTGTATTTATGTCTAGGTTACGGTCAGTGCATCTTGAGCACTTGGTTATTATCGATGTAATTATCCCATTATAAAGATAAGTGAATGTAATAAATGGAACGTAGAGTCCTAATATTCTTATAATTCTAAAGTTGTTAGATGTCTGTTTTAGTTCCAGTAATATAGTTTATGGTTAATATAGGTGTCAAAGATGATGGTTCGATGATCTATCCATATGGGCAGAACCAATATAATTAACAAAATCCTATTAATAGGTAGAACTTCGAATGAGAAGATGTTGGAGAATGTTATTTGACACTACCACTATTCTAAATTTTTTATGATCAGTAATATACAGTGAATGTTTTCTATTGTTAACCTGAGATTCTTTAAATGTTTTAATGAGCTTATGTCTCATGTCTCTCAATATTTTGTTTCGAATATCTTGATGTTGAAATACTCAGAATTCATGTTCTTCATGCTTTGACTTCCTTTGAACATTAAGCTATTGAATATTTTGTGTGTGTATTATCCTTTCATTGAAACATTATAATCCTCATCTTCCACAAGGAGAGCCATTGTCATTGAAGTTCCTCACACTGACTCCATAAACCCAATGGTAGTGAACCTTACACATTTTTTAGCTGGAATCAAACACATTAAAGTCCATATCACATAGTTAGCAATCTGATTGAATCCTAATTAAACAAATCATAAGTTAATTTGAGATAGCTCTCTAAGGCTGAAGAGGCTAATCCTCAGTCAAAATCTGGTTTGAAAGAGTTACTCTAAGTTGTCTAGTGGAGCAACCCATCAGTACCAATTTAGAGATAACATGATGTTTAATACTTATCATTTTATTCACAACAACATTTCATTCCCTAATGCATGAACATGGTCAAGTATATAAACAACATATGCTCAAATAACAACATGAAAGTAAACTCTCCTAATAGTCATGAAAATATTTTAACACAAAACAACTATAATGATTTCAATCAATATCATGTAATACTAATTTCATCTTCAAGCTTTGGTTTTTGTTTAAATAGACATGATACCGAGTATTTTCAATGTAATAGTTAAAAGAGAAAAAAAATCAAAATAAATGTTCAAAATACAATCAAAAAATAAAGAGAAGATATCATGGAATGGATATTGCAATTATAAAACAATTGTTTACATGTCCATCGATGTCTTGTATGGCATTCCTAAAACATTTGCTTTTACAAAATACCAATTAGGTGAAAGAATCATAACATTAAAAACCATAGCAATCACTACTAGAAACATTTCCAAAGTCAATGGCTCACGTGCTTGAAGGATCTCCAACAACAAATGAATCATATCCAAGTCATGCTCTACATTGTCTCCCCATCCTTTTCCCAATCAGATTTCCTATAATCTACCCACACCAGATTCAAGTAACAATAAAATGTAGGAATTGACATTTTTTTTTATCTTATATATATAAAATTTGAATATAAAAATATTTTAACATGAAACAACTATAATACTAATATTATCTTCAAGTTTTCGATGTTGCTTAAATGGATATGATACCAGTTATGTTCAATTTTATACTTAAAACACAAAACAAAATCAAAGTAAAAGTTAAAAATATAATCAAAAAATAAAGAGAAGATATCATGGAATGGGCGTTGCAATTATAAAAAGTTTTTTTCCCTATCCACCAGTGTTTGGCATTCCTAAAATTTATTTCCCAAAATAACCAAAAGGTGAAATAATCACAAAATTAAAAAAACATAAGAATCCTTCCTAGAAAAATTTCCAAAGTTGATGGATCAGGTGCTTGAAATATCTCCAACAACGAATGAATCATATCCAATGGATTCTCTGCATATTCTCCCCATCCTTTTTCCAATCCCATTTCTTGTAATTTGCCAACACGAGAGTTTGGTAACATTCAAACAGAAGATTTTATATTTTTGTAGAAAAAAATGGATATTTTTCAAACATGCTAACCGCATGGTACAAATATTAATAAATATTTGCATAAAATAATATTTTATATTTTATATTTTAAAAAAATTGAGATTTGTCAAGTAGGCTAATTTCATGGTACAAAAAAAAAATTCCGCAAATGTATCTATAAATACAATGGATATTACTCATAAATATTTGCAAAATATTTCTCAAGCAGGAAACATGTACATGTTTGGAGTCTTTGTTGTGTGAATGTTTGGCATATTAGATGTAGATTTGGTTGTGTTCTTCTTTATTTGACCTTTGAAAGCCCTTCATCTGATGAGCCTATAATAAAAGTACCTCTACCACCATAACCCTTACGCGAAGTTGGTTATTGACTGCTTCTAGTCCTGCAAGTTGCTATAAATGCAAACCAAAGGAGGTCATACCCACATAGTATAAATTAATAGACTTTAACTATTAATGCAACCATTGTGAATGTGACAGGGACTTTTACTGCTTGGAGCATATTGAGGGCCTAGAAGTTTGAACTGGAAATGTCAAGGATCTGAAGTTGGTTTATTTTGAATGATCACTCTTTATGGTGTCCTCATTCTACTTTAAAAAATAAAATTCAAGACGACATGGTTCTGGGTCCATTCATTTTTCAAAAGAGGCATTGAGAATATCAAATAAATGTTTGGTTCTCCGACATGGGAATGTGTCTCTTTCCTTAGGCATAAAAAAATTTCAATGTAGCCAATCTTCATATACATGTCATCGAGCAGGTTAAGGTGATCATCCCCAACTTACTCTTCATGGAATTATGCTTGCAATCCTCTATAACATGGTGGATGGAGTTGAACTGGAACTAGGTTGAGGCCTTTACAAAATATGTGTCAGTGAATAACACTCACTATATTAGAGAAAATAAAATGGGAGAATTTTTTTCTCCTAGAGGCTATCCACAGGGGTGTGTAATACTCGCTAAAACCATTTCCTAATAGGTTTCAATCTGTTATGAAACTAGATCCAAAAATATAAGAAAAGAGAGATCAACACCTTAGAAATTAGCCACTTCAAGGGGGAAACCTCTTGTGCATTATATAAATGAAAATTTCATGGATGATTCAAATGAAAAAACCTCCTTTATATATATAGGAATCGATGGGGTCACAATATAATCGTAGATGAACTAACAATAATAATTTAAGGGCCCAAAAATAATAATAGTGGGGTTTTATGGGGCACAATAATAACAATATGGGGACTACAGGGGTACAACAATAAGAATAAAGGGGCTATACTAACAACAATAAGGGACTACACTAGTAATATAAGGACCTAACATGCCCCTCTCCTTCAAAAAAGTTTTGTCCTCAACGCTTGAGTAGCTCTAGATGCTTCTATATAAAATTCTCATCCTCCCATGTGGAATCTTCAGTGGGTAAGTTCTTCCACTTGATGAGATACTCTAAAATTGATCGATTTCGTAGCTGTCAAGTTCTTATTTTTGTGACTTCTTAAGGTTCAAATATGATTTTTCCTTCCTCATCAAGTTTTGGAAGTATTGTTTGAATTGGAAGTTTTTCACCTATAACCTTATTTAAGCATGAAACATGGAAAACTGGGTGCACTTGAAAAGAAGCAGGAAGCTCCAATTTTTATGCCATAGTACCAATATTTTGCAACACCTTGTAAGAACCATAGTACTTCGGTGATAATTTACTATCCTTATTATATTTCTTGACGGACATTTGTTTATATGGTTGTATCCATAAAAATGCCGAGTCTCCTATATCAAAACTTCTCTCGTTGTGATGTTGATCTGCCTGTTGTTTCATTTGATTTTCTGTCAAATTTAGGTTATCCTTTAAGAGTTGGAGAACATGTTGTTGATGCTAGATGTGATATTATACTGCTTTAACCTTAGAATTTTCTGTTAAATATGACGTGATGGATGGTGGATGATATCCATAAAGTGTCATAAATGGGGTCATTTTTGCTACAGTATGGAAGGAAGTGTTATACCACCATTCAGCTAGAGGTAAGCACTTGACCCAATGTGTTTGTTTATCGGATACAAAACAACGAAGATATCCTTCCAAACATTTTTTTTCACTATATCATTTTTCCCATCGGATTGAGGATGATAAGATGAGTTATGGGCTAGTTGCGCACCCAAACAAGAAAATAATTATGTCCAAATATTTCGAGTGAAAATGGGATCTCTGTCGCTTACAATAATCTTTGGGTTTCAATGTAGCTTTTGAATTATTTTCATAAATGCAGTAGAAAATGTACTTGCTTTAAATGGATGAGATAATGCACAGAAGTATGGATAGTTGGTAAGTCTATCAACTACCACCATGATGACACTCTTTTCTTTAGACTTAGTTAAACCTGTGATAAAATCCATTGAAACCTCCTCCTAATGTTGACTTTGAATGGAAGGTTGTAGCAGACCTGGGGTATTAATTGTCTCAAATTTATTTTGTTGGAAAACAAAATATTCTACCACAAAATTTTGAATATCATATTTAAGGCCATCCCAAAAAAATTCTTTCTCCACCTTGTGGTAAGTTTTTAAAAATCTCGAGCGTCCGCCTACAGGAGAGGTGTGCAATTCCAAAAGAATATTTTGTTTTAGTTGGAAATTCTTACAAATATATAAGCGATCTTTGTACCATAAGGAATCATTTTTCCAACTAAATGTATCAAATGTACTGGGATCCTGTTGCACCTTTTGAATGAGTTTCCACACTTCTTTGTTATTCTTCCATTCCTCCCTTGCTTTGGATATCCAATCTGGTTGGACAATAGAAATGGCACAAAGCAATTCTTCCACCTCCTCATCCTTTCTTGAGAGTGAATTTGCAACAACATTTAGCTTCCCTTTTTGTAGATGATTTCAAAGTCATAACCCAACATCTTTGTGACCCATTTTTTCCACTCTTCTTAAGATAGTCTTTGCTCCAAAAATAATTTAAGACTATCATGATCATTTTTTTCCTTGAAGTGTCTTCCCATTAGGTAATATTTCCATTTCCTTAGTGCATATATTATTTCCAACATTTCCTTCTCATAAATATCTTTTTCTAAATGATTTCATTTGATTGGACGACTGTCAAAAGCAATGGGTCTTCCTTCTTGCATTAAAATAGCACCAATTCCATTTCCTGAGGCATCACATTCCACAATAAAGGTTTTTGTGAAGTCTGGCGTAGCTAAGACCAGTGCTAGGGACATTGCCTCTTTAAGATTTTTAAAGGCCTTAGTTGCTTTAGGAGTCCATGAAAATTCATAATTCTTAAATAATGTCATTAGACGTGCTTCTATTATCCCATAATGCTTAACAAACTTGTGATAATACCCTGTTAACCCGAGAAATCCTCGCAACGGATTTATGGTTGTGGGGACCTTCCATTCCTTAATGGCTTTAATTTTCTTTTTCTGATTTTTTTAGTGTTGTGACACCAGCTCCAAAAATGGAAGAAAAGAGATATAAACACCTTAGAAATAAGCCACTTCGAGGTGGAAACCTCGAATACATTACATGAATGAAAAATTCTTTGATGATACAAATTACAAAACCTCCTTTCTATATATAGGAGCCCATGGGGCCACAATGTAATCCTAGCTGACCTAACAATAATAATTTAAGGGCACAATAATAACAATAGGGGGTTACACTAACAACAATAAGGGACTATAGTAGTAATATAGGGACCTAACATGCCCCTCTCCTTCAAAAAAGTGTTGTCCTCAATGCTTGAGTAGCTCTGGGTGCTTCTGTATAAAATTCTCATCCTCCCATGTAGAATCTTCAGTGGGTAAGTTCTTCCACTTGATGAGATACTCTGAAATTGATCGATTTCCTAGCTGTCGAGTTCTTGTTTCCGTCACCTCTTCAGGTTCCAATATGATTTTTCCTTCCTCATCAAGCTCTGGAAATATTGTGTGAACTGGAATATTTTCACCTATAACCTTCTTTAAGCATGAAACATGGAAAACTGGATGCACTTGTGAAAAAACAAGAAGCTCCAATTTGTATGCCATAGTACCAATATTTTCAACACCTTGTAAGGACCATAGTACTTTGGCGATAATTTCTTATCCTTCTTAGATTGATTGAGGGACATTTGTTTGTATGGTTGTAGCCATAAAAATACCCAGTCTCCTACATCAAAACTTCTCTCACTATGATGTTGATTTTCTTGTTGTTTCATTCGATTTTGTGCCAAATTCAGGTTATCCATCAAGAGTTGGAGAACTTCTTGTTGATGCTCGATGTGATCTTCCACTACTTGAACCTTCAAATGTTCTCTTAAAGATGATGTGATGGAGGGTGGATGATATCCATAAAGTGCCATAAATGGGTCATTTTTTCTGCAGTATCGAAGGAAGTGTTATACCACCATTCAACGAGAGGTAACCACTTGACCCATTGTTTTTGTTTATCAGATACAAAACAATGAAGATATCCTTCCGAACATTTATTTACTATCTAAGTTTGATCATCGAATTGAGGATGATAAGATGAGCTATGAGATAATTGAGTACCCAAACAAGAAAATAACTCCGTCCAAAAATTTTCAGTAAAAATGGGATCTCTGTCGCTCACAATAACCCTTGGGTTTCCATGTAGCTTTTGAATTGTGTCCATAAATTTAGTAGCAACTGTAATTGCTTTAAATGGATGAGATAATGCACAAAAGTGTGCATACTTGGTAAGTCTATCAACTACCACCACGATGACACTCTTTCCTTCGGACTTAGGTAAACCAATGATAAAATCCATTGAAATCTCCTCCCAATGTTGACTTGGAATGGATAAAGGTTGTAGAAGACCCGGGCTGGGGTCTTAATTGTCTCAACTTTATTTTGCTAGCAAACCAAACATTCCGCCACAAACTTTTGAATATCAGATTTAAGGCCATCCCAAAAATATTCTTTCTTCACTCTGTGGTAAGTTTTTAAAAATGCTGACTATCCTCCTAAAGGATAAGTGTGCAATTCCAAAAGAATATTTTGTTTTAGTTGGAAATTCTTACAAAGATATAATTGATCTTTGTACCATAAGGAATAATTTTTCCAACTAAATGTATCAGATGTACTAGGATCTTGCTGCAACTTTTGAATGAGTGTCCACACTTCTTCGTCCTTCTTCCATTCATCCCTTGCTTCGGTTATCCAATCTAGTTGGATAATAGATATGGCACAAAGCAATGCTTCCACCTCTTCATTCTTTCTTGAGAGTGCATCTGCAACAACATTTAGCTTCCCTTTTTTGTATATTATTTCAAAGTCATAACCCAACATCTTTGTGACCCATTTTTGTTGCTCTTTTGAAGATAGTCTTTGTTCCAAAAGTGTTTAAGACTATCATGATCAATTTTTACCTTGAAGTGTCTTCCCATTAGGTAAGTTCTCCATTTCTTTAGTGCATGCAGTATTGCTAACATTTCCTTCTCATAAATAGGTTTCTGTAAATACTTTCCTTTGATTGGACAACTTTCAAAAGAAATGGGTCTTCCTTCTTGCTTTAAAACAACACCAATTCCATTTCCTGAGACATCACATTCCACAATAAAGGTTTTTGTGAAGTCTGGCGTAGCTAAGACCGGTGCTAGGCACATTGCCTCTTTAAGATGTTCAAAGGCCTTAGTTGCTTCAGGAGTCCATGAAAATGCATCTTTCTTCAATAATGTTGTTAGAGGTGCTGCTATTCTCCCATAATTCTTCACAAACTTGCGATAATACCCTGTTAACCCGAGAAATCCTCGCAACTGCTTTATGGTTGTGGGAACTTTCCATTCCTTAATGGCTTTAATTTTGTTAGGGTCTACTTTAACACCCTCGTGAGATACAATATGACCCGAATATTCCACCTCTTGTACTCCAAAGAAACATTTGGATTTTTTTGCATATAATTGTTTCTCCTGCAATAGTTTGAGCACCCTGTCAACATGTTCAACATGATCCTTCCAAGACCTGCTGTAGATTAGTATATCATCAAAAAATACTAGCACAAATTTTCTAAGGAAGGGTTTGAAAAGGGAATTCATCAACCCTTGAAATGTAGAAGGTGCATTGGTAAGGCCAAAAGGCATGACCAAAAATTCATAATGACCCTCATGAGTTCGAAATGTTGTTTTTGGAATATCTTCAGTCTTCATTCTAATTTGATGATATCGTGAACGAAGATCCAACTTGGTAAAATAAATTGCTCCATGTAATTCATCCAATAATTCATCAATCACAGGAATGGGAAATTTATCTTTAATGGTGAGCTTATTGAGCTCCCTATAATCCGGACACATTTTCCATGATCCATCCTTCTTGTGTACCAATACTACGGGAGAAGAGAAATAACTTTGACTAGGTTGAATTATACCCGCCTCTAACATTTCTGCAATCATACGTTCAATTTCGCTCTTTTGGACATAAGGATATCTATAAGGCCTGATGTTTGGAGGAACACTTACTGGAATCAAATGAATAGCATGATCATGATCACGAATAGGTGGGAGTCCTTTGGGAGTTTCAAACACCTTGGAATGATTGTCCAAGACTTGTTGGAGATCTGCAGAAATAGATGATTTTGATGTTGGAACTTCTAGTGAGCATAATTGTGCAATTACGCCTCGTTGTTCTTTCTTTAAAAGCTTTGTCATGACATTAGAGCTTATTATCCTTCCTGGCTTCCCCGCAATACCCCGTAATTCGACTTCCTTTCCTTCTGAAAAAAATTTCAAGAAAGGTTCTTGAAAATTAAAAGCTACCGTCCCCAAAGATTGTAACCATTGTACTCCTAGTACAACATCAGCACCTCCCATAGGAATGGAAAGCATTGGACTATTCAACACATATTCCCCCATGGTTAGCTTGATATTATGGCATTTTCCAGAGCAATTTATAGTTCCTCCATTTGCAACCATCACTTGACATTCCGGTGCTGGGTATAGGAAACAATTTAATTCCTTGGCTACCTTACAATGAATAAAATTATGGGTGCTACCTGAATCAATCAACACTATTACCTTTTTCTTCTTGATATGTCCTTCTATCTTGAAAGTTTGAGGAGTGGTAATTCCTACCAGTGCATTACACGATATGGTCGGATTCATTTCTTCCTCTTCTAGGGCTGGTTCCTGGTGTATATCCTCTTCTTGTTCATTTTCTTCTTCCTCTTCACAATCTATGTAAAATAATTTCTTCTCAGCACACTTAAGACCTTTAGTGTATTTGCTATCACAACTGTAGCAAAGCCCTTTTGCTCTTTTTTCTTCCAATTGTTGTGGTGTCAACCTTGTAGGTTGTGGAAATCTAGGAGTAGCAACACTTCCCTCTTTATAGAAGTGAGTGGTACGCTTCCTTGTCGCCATAATTTTACATTCAATTTTTCTTGCCAACCTGAATGCCTTCTCCAATGAATCAGGTTCCAAAACGCGAACTTCATGTTGGATGTTATCCTTTAAAGTGCCTATGAAGAGATCAATATTGTGTTCCTCTGGAATATCAGTTACCCTTATATTCAATTTTTGGAAGTCCTCAATGTGCTCCCCCACTAAACCCTTTTGTTTGAGATTTATCAATTGACTAAAGAAGGTGTTGCTCTTTGTATCCTCATAATGTGCTATCATTTCCTCTGTAAAAATTGACCAAGTGACAATTTTTTTATGGGAGCAAAGCCATCGATACCATACAAATGTATTTTGTTCTAAATGTAAAGTTGCAATGCGTACCTTTTGTGTGTTTCTCACATTATTGAGATGAAAATATTGCTCCATCTGTAGTATCCATGTTACATGATCCTTTCCATAAAACTTCCTCATATCCATTTTTGGAATATGGTGGTTCTTCCCTCCAACATTAGAGTTTATGAAATCACGATTGACATTTATTTTGTTCTCATCATGAGTTTCCTCTACTATCTTTTCACCATTAGGAAAAATTTCTTGTATCAACTTTGCCAAACCTTCTATGTCTACTTTTAGATATTTCTTCATGTTTTCCATGTTGTCTTTTATTTTTTCATCGATCTTAGCTTCCATGCCCACTTCTATGCCATCCCTCTTAGATTCCAAACCATTCATCTTAGCTTCCACGTCTTTCTTCAAACCATCCATCTTAGTTTCCACACCTTTCTGTTGGGAAAAATACTGAGAGGGGGGGGGGGGGGGTGAATCAGTATTTACAGCATATTCAAACTTTTTACTTTTTCATGCTCTAAAACCCATACGCTACTTTGTTGAAGCCAACTAGCGTATACACGCGGATATCCTTCATGAAACTCGCGTATACCCAGAGATCTAATTATGCCATTAGTTCTTCACTTACATAATTCCATCATTCATTTATTAGATGTTCTATAAATAGTAAACATGTGCAGTAAGAACACAATAAACCATCACACAAAGCATCACACATGAACACCAGGATTTTTAGGTGGAAACCCAAGTCGGGAGAAAACCACCGCTGCAGTTGCTCAGCCTTCAATATTTATTATAGAGAAAACATCTTACAACATATGTGCTGGCGCAGACTTGACCAGCACGCAGGCACCCACCTGCGCTCGTTTACCAGCCTCTCCCGGAAGGGAGCTCCAACCCCCTGACTCGTTTACCAGCCTCTCCTGGAAGGGAGCTACGACCCCCCGATCTCGTTTACCAGCCTCTCCTGGAAGGGAGCTACGACCCCTCGATCTCGTTTACCAGCCTCACCTGGAAGGGAGCTACGACCCCCTGACTGAAGGCTACAACCCTCAGCACCACCTTGGACCACGTTTCATCAATTTTCACACTGGATCCAACAACTTCAATAGAACACCACTTGCAGGCCACATTTCATCATATTTTCAAACTCGACCCTTTCCATACTTTTAAGCACAGTCAACCATGAAACAGATACATATAACTCACTGACAGATATCAGTAAACCAGCAGAACAGATCATACATTTCTTACCACAGACTTCAGCAAACCCTAGTTTGCATACGCGCTTTCCTTTCTCTGATGTCGCGTATATACGCGCTTCCGTTCACATAAACCCGCGTATACTTCAGTACAAATTACAGAGCTAATTTTATTGCGCATACGCGCTTTCTCTTCAGCGAAGCCGCGTATATACGTGCTTCCTCTGCGGTGAAATAGCGTATAGATATTTAATTATTATAGAGCAGCATACTTCTTCAGATCAGATATTCAGTTCAGATTTACCCTTTTATTTCAGACAGATGTTCGCCTTATCTCAGATCTAAGCCTTCCATAAACAGATCTAGCAGATACAAATACATTCCAGATCTAAATATTCCTCTTCATCGTTTCTTCATATAGATTCAGATCTATTATCAAACCTTTACCCTTTCCATACAGATATACTTCATAGAGAAGTATTCATTCAAGCTCGGACCTCTTGCTCCCACACTCATGATTTGCACAATGAATTTCTTCTCCTTATATAGGTTCTCCCTTTTTCAATACCATGAGCCCCTTTTTCAATACCATGAGCCAAAACAATACCATGAGCCCAAAACTACATTACTTCCGATGGTATTCCTGGACGGGGTCATTTAGACGAATCATTACCCAATACAATGGGTCAATACCATGGTGGTTACCCCTGGTTTTGCACTTTTTGAGCGCTTTTTCCCATACGCGACTTGGCACGTTGATTCCCGCGTGCATACGTGACTTCCCCTAGGAAAATCCGCGTATGCCTAGAGACATACTCTTTTCGTCAAGATTTAGCACATGCTGAATTCCTTTCTTCATTGACTTCTGTACTTACTGTAGATACATCAGATTTAGTTCATCAAGACATGTTCTATCAAGCACAACTTCATCAAATAAGTTGCCATCATCTTTATCAAGTGGATTGCCATTCAAGAATAACACTCAACATCATATGGCTAGCAAACATCATTTCATATCAGATTTACATCATTTACCAAGTCCATTAGGTCAAGAATAACTTCATCAGGTGGATTTCCATCAAGGAAAACACATGTCAACAAGCTCATGTCTTCATCTTCATTCAGTGGGTTGCCATCAAGGACAACAGTCAGCATCATATTGCCAACAATCTCCGCCTTTGGACTTGATGGCAACCACGATGGTGTTGGGTTACCACAACAGATAGGTACATTAAGAATACAATGACACCATGTCACTTTCTCCATTTGCCACCATTCAAACACCATGTCACTCTCCCCCTTTGACATCAAGGGAAAAGGGCGGACCAAAGCCAACATACTCTCCCCTTTTCTCCGCATGTGGAAGAAGCGTTCTGCAGATCTGATATATACTGAAGTGACCAAGCTCCCCCTGAGTGCATGCTGAATATTCAAACATATAATTCAATAAAGAACATGACTCTATGAACTTCCTATCAAAGACTCATACTTACATCAATCATCCATCCAAGTGGATTTACATATGAGACTCAACTACCCAACCAAGTTGGTTTACACAATTTGACTCAGCTACCCAACCAAGTGGGTTTACAAAATTGACAAGTCCTGACACGACTGAATATTACAATTTTACATCATGGGTCTCAACAAGACCTTTTCATCAAACTACAAATATGACTTTACATGACCAAGACCTCAAGAAAGATAACATATTTCAGAACCATCATAATGCCAACAATGCATTATATTCAGCAAAGCTAATGCTCCCCCTGAATCTGTGCATCCATGCATCCTTTTCATATGACTAAGGCTCCCCCTTAGTTTGTGCATCCTGAACACTTTCACCAACAAGTCATCAAAGCATCTTTATCAAAACATCAGAGATCGAAACAATATTATAAGAACTGGAACACCACCAAAGATACCAAACAGTATCAGAGATACCAAACAGCACTGCAGCTGTGCTAAAGAGAGCTGACTCCAAACAGAGATTTGTCAGCAATCAGACATACGCGGTTTTATGTGCAGGAACTCGCGTATATACGCGACTGTGTTTCATGGAACCCGTGTATCCAATGCCATCGTCCATATTCAAACCAGATCTGATCCTTTGTGAGAAAAAGATAGTGTTCAGCTTCTTTCTGAGGCATTTGAATGCTTTCCTGGACTACAGATAGATAGAATAGTGTAGTTGTGTCTTCAAGCGTCATCCACCGGTTGTAGCATAAGCCCATTAGTAACCAAGCCTTCAGATTCTTTGCAGCATCAATACAATCTTTCCAAGAGAGATTATCATACCGGAACAATATTTTCAACTATGTGTCAATCATCCATGTGGTCCAATATCACCATGATCTTCAAGATTCAACATGAAGTAACATATGTAGGCCAAAGATCTCAACCATAGTAACAAACTCTGCATGATCTATTCTTATTTCTGAATCAAATGACATCCAACTCATCCATGTGTGAGCACAAAAGATACTTATCAGCAACCAGGGCTCAAAATATCATCATAATAAACCATGTACCAAGTCATCATCATTTGAGCATGAGTATCACAAAAACCAAATAATAAGCAGTCATATTGCCAACAATGCAATCATTAGTATTCAACCTGCTACTCCCCCTGAACCAGTGCTCTTTTCTAACTTGTGCAACCTGAACACGTTCATCATCAAGTCATCAGCAACAATCTCTGCATGGGCTGCCCTTATCTCTGAATTATAGGACTTTCATCTCAATAATGAATACTCTTCATCAACAAGCAAACAGGACTCATCCAAAACTTCAACACAAGACATCAAGTATCATATCATCATCATTTAGAACTGAGAAATTAAGCTGATACAGAGTCAATAATATAGTTTTTAACAATCAGACTGATGCTCCCCCTGAGCTTCTGCTCCAGATTTTTCAGCTATCAGATAAACTCTCTTATCATCAATGCATACGCGACTGTGTCTGCTGGAACTTGCGTGTATACGTGACTTTTTTTCATCGAACCCGCGTATGGAAAGTGAAATATAGAAAATTTCACATCTTCATTTCCTCCTGCAATTTTACCTTATGTTCCTGTCTTTTCTTCACACCAGATGCACTGTCAGTAATACATATAACCAGAATAATCAAATCAACCATGCGAGACATCATACATTGCTCCTCCTGTGACGATACATTACTAAATCTGATAATGTATCCCACATCATTCCTGCAGTCAATCAGAGAAGTAAGCTTCAGAAGCGGGTGACTGCAATAGGGTCAGAATTCCCTACGTTTCTGATCGGTCCTCCATCCTTTTCCAGATTTGTTTGAACTTTCTATTTGTGTGCTGAAAATTGTCCACTTTCTCAGATCTGTTCAACCTGCATTCCTTTCTACATGTCCATACTTGTTACAAGAATAACATCTCATGTGTCCAGAGAAATAAGCATAAGAATCATAATGAGTATTTCTAATCTTTCTCCTTTTGCAATCAACTGCTTTATGTCCATACATGTTACATGAGAAACAATATCCCCTGAAGAAACTAGAGTACCTTTCCGAGTAGAACCTGTTTGTTTGTGGCTGAAATGATCTGCTCCTGCAATTTGCTGCAACATGCCCATAATTATGACATTTAAAACATTCAACGTTCTTGAATGAATTCCTTTGAGAATTCATGATTGTTGGTCGATCTTTTGTTTCTTTCAACACTTCAGGTTTTGCATTGACCTCGTTCTTTTGCATGTGATTATTACCGAAAGAATTTCTACTAATCCATAAAATTCACCATGGAATATGAGGTGGAGGGTAGTCTTCCCTTCCTTGATGTCCTTATCTCTAGAAATGATGATGGTTCTTTCTCCCATCAGGTTTTTCGAAAGAAAACCCATACTGAGCAGTATCTTCATGCTAGCTCCCACCAGTTCCCTGCTCAGAAATTAGGCGTCCTTAGCACCTTGGCCACGAGGGCGCTGAGAATCTCTGATGAGTCTCACCTTGATAAGGAAAAGACCCATCTGTTGAATGTCTTTTGTAATAATGGTTATAGTTTGTCGCAGGGCCTCAAAGCTTTCCTCAAAGCGGAGAAAGGTCCTCCTGTTAAAAATAAAAAAGAACCTAGTGAATGGTATGGCAGTGTCAGCCTTCCATTCATTCAGGGTACCACTGATAAAATTGCTAAAATCCTTAAAAAGCATAAGGTATCCTCTTACTTCAAGCCCCTTAATACTATTCGTAGTTCTCTAAAATCGGTTAAAGATCCGATTGACCCCAGGGATGGAAAAGGTGTCTACATCATTCCCTGTTCCTGTGGAACTCCTTACATTGGTGAGACGGGTCGGTCAATTAATCAAAGGATATGTGAGCATGCTGCTGATATCAAGCATAGAAGATCTCGCTCGTCCGCCTTAGCTGAGCATGCAGAAAAGACTAACCATCATATTTGCATAGAAGATGCTAAGGTCATTGCTAGAATCGACCATTTCCACCATCGTAAGTTGCGAGAGGCTATTGAAATTGAAAAAAGGCCCGTTAATCTCAATAGAGATGACGGTTGGAATATCAGCAGGTGCTGGATTCCTGCCTTATATTCTTAAAAAAAAAAATTTATTTTATTTTATTTATTTATTTTATTTTATTTTATTTTTTATTTATTTATTTTTATTTATTTATTTTATTTTATTTTATATTTTTATTTGTTAAATAATAATAATAATAGTAATAATAATAATTAATTAATTAATTAAAATAAAATAAAATATATTTTTATTTATTATTAATTTATATTTATATTGTATTTATATTTATTTATTTATTTATATTTTTTAATTAATTAATTAATTAATTTTATTTTATTTTTATTTTTTATATTAATAAATAAATAAATAAAATTATTTTTTATTTTTATATTTTATTTTTATTTTATTTATTTATTTATATTTTTAAAATAATTTTTTAATTTATTTTATTGCTTTATTAATTTTTGACTATGTTTGACTATTGATAGATGGTTTATTTTCAATTAGATTTCATGAATAAAGAATTAATTGTATAAATATTTATTATATAATTTAATCAAAATTTGCATATATACACCTAGATTTGTTAAATTACTTACCATTGTATTATTTAATTGGTCAATTAATTGTATAATAAATTAAAATAAAAATAATAAATTAATTAAGAATATAAATTAATTAATTAATTAATTAAATAAATAAATATATAAAGAAATTTTTACTTTTTCTAAGTCAAACTAGCCGTTATCCTAACGGCTAGTTGAACCATCTCTACATCTATTTATACTTATTGCCTGATCTGATCTCTCACATAGTCCTGATGATGAACCACACTGGTTGGTTCGAAACGCGTCTTTTTTGACCTCGTTCTTTTGCATGTGATTATTACCGAAAGAATTTCTACTAATCCTCTAAATTTTTAGCACTTCCTTGTGAGCTAGATTCACCTTTAACAGTTTCATGGAAACCAAGACCAAGTTTGATAGTAGGAGACCTTTGATTACTCAGAATATTGTCCAAAATTTTAGTACTATCTTGAAACCTCAAAAGTTTAACCTTTTCTTCTAATTTACCTTTGAGAATGTTTACCTCAACCTCCAAGGCTTGACATTGCTTTGTCATGCTTTCTTCCTTCCTTCTTCCATCTTCTACTTGATCCTTCAGATTTAGAATCTCTTCTTTCAACCAATTTTCGTTTTCTTCACATGTTTGTTCTAGCTCTTCATTCTTCTTATTTGATTTTTCCAGATCTTCTTTGAGAGATATGATTTCTGCTTCAAGGCCTTCCTTTTCAAATGATTGTAGAGGTTCCTCATTCTTTTTACTTGATGCTTCTAGATCTACTTGCAGAGAGATGACTGCAGCTTCAAGTCCTTCATTCTTCTTGCTTGAAGTTTTGAGATCTGCATTTAGATTGTTGATTTCTATTTCTAATTCTTTAATTCGATTGGATGCATAAGTATGAAACCTTTGATACTTGTCCACCTGTCCATTCAGCATTTCTATTTGTTTTTCCATTTGAGAGATCATCTCTTTGTAGATAGTTTCTTGCTTATTAGATGAACTTTGTAGTTCTTCAACTTTAGTCTTGAGAGCTTCTTGTAGATTCACAACTTTACTTTCACTATCTTCACTATTGTTTGCACAAAGAAGAGTATTACAAGTGGCCTTCTCCTTTTTCTTCTTTTCCATGAGTGCTTGAAGAGCTTCGTTAGAACCTTCTAGATCCATACTATCACTTCCACTATCATAATCTTTGCATATACAGTTAAGTAAGAGACAAGAACAATGATTAATACCTGTTTCATCTTCTTCAATTTTTGCTATACATGATTTCTGAGGTATCCCCTTTCCTCGAGTAACCTTCTTCTTTTGCTTCTTAGCCATGAGCACTTTCAGCTCATGGTCAGAATCTTCTTCATCTTCACTGGACACTTCATCATCATCTTCTTTCGCATAATAACTCTTTCTCTTTTCAAATTGTTTCCCTTTACCATGCTTTTCTCTATAAGGACATTTAGCAGCATAGTGACCGACTTTTCCACACTCAAAACATTTGAAGGGAAGCTTACCTTTGAATCTTCCAGTACCTAGTTGGAGCTTTCTCACGAAATTCGCTTCTTCTTCATCGGATATATAGCTGGATTCTTTGACAACTTCCTTTTCCTTTCCTTTTGTAGATGCCTTAAAAACAACTTCTCTTATTTGAGAAGGACCTCCTTGTCTCATTTCAAAAGCAGTCAGAGTACCATGTAATTGAACAATAGTAATTGTTTGCAGATCTTGCCTTTCTTCAATAGCTGAAACTTTAGAGTCAAATTTTGAAGTCAAGGATCTTAAGATCTTTTCCACCAGAGTAGTATCAGTTATGGTTTCACCCAAATTTCTCATTCGATTTACAATATCATCCAGACGAAGAAAGAAACTGGCAACACTCTCATCACTATGCATCTTCAAATTCTCATATTCAATTCTAAGAGTTTGGAGTTTTGCACTTTTTACCTTTGTGTCTCCTTCATAGCTTAGAATGATTTTGTCCCATATTTCTTTTGCTGAATGTAGCCGCATCACTTTAGAAAATTCTGGTTCAGACATGCTTCCTAATAAGACATTTACTGCTTTGGCATTAGTTTCATACTTCTTCCTTTCTGCTGCATCAGTAGGAATACTTGCCGGGTATTGATAACCTTCTTCCACGATTGCCCATACATCTGCACCAAGACTTTGCAGATATGCTTTTGTACGTACCTTCCATAATATCAGATTGCTTCCATTGAATAGAGGTGGCTTTATAGACATTACTCCTTCTTGACTTCCCATTGCGACGGATCTCCTTTAAGCGATCAAGCTTCTGCACAAGGACCTGCTCTGATACCAATTGTTGGGAAAAATACTGAGAGGGGGGGGTGAATCAGTATTTACTGCATATTCAAATCTTTTTACTTTTTCATTCCTTAAAACCCATACGCTACTTTGCTGAAGCCAAGTAGCGTATACACGCGGATATCCTTCATAAAACTCGCGTATACATAGAGATCTAATTATGCCATTAGTTCTTCACTTATATCATTCCATCATTCATTCATTAGATGTTCTATAAACAATAAACATGTGCAGTAAGAACAGAATAAACCATCACACAAAGCATCACACATGAACACCAGGATTTTTAGCTGGAAACCCAAGTCGGGAGAAAACCACCGCTGCAGTTGCTCAGCCTTCAATATTTTATTATAGAGAAAACATCTTACAACATATGTGCTGGTGCAGACTCCTACCAGCACGCAGGCACCCACCTGCGCTCGTTTACCAGCCTCTCCCGGAAGGGAGCTCCAACCCCCTGACTCGTTTACCAGCCTCTCCTGGAAGGGAGCTACGACCCCCTGCTCTCGTTTACCAGCCTCACCTGGAAGGGAGCTACGACCCCCTGATCTCGTTTACCAGCCTCACCTGGAAGGGAGCTACCACCCCCTGACTGAAGGCTACAACCCTCAGCACCTCTATGGACAACGTTTCATCAATTTTCACACTGGATCCAAATCTTCCTTTAGGACACCACTTGCAGGCCACATTTCATCATATTTTCAAACTGGACCCTTTCCATACCTTTAAGCACAGTCAACCATAAAACAGATACATATAACTCACTGACAGATATCAGTAAACCAGTAGAACAGATCAGACATTTCTTACCACAGACTTCAGCAAACCCTTGTTTGCATACGCGCTTTCCTTTATCTGATGTCGCGTATATACGTGCTTTCGTTCACATAAACCCGCGTATACTTCACTACAAATTATAGAGCTAATTTTATTGCGCATACGCGCTTTCTCTTCAGCGAAGCCGCGTATATACGCGCTTCCTCTGCGGTGAACTAGCGTATAGATCTTTAATTATTATAGAGCAGCATACTTCTTCAGATCAGATATTCAGTTCAGATTTACCCTTTTATTTCAGACAGATGTTCGCCTTATCTCAGATCTAAGCCTTCCATAAACAGATCTAGCAGATACAAATACATTCCAGATCTAAATATTCCTCTTCATCGTTTCTTCATATAGATTCAGATCTATTATCAAACCTTTACCCTTTCCATACAGATATACTTCATAGAGAAGTATTCATTCAAGCTCAGACCTCTTGCTCCCACACTCATGATTTGCACAATGAATTTCTTCTCCTTATATAGGTTCTCCCTTTTTCAATACCATGAGCCCCTTTTTCAATACCATGAGCCCAAAACTACATTACTTCAGATGGTATTCCTGGACGGGGTCATTTAGACGAATCATTACCCAATACAATGGGTCAATACCATGGTGGTTACCCCTGGTTTTGCACTTTTTGAGCGCTTTTTCCCATACGCGACTTGGCACGTTCTTTCCCGCGTGCATACGCGACTTCCCTTAGGCAAATCCGCGTATGCCTAGAGACATACTATTTTCATCAAGATTTAGCACATGCTAAATTCCTTTCTTCATTGACTTCTGTACTTACTGTAGATACATCAGATTTAGTTCATCAAGACATGTTCTATCAAGCACAACTTCATCAAATAAGTTGCCATCATCTTTATCAAGTGGATTGCCATTCAAGAATAACACTTAGCATCATATGGCTAGCAAACATCATTTCATATCAGATTTACATCATTTACCAAGTCCATTAGGTCAAGAATAACTTCATCAGGTGGATTGCCATCAAGGACAACACATGTCAACAAGCTCATGTCTTCATCTTCATTCAGTGGGTTGCCATCAAGGACAACACTCAACATCATATTGCCAACACTTTCTTCAAAACTTCAATTTCATTTTTTGCTGCTCTTTGCAAGAGCAAAATTTGTTGCACTTGCTCTTGTAATTTTGATATGTCATGTTGCCATTCTTCGTCTTCATGAGTCATAGTAGAGCCTTCTAAAGGCTTAATGGGCGTTGAATTATTTTTAGGGGAAATTTTAGAATCCAATACTGATATCTATTATACAATATGCCCTTGGAATCAATTCAACTTGATTCTTCAAACAAGACTTATGTAATTCAGAAAAAAAAAATTAAACACCTTTTACTTGCTTTTGAGGAGCTCGATATTGAAATTGAATTATCTCTATAATTATGGATCCCCAATATTTGAACGGGGATTGATTCTTCTTCAATAGAAAATTCTCTCCTATAACCAACTGCACAATGACCCAATTATGGACTTGTTCAGTAGAGTGAACTTGTACGACTTGCCATGTGTCACTGTTTCCTCTTTTCGCTCTGAAATTCATGGAAAGAAAACTACAGTCCATGTATTTGCGGCCACATTTTACATCATTCCAATCCGATGCTCAGAGAGAGAGCTATGAATATTTTCCCACGATCACCTCTTTGAGATGAAATTCATAACCCTAAAAAGGCCCTAACTTCCATAGATCATATCTCCAAAAATATTGTGAACCAAGATCTGAAATTTTGCGACGTTGTTCCTCAATATTTGGGCTTCGCACTCTAAAAATTTTAGCTTCTAAACATTCGTAGAAAAAAATTCCACGACGAAATGTTTAGGTTAAATTCAGAAGCCTGCAAAATGACCTACATTCCACAGATCATATCTCCGAAAATAGTGTGAAACAAGATGTGCAATTTTGCGAAAATGTTCCTCAGGTTCTTTTCTTCGCACTCTAAAAATTTCAGCTTCTGAACCTTCATAGAAAACATGTTATAGCGAAAATTCCACGATGACCTGTTTGGAGCAGCGAAACCCTAGAATCCCAAAGCTCTAATACCGAATGTTGTGACACCAGCTCCAAAAATAGAAGAAAAGAGATATCAACGCCTTAGAAATAAGCCACTTCGAGGGGGAAACCTCCAATACATTACATGAATGAATAATTCTTTGATGATACAAATTAAAAAACCTCCTTTCTATATATAGGAGTCCATGCGACCACAATGTAATCCTAGCCGACCTAACAATAATAATTTAAGGGCACAATAATAACAATATGGGGGTTACAGGGGTACAATAATAACAATAAGGGGGTTACACTAACAACAATAAGGGACTATACTAGTAATATAGGGACCTAACATTTAGTCACCCAATGTTTCAGACTTCGTGAGTGAGTCCATCTTCAGGGGTAAATGCCAAATATTCTTTGAGGAGATTTGTGAGGATTAAGGCAAGGAAATAGTTGCATATATAGTAATTATTGAGGAGAAATTTTATGGTCAGTTCGAAGGACAAGAAATTTTAATTTTAAATAATTAAGAGATATAATTAATGAGGGGATTATTGAAGTATAATATTAATAAGATTTTTAATTTTTTTTTAATTAAAAATTATTAAACTATTAAATAGAAAGGCTATATTATAGGTTAAGCTATAAATTAAAAAACAAATTGTGATACCTTAACCTATAATATAGCCTTTATATTTAATAATTTAATAGTTTTTAATAATATTATTAATATTATATTTCAATAATCCCCTCATTAATTATATCTCTTAATTATTTAAAATTAATTTTTCTTGTCCTTCCAACCGACCGTAAAATTTCTCCTCAATAATTACTATATATATAACTATTTCCTTGCCACAATCCTCACAAATATTCTCAAAGAATATTTGGTGTTTACCCCTAAAGATGGACTCACTTAAGAAGTCTGAAATGATGGGTTACTTAAAAAATCGGAACAGGTTATTCCTCTCTTCTGAAATCTAATTCACTTGTATGGAATCTCTTTTTAAAAAGGCTTTAATTTTGTTAGGGTCAACCTTAACACCCTCCTGAGATACAAAATGACCTAGATATTCCACCTCTTGTACTCCAAAGAAACATTTGGAGGTTTTTTCATATAATTGTTTCTCCTCCAATAGTTTGAGCACCCTGTCAACATATTGAACATGATCCTTCCAAGACCTGTTGTAGATTAGTATATCATCAAAAAATACTAACACAATTTTCTAAGGAAGGGTTTAAAAATGGAATTTATCAACCCTAAAAATGTACAAGGTGCATTGGTAAGGAAAAAAGGCATGACCAAAAATTGATAATGACCCTCATCAGTTTGAAATGTTGTTTTTGGAATCTCTTCAGTCTTCATTCTAATTTGATGATATCCTGAATGAAGATCCAACTTGGTAAAAAAAATTTCTCCATGTAATTCATCCAATAATTCATCAATCACCGTAATGGGAAGTTTATCTTTAATAGTGATCTTATTGAGCTCCCTATAATCCGAACACATGCGCCATGATCCATCCTTATTTTGCACTAATACTACTAGAGCAGAGAAAGAACTTTGACTATGTCTAATTATACCAGCCTCTAACATTTCTGAAATCATACGTTTAATTTCTCTCTTTTGGACATAAGGATATCTGTAAAGCCTGATGTTTGGAGGAACACTTCCTGGAATCAAATGAATAGAATTATCATGATCACGAATATGTGGGAGTCCTTTGGGAGTTTCAAACACATTGGAATGATTTTCTAAGACTTTTTCGACATCTGGAGAAATAGATGATTTTGATGTTGGAACTTCTAGTGAGCATAATTGTGCAATTACGTCTCGTTGTTCTTTCTTCAGAAGCTTTTTAATGACATTATAGATTAATATCTTTCCCAGCTTCCCCGCGATACCCCATAATTAAAATTCCTTTCCTTCCAAAAAAAATTTCAAGAAAATTTCTCGAAAATTAAATGTTACCGTCCCCAAAGATTGTAATCATTGTACTCTTAGTAAAACATCAACACCTCCCATTGTAATGGAAATCATTGGACTATACAATACATATTCCCCCATGGTTAGCTCGATATTATGGCATTTTCTAGAGAAATTTATAGTCCCTTCATTTGCAACCATCACTTGACACTCTGGTGTTGTGTATAGGAAGAAATTCAATTCCTTGGTTACCTTACAATGAATAAAATTATGGGTACTACCTGAATCAGTCAACACTATTACATTTGTATCCTTGATATGTCCTTCTATCTTGAGAGTTTGAGGAGTGGTAATTCCTACCAATGCATTATAGGATATGGTTAGACTCATTTCTTCTTTCTCTAGGGTTAGTTCTTGGTGTATATCCTCTTCTTTTGAAGTTTCTTGTGCAATTTCTTCCTCCTCTTCACAATCTATGTAAAATAATTTCTTCTTAGCACACTTATGAAATTTAGTGTATCTTCTATCACAACTGTAGCAAAGCCATTTTTCTCTTTTTTCTTCCAATTTTTGTGGTGTCAACCTTGTAGGTTGTGGAAGTCTAGGAGTAGTAACACTTCCATGTTTTTAGATGTGAGTGGTAGGCTTCCTTTTCGCCATAAATTTAGTTTCAATTTTTCTTGCCAACCTGAATGCATTCTCCAATGAATGAGGTTCTAAAAGGTGAACCTCATGTTGGATGTTATCCTTTAAAGTCCTTATGAAGACATCAATAATATACTCCTCTGGAATATCATTTAACGTTATATTCAATTTTTGGAAGTCCTCAATGTTCTCCACCATTGAACCCTTTTGTTTTAGATTTATCAATTGGCTAAAGAAGGTGTTTCTCTTTGTATCCTCATAATTTGCTATCATTTCCTCCATAAAAATTGATCAAGTGACAATTTTTTATGAGAGCAAAGCCATCAATATCATACAAATGTATTTTGTTCTAAATGTAAAGTTGTATTACGTACCTTTTTGTGTGTTTTTCACATTATGGAGATCAAAATATTGCTCCACCTGTAGTATCTAGGTTATGGGATCCTTTCCATCAGACTTCCTCATGTCAATCTTTGGAATATGGTGGGTCTTTAATCCAACATTAGAGTTTATGAAATCACGATTAACATTTATTTTGTTCTCATCATGAGTTTCCTGTACTACCTTTTCGCCATTAGGAATCATTGCTTGTATCAACTTTATCAAACCTTCCTTCAAACCTTCCATGTCTTATTTTAGATAATTCTTCATGTCTTCCTATCTTCCATGTTGTGTTTCATTTTTTCATCCATCTTAGCTTCCATGCCATCCATCTTAGCTTCCATGCCATCCATACCATTCTTCAAACTATCCATCTTAGCTTCCACGCCTTTCTTCAAACCATAAATATTAGCTTCCATGCCTTTCCTCAAACCATCCATATTATCTTCCACGCCTTTCTTCAAAACTTCCATTTCATTTTTTGTTTCTCTTTGCGAGAGCGAAAGTTGGTGCACTTGGTCTTGTAATTTTGATATTATATCATGTTGCACTTCTTCCTCTTCATGAGTCATAGTAGAGCCTTTTTAGGGCTTAGTGGTTGTTGAATTATTTTTTGGGGCCATTTTAGAACCCAATACTGATATATTTGCTTCAATATGCCCTTAGAATCACTTCAAATTGATTTTTCAAACAAGAGTTATGCAATTTGAACAAAAAATACACACATTTTTCTTGATTTTGAGGAGCTCTATATTGAAACTGATGTATCTCTAGAATTTTGGATCCCTGAGATTTTATCATAGGTCCTATAGTAGCACTCTGAATGTCCTTTCCAATTCCATAGGTTTGACCTGATTTGGATTCTCCAAGACAAATTTATTCCTAATCTCCTGCAATGCCCTCAATATGGACAGGTTCAGTAGAGCGAACTTGTACGACGTTCCACGTGTCACTATTTCATCCTTCGGATCTCACATTAATATATAGTAAACTACAGTCTGTGTACCTTCAACTAAATTTTACAAAATTCCAATTTGATTCTCAGAGAGAGCGTTATGACGATTTTCCCAAGGTCACTTCTTTGAGATGAAATTTGGGAGTGTGCAAAATCCCTAGCTTCCACATATCATATCATTGAAAATATTACGAACAAAGATCTGAAATTTTTACACGACGTTCACTAGGATTTATTCACAAATGGTTTTTTTTTTCAGCTTCTGAACCTTCGCAGAAAAAAAATTATAGCGGAAATTCCATGATGACCTATTTGAAGTAGCGAAACCCTAGAATCCAAAGCTCTGATACCAAATGTTATGAAACTAGCTCCAAAAATAGAAGAAAACAGAGATCAACACCTTAGAAATCAGCCACTTTGAGGGGTAAACCTCCTTTACATTACATAAATGAACAATTCTTGGATGGTTCAAATGACAAAACCTCCTTTCTATATATATGAGTCTGTGGGGTCACAATATAATCCTAGCTGACCTAACAATAATAATGTAAGGGCACAACAATAACAATAGTGGGGTTTTATGGGGCATAATAATAACAATATGGGGACTACATGGGTAAAAAAATAATAATAAGGGGGCTACACTAACAACAATAAGGGACTACAATAGTAATATAGGGACCTAACACAATCTTAGGGTACAAAGTGTCCTAGGCCATCAACTTCCCTAGAGCTCAATAGATTATTAGAGTTGGAATTTTATTTCTTGTGTGTAAGAAAATAAATAATTCTTGTTTTAGATTTTAATAAGGGTGAAGATGCTCAAATTTTTACTTCGGAAAACAAAGAACTTATGACATTCTATTGGCTCTCATACTCCCTCTACTTGCTCTAGGGAATCACGAAGTTCTAGTAGAAGGCCAAGAAATGAACCTATTTATGTTGATCACTAAAGCCGAGCATCACCATAGCTAAACCATTTAGACCTCCACCACTGCCCTAGATTGATAAGTTTTTAACACTTGCCCTAGTTATTTAAAATAACAAGAAGCCAACCAAATATGTTTATCATGTTAATGATGGTTGAAGTTATATTATCTCAATTGTTTAGGCAACTAATGATGGTTGGGGGCCATTCCTAATGACAAATAAGATACCCCTTTAATTACAAGTTTCATCATGATAGTGAATTGTTTCGAAATGGGTGAACACTGCTTTTGTGCCTTTATGGCAAGACTGTTGGTTTTTTTTTTTTTTTTTTTTTTCAAATAGCTTTTAAGAAATGTAACTTCTAAAATTTATTCCTGTGTGTTAATTTTGATAGGGTTTATGTTTTTGGGCATTTTTTTATAGATATTAGGATTTTCACAGCACTATTTTCAATTGTTGAGGGTTCTCAACTGCGCACCATTTTCTGTGACATTACTAATATGTAATATATCTTATTGATAGTTAAAGGAAGCATTTAATACAAAAAAAATAGAAAAACAAATAGCA
This sequence comes from Pinus albicaulis, assembly GCA_034641835.2. NCBI lineage: Eukaryota > Viridiplantae > Streptophyta > Pinopsida > Pinales > Pinaceae > Pinus > Pinus albicaulis. The sequence goes on along the minus strand of CM076581.1, from coordinate 964,825,262 downwards.
ATACAACTAGGATTGATCATGTTCAAGAATTTTACCACAAGACATCCGTCACATTAGAACTATAGAATTCAGTAGGAAAAAAGATATGGTAGGACATGATGTCATGATTCTTGTGATGCTTGAACATTGAAATTGATGCATACTAACTACCCATAACTAACAATCTTCATGATGTTAAGCACAAATTACGTAGTATTATTCCAAACGTCATATGTTATCTTGCCACCAACTAAATGGCATAGATTATTTCCTATATTGTAGACTTTTAGTTTGATATTATTCAACACCTTATCAGTTATATATATTTTTATTTCTTGTTGATTTCTTGAATTTAGGAAACTAGTTTTTATAACAAACATATCCAATCTTTGTGCACAAGTACTTCACCTTCTTGACCATTATCTTAGAACATTCATTCATAAAGGTGTTTCACAATTATGAAAAATATAGTCAATATATTACATTTATATGGGGGAATTTATATGTACTGGGGATTTTAAAAAAGGTATCTAGTAAAAATAGGGGACACCTAGTAAAAATAGGGTTTTTTAATTAGAAATATGTATTGGGAATGGGGTTCAATAGAATTATTTTAGAAAAATGTTTGGTGTGAATATGTGACTACTGATTTCCCATGGGATAATGTTATCAATTTGAATCCCATCTAGAGAAGAAAGCATCTATTCACAGTGGTAAATGAGGATGAACCCTCTCAAAGTTATGCGATTTAGTGGAACATTTTGTACATGAACTTGCTCAATCACATTTCTAGGTGCATGACCTTGCTCAATCACAGTTGTGCCTTTGGCTTTAAAAGTAGTGATCCAAAAGACTGATAAGAGTTGTGTTGAAATTATATAATCGAAGGAAACACCCAAAATTCAAACACTACATTAGAAGTGGGAGGTTGCAGATGTGTCCAAAAAACAACTCAGTGCAAAACACAAGTTCATGACAAACATATCAGGATGGTGCAGTTGTGGCCAATAAAATGGTTCTTGATGATATATTTTCTTTTCTTGGCCGATAAAATTTTCATTAATACTCATTTCCAATTTTATTCTTATTATATTAACTACCAATGTATGCTTTTGTTGCATTATATATTGGATCAGATAATATTTCAACTCCTTGGTGAGAAAAGAGAGTCTCACCATATTTTTTCTCTCCATATTATGGATCATTCAACCAATTTGTGCTCCTACCATATCCCTAGAATTTAATTCTATTGTACTAATGACCTCTCTCACTCCAAAAATCATTGTGATCAAACATTCCCCATTGAGGATATTGATCAATTCTTGCATCATACTCAGAACTGTCATTGCCGCTAATTGCAATTGGAGAGTCATGTATACTAGATTTCTTGCTTTTGGTTTCTCTTGCTTGGGAAGTATCCTAAGATGAGTTTGACATGATGGTCATATGAGGTTAGAAGCTACTTGTTGTAATTTCCCTTAAATCCTGAAAACAGCAGAGAAAAAATATCATTTTTTATCAATTTTTATTGGGGAATTTTCATACAACATATGTTCTCACAATTGCAACAAAAGCATGTCCCATCAGTATGAATTATCAAATGTTGTAGGAAAAATTGAAAGGAACATCTCATTCATTTTAGGCAAAAGAATAATATGACATTAAGGTCCATTCCAGGACAAATTATGCAGACAAGATTTTTTAGTCAATACTTACCATGTGGAGTTAGAGCCATAACGAAGGCTGGATTTGAGAGTGTCCTCCCAAAGCCAGTGCTCTCTTGAGATGACATTGAATTCACTGTCTCTTAGGGTTGCAAGGTGGCATTGACAGACTTAGTTTATTTCTTTACCATACTTTGAGAGAGATCTCTCCTTTCATATACACCTTTCTCTACCATCTTGTTGCCAAGTGAAATGGGCATTGTCACACTGTGAATGCCATTACAATGCAACTTGGTAGTCTGCAAACTTGACCTATCATCGGTAAGGTTTTGATACCATAATACTTATCTTTCTCAGCACGGTGACCATGATTTTCTTCTTGGATTGCTTACAATAGGAGCTTTAGTTATATATCGTGCAAACTTGGGGGCTCGAAGTCTACACCTAGTAGCTAAAGTTTTCTTTTATGCCATTGTGGTCCTTAAATTTGGAGGTGTTCCACCTGAAAAATTATGTATTAAAGAAGGTTTCAAAGGATTTTTATTCACTTTGAAAGAAGTTCCTTGTGGCATTACTGGATTTCTAGATGACATGATGCTACCTTTGTTCACAGAAGAATGTTCTAGAGGAGGAAATTAATTCTTCTAACTTAGTTTTGGCATGGAAGATTGAAACTATGGTTTTGATGACTGCATGGTTGACCTTGGTTAGGACTTTCATGCAGACAATACTGACTTTTAAGATGGGGTATAATACCTTGAAGAATATGCAGAGTTTTTTGTGGTCACTAAAATTTTCTGTGTTGTTGCCTTTGATCCAGACACAATTTACCTTGATGAGGGGATTGAAGACCTTAAATATGCTTTAGATTTGGTTGTTCTCACTGAAGTTTTTTGTGTGGTTGTGTTTCTTAAATGATCATTACCATAGGACGTCTTTGGTGCATAGATTCTTGACCTTGATGAGGGGATGAAAGACCTTGAAGAGGCTACAACGTTTAGTGATGTCAATGATGATTTATCTGTTATTGTATTTGTTAAAATTTTTATCTGAGAGGATGGTGTTATCCAACTTGAATTTGAAACCCCACTCACAAATTTCAATGAAGGTTATATCCGAATGTTAGGGAGTTTCACATTATATAAAGTCAAAATCATGTACCAAAAACTTCACAGACACCCCCCCCCCCCAAAAAAAAAAACTATTATATGTCCATTAAATCTACATAGAACCAACAAGCAATATGGTAAAATCTAAAATTAAAAATCCCTTCAACTAGTAAAGAAAAACAAGAAGAAAGCACCCAAAGGACAACAAATAACTGTATAGTAGAGAAAATATTATTATCTCAAAAACTATAATTGAAAGGCATAAATTAATATCATATATTCCAATTGTTGCACTGAAAGAAAATTCAAAATAACATAAAAGAAGAGACAACACTGTATTACACAAGAAAACATTGTTAATAGAAAGATGCAACGTGGATTGGTAGAATCAGAGTCTTTATCAGTGAAATTTCATTAGACCATTGGACAGTATCACATTGAAAATATTTAAATAAGTTAATGGAAACCCTTCACCTATATTTTACAGTTTCTGGGATGAAAATCAATATGTAGAAATCTTCACTCAGTTTTAATTGGGTAGAGGAGGAATAACTTAGAACGATATTTTATGTCTTCTCATTTTAGATCTCAACTTTTCAAGAATGATTTATGTATCCACATTTCAAGAATCCCTAGAAGTGGTTGATAAATAATATAGAGAAAAAAAAATAAACCAATGGTGTAATATTGAATGGATTTATTGGGAGGTAGATTGACATTTGCCAAGGCAGTGTTGGAAGCAGGTCCAATCTATTGCCATATTATGGCCTACCTCCCTAAGGGGTATTGAAATAATTAGAAATAAATTATTTAAAGTTTTAGTGGATGGGTAAGAGGAAGAAAGAGGGCATTACACTTGTCAAATGCTATTCCTTGTCTAAACCAAAAGAAACTAGAGGTTGGGATTTCTAAGGCATTCACTTCTTTGAAAAATTTCTAGCTACCAAAATTCCATGGAAGATTATTTCCAAATAGGGACTCTAGAGACAGGTGATATACCAAAAGCCTGTTGAACACCTTAACATAGGAATAATGAGATAGGAAGGAAAACAAAACTATCCAAAATGGGTTTATAGTCTAGAAATCATTGGCACTGACTTTCAATTTGGTAGGTGTATGGTTAGTATGGGGAGTTGGAAAAGGGGACAATTTTATGAGACCAAGACACAAAATAGAATAAAAGAGAGATAAATGACTTAGAAATCAGTCTCTTCGAGGGGGAAACCTCATTTACCTTACATAAATGAACAATTCTTGGATGATTCACATGACAAAACCTCATTTCTATATATAGGAGTCCAAGGGGTCATAATACAATCCTAGTCAACATAACAATAAGAATGCAAGGGCACAAAAATAACAATAGTGGGCTTTTATGGGGCACAATAATAACAATATGGGGACTACATGGGCACAACAATAAAAATAAGGGGACACACTAACAATAACAATAAGGGGATACACTAGTATTATAGGGACCTAACATGCCCCTCTCCTTCAAAAAAGTGTTCTCCTTAACGCTTGATTACTTATGGGTGCTTCTGTATAAAATTATCATCCTCCCATGGGAAATCCTCAATGGTAAATTCTTCCACTTGATGAGATACTTTGAAATTGATCGATTTTGTAGTTGTCAAGTTCTTGTTTCTGTGACTACTTCAGCTTCCAATATTATTTTTCCTTCCTCATCAAGTTCTCAAAATATTGTTTGAATTGAAATTTTTTCACCCATAACCTTCTTTAAGCATGAAAAATATAAAATTGGGTGCACTCGGGAAAATGTAGGAAGCTCCAATTTGTATGCCATAGAACCAATATTTTGCAACACCTTCTAAGGACCATAGTAATTTGGCAACAATTTCTTATCCGTATTAGCTTGGTTGAGGGAAATTTTTTTGTATTGTTACCTCTGATACCAAATGTTATGAAACTAGCTCAGAAAATAGAAGAAAAGAGAGATCAACGACATAGAAATAAGCCTCTTCAAGGGGTCAACCTCCATTAAATTAAAAAAATGAAAAATTCTTGGATGATGAAAATGAAAAAACCTCCTTTCTATATATAGGAGTCCAAGGAGTCACAATATAATCCTATTCAACATAACAATAATAATGTAAGGGAAAAACAATAACAATAGTGGGATTCTATGGGGCACAATAATAACAATATGAGGACTACATCCACACAATAATAACAATAATGGGATACACTAACAATAAAAATAAGGGGATACACTAGTATTATAGGGACCTAACAGATAAGATCAAAATATGGGCCAATCCACAGGTTTGATGTAGAGAAGCCTACAAATTACCATTATATTTAATTTGTACTTTTCAACGTCAAGGAATTCATACCCTGGGTTAGGGATCCAATGCAATATCTACCTCAATTTCACAGCAAAGATGGAAGAAATGAAAGGGGTTTGGTTTTAAAAATAGGGAAATATGCCACTGGAAGGTATTTGTGGATCAACATAAGAATATTCTTATCACAGTAAGCAAGGAGGATGTTCTGTTATACTCGAGGAACCCTTCCCCAGGGAATATACTCCTATGTTAGGCTACAAAGCAAAGTTTTTAGATACAACATATGAAGAGGAGGCCTAAAGGTGAAAGGTTCCATGGAAGTCTTATGCTCCACTAAATTCAAAGGTTTAGATGTCATTAGTTCTTTATAATAATGCACTAAATTGGAAAATACTTCAAAAATGCATCAAGAAAGGTCCAGGGTGGTGTACACTACGTAAGAAGGAAAGAGAACTAGTTGATCATTTATTAAAAATTCCAAATATGCAGGTAAGGTATGCAAAGAGATGACGTAACTGTAAAATTGTAGGGAAGGGTGACAAGCGCAGACTATTGAGGAGGATTTGAGGAACTGGACCCAGAATAAAGAACTTAGAGTTTGTAGAGCTCTTCATGTTGTGGTTTCTTGGAGCATAAAGTTAGCTTGAAATGTTGATATATTTTAAGAGAAACTTGTTCCTCCATTTTAACGTGCATATAATATCAGGTGATTGTTTGGAAGCATAAAGGACATCAAAAGATACAAAAACCCATAATGCGGAAGAAACCATGAATTGATGAATTTGGGCGACTTGCATGGTGTTGGGCGGTATAAATCAAACATTTACACCAACATTTAAATTGTCAATACAGTTAAGTAAACTTAGAGTCATAGCACAATATATGCCAGAATATGACCTTAGAGATCTATCAAATAAAAAATAAACTCTTGCGATAAATTCAAAAGGCATCATTCAAGAAAAAGGAACAAGACTCTTCGAAGGAAAAATAAACAAATTGCGGGAATATACTTCTCACTCCTCTAGTGGGTTGATTCCACTGCTACTTAAAGTATTCCTTAGTTGTCCAAGGGACAAGGGAATGCAAGCCCCATTCAAACCGAAAAACTATAAAGAATGTGACTCGGGAAATAAAGGATGCAAAACCTCTTAAAATTACTGTTGTGTTACAAAGATGAAATTAAACTAGAGTTTGCAAGGAAACTTCATTATGAAGATAATGGAATTCTTCTAAAAAATATCAAGACAATAATACACTACTTCTGTTAAAGACAATTAAGTACTTAACCGAGAGGAAAATATGTAACGAGAACAAATTAGGATATATATATATATATATATATACACACACACACACACACATTTCCTATTGTTTACTGTGATCGTATTAAATACTTCCTCAAAATATTATGTATGATGTGTGCAATATTTAATTATAGTGAAGAATTATGTGAGTGCTTCGTCAATTAAGATTCACAATATTTTCTTATGTTGATCTTTCCATTTGCTTATCAAGACTTCAGAATTAAATTTTTTTCTGCAAAAGTACATGAATCAGTTTCATATAAAAGGCGATCATGAATACTTGTTAAGTTCAACTAACCAGAATTCTTACTGAGCAATTGTTTCACCATTTCATCTTTAGAATATACTTTGTTATGCAGCAATTGAATCAGGGTAAGTACTTAGTCTTGTAAGAAAAAGGAGTTAGAGATGCAGTAGTAAAAAAATTTTCTTTTACTTCATTTCAACCTTTTAAATAACCAAATTAGAGAAACGAAATTATAAAATGAAATTAGAAATTAAATCACTGAAAAGAAGAGCTATTAGATGAAATTGCAGAACTATCTAAAAGGATGCAATAAACAAATCCTAAGGGGTTTTGGGCATCGAACTGGATGGTGGGCCCAACCATCCAGCTCATTTCCTTGCAGTACTTTAAATCACAATCTTAAAACATGAGAAGAAACAAAAACTTGAAATCAATTGCCAAATGAATTCATATAAAAAATCCTCTCATGAAATTAGGTAGCGCTAGCTCCAGTGGTCTCCTCTGGGGATCATATCACTGGAGAACAACTCCTCCTTCCCTCCTGCACAGTAGCTCGATCCTCCCTTTCTGCAAAGAGTAATGTGATTTACAGAATATCGACCATCCTCGTTACCTACACAACTCCTCTTCTTTTATAATGTTTTTACATTGCATTCCTTAAAAAACCATATGGAAATGGAATCCAAAATAATATTCTTTAATTATAATATTAGCACAACCATTTATTATTGAAAGAATGAAGTTGTGATGCGAATTTTCCAAGTCTGGCCATTTTTTCTAGAATTCTGGAAAAACTGGTATTTTTATCAAACTGCCCCGAAATACCTCTTCGTATCTCCTTAACCATTATGCATTTCTAGGAAATTGTTGAGGCTTAGTCAATTTTATATACTGGGACAAAAACCCATGTTCCAGAATATCTTTATTTACCATCACGTGCACATACATCGAGGTGTAAGTTGGCAGTTTGAAAATTGTTCACTGTGTGTTTTCTAGAATTCTGGAAAAAAACAGTCTTTTTTATAAAATTGCTTCAAATATGGGTGTATAACTTTCAGAATACTTTGAATCTCAGGAAAAGGTTATTTTTCTAGGTAATTGGTTATATTATTGAAAAACCCATTTTCTTGGATTTCCATAATTCACGTCCATTTGCACGAAAACTGAGTTCACACTTGGCCGTATAGAAATTATGTGAATTTTGAGAAGATTTATTAATTTGTTTGTAGAATCCGACATGTGACTTGGGTGCAATCCAACCCATGGGAAGGTGTTCAAATGAAATTTTGAACATAAACCTCTTTCAGATTTTCCCAGAAATATGTCAATGTATGAAAGCCCCATATTAATGCAGGCACGCTGTAAAAAATTGAACTGGTGCAGGCACAACTGGTGTAGGAACAACTAGTGTAGGAGTCGTTTGTACTTGCCACAAGATTATATCATTAATGAAATTTTTACATTAAGGACCCTTTAATTTAGCAAATAAGAAAACTTCATAGATCAATAATTGTCAGCTCTGAATGCCTCTAAATAACTGAATAATGCGTAAAAAGAATAATAATGACTTATAATACTTAGTACATGCATAGATTTATTCAACGAAAAGCATAGAAATATGGACAAAATGAAGGCTCAACACTCCCCCACATTGATCTTCTTTCATGTCCTCATGCAAGAAAAACCATAGGACTATAAAATCATAGAAGAAGGTAAGGGAAATGTTTAAAAATCAAACTATGCTTCTCGATAAAAGTGTCAACAAAAATTTCAGCAAGTGAACATGAAGATATCTGGTATGTCATCATTTTTCAAGCATTCATCAAGTCTGCAACATTATTATTACAGTACCAGTAAAACCAGGTTACAGTCCTTATGAAAGTATCAAGTGCAGGAATGATAAAATTTTGATGTAACAAGATGAGGTACAGGAAGGCAATGCTTTGTACCAGACATTATGGAAAACGAATACTGCACCTTTATGATGGTCATCACATACCTGTTGTCCTGTCTCAAATGAACTCCCTACTTGTCATAGATTTCTTTTTTAGAGCTCTTCTTTCTGCCCAGAATCTTATTAACATTTATGATAAAAATCAAATCTTTGCTAAAAAGGAGCAATTTGAAAAAAATTATCACAAGATTTCTACACCTACTGTATCAATCATGTACTTAGTTCATGTAATGCTTATTTAGAGGCAACAACAATCTGACAACAGTTGGTGAGTAATCATCATTGAATAATTCATCACTCTAAATACCATGGAAAAATTGAAGTGAGATATGATACGAGAGAAGGGAAATAAAAATAGAACAAGATGACACCTTCTTGGACCAATCAGCAAATTTAACACTCTAAATTTTGTTTTCATCTAGATGAAAAAGTAAGTTTCTCCTTAATACAGTACAAAGAATCACCTTTACTAAGGGTATCACATCATTTAAAGATCCCTAAAAAATAGAACTCAAAACATCATGCTCAAATCACCTTAGAACCATTGTCCAAGAGTTTAAAATGATCAGTTTTAGGGAAAGAGAAGGATAATTGAGTAAATCATAGTATGTAATTAACTTTGATACCACAGACATGGCCCTGCTGCCCACAAGCATCTATAGCCTCGGCAGGGATGTCTTTTGACCCAACAAAATGCCGATGTACCGCTCAATAGATATAGATTCAGAGTTATCTTATTTAATTTTAAAAAATTAGATGAAGGTAAATTTCTTGGCTTGGTAACCAGTTGATGGCAGTGCCACTCACAAGAAGTAACATGGATGAGCAAGCCGGCTTCTGATGAGACCTCCTGTCTTCCATCTTTTTGGTTGAAATCCATTACTCTGGAATGGTGACCAGTAGCAGTAATGTCATGCATGTTAGGTTTGATGATTGTGGTAGGTCGACTCATCACGATACCTCCCATATTTACCTAAATCTTTTGTAAATTCTGAATATGATTAACTTCAAGGGTTACCTAATAAGTGGCGAGACAGATCTACTCTTTAAGAGTATGAGATGGCGTGAAAAGTTTTTAATGACTAATCATTACTGGTTAGTTCCTCTACCCTAAAGAATTTTTTAGATAAAATATCCCAGATAATGACTAAAATACTCTTTGAGTTAATAGTGCTAGTGTTCTCATTAACAACTCATTATGATCTTCACAAGAGTGGTCCACCATAGGGCATTCTCCAATAGTACCTTCTAAAGGAAAAAATGAAAATATATATCTCAAATGACAACTCATTAGAGTGGTTAATCATGGTTACTTTTGCAAAATCATAATTATTAGAGTGAATCATACTCAACAATATTTGTCACAGATGTGTGTGTTAAGAATCCAATGTGGATCAAAAGCACCTTCAATGGTTATGATTTGAAAGTCAAAAACCCTAATAGCATTGTTGTAACATCTTTATTTTTGGCATTGATTTATTCTTCTACTTTACTCTACGCTAATAAGTGGAAGAATCCCTCTAAAGTGTAGGAGTACATCAATTGCATCCATGTGCACAACAAGAGGATAATCCTACCCATGCTCAAATTCAAAAAGCATATTCGAGAAAATACCAGAACATGAGGAACCAGTTGCATTAACTGATGTGATGCCACAAATTTTCGAATGATAAAGGAGGAGTGGATACTGATGGTCATCTAAAAACAAGATTCTATGGCATCCATATACTCTTGATTGTTTGATTCATGGGAAACATCCAATGCATCTTGCAAATCCTCCAAATTTTCTTGTTTATCCTTTAAAGTGGAGGCTAGATTAGGTCGTCATTCTTTAATCTCTGCTTTTGATGCTTCTCCTCCTCAAGCATGATCCATAGATTCTCAGTTCCCCTAGGAATATATTCTAGTTCTTCATGAATATTTTCTTACAGAGGAGTAGACCTATGTCTGATTGATGCCAAAATGTGTTCTTTCTAGGAAGCAGATACCCCAGCTTCTCCTAAAATTTGAGATAGACCTTGAAGTAGCATCAAACTACCTACCATTTTCTACTAGCTAGAAAGTCTTGTCAGCACCTGGATTGAGAGTGGAGGTTATTTTAGAACCTAAAAAATAGAAACTAAATCAAAATATCAATTACAGTTAAAAGAACAAACTAAGAAAATCACACTTGCAGTAAATAATATCAATTGCAAAAAAAATAAAGCAACCCAGCATCTCACTTTGCAATAAAAAATCAATCTTAAAAACTCAATTGCAGTAAATCAAGCATCACGCTTTGTAGTAAATAAAAATCACTCATTTGCAGTAAGGAAAACCTGGCTTGTGACCTCTCTGGAAATACTATCCAGTATGCTTCAACAAGCAAAGGGAATCTCGTTAATCTAGAAATTCAATTGCGAAGGAAATGGAAAAACATGACAAATCGCGAGGCCTTATCCTATAATGCCTCCCCAGAAATAGCATCAAAATGTTGGGTGGTATAAATGCAAGATTTACACCAACATTTAAATTGTCAATCTGGGTAAGTAAACTTAGAGGCATAGCACAATATATGCCAGAATATGACCTCAGGGATCTATCAAATAAAAGCTAAGCACTTGCAAGAAATTCAAAACGGCACCATCCAAGTCAAAGGAACAAGACTCTTCAAAGCCAAAATAAACAACTGGAGGAATCTACTTTTGGCTCCTCTTCTGGGTTGAGTTGACTTTTACAGAAAGTATTCCTCAGTTGTCTAGTGGACAAGGGAATGTAGGCCCCATTCAAATTGATAAACTGTAAAGAATGTGATTCGGGAAATAAAGGATGCAGAACCTCTTAAAATTACTGCTCTGTCGCAAAGATGAAATTAAACTATAGTTCGCAAGGCAACTTCATTATGGAAATAATGGAATGCTTTTAAAAAGAATCAAGATGATAATACACAACTTCTCTTAAAGACAATTAATTACTTAAGTGTGAGGAAAATATGTAATGAGAATAAATTAGGATATATATATATATATATATATATATATATATATATATATATATATATATATATATATATATATCATGTTTCTTACCGTGATAGTATTAGATACTTCCTTAAAACATTATGTATGATGTGTGCAACATTTAATTATAATGAAGAATTATGTGAGCACTTCGTCAATTAAGATTCATTATCTTTTTTTATATTGATCTTGCAATTTTCTTCTCAAGATTTAAGAAATAAATGTTTTTTTGCAAAAGTACAGGAATCAGTTTCATGTAAAAGGCAATCATGAATACTCAGTAAGTTCAACTAACTAGAATTCTTACTCGGCAATTGTTTCACCATTGCATCCTTAGAATAGACTTTGTTATGAAGAAATTGAGTCAGGATAAGTACTTAATCTTGTATTCAAAAGGAATTAGAGACGCAGTAGTAAAGAAATCATCTTTTACTTCATTTCAACCTTTTAAATAACCAAATTAGAGAAACAAAGTTATAGAATGAAATTAGAAATTAAATGACTGAAAAAGAAGAGATATTAGATGAAATTGTAGAAATATATAAAAGAATGTAGTAAATAAATTCTAAGGGGTTTGGGGCATCAAAATGGCTGGCGAGCCCAACCATCTAGCTCGTGCCCTTTGAGCAGTTTAAAACACAATCTGAAAACATCGGAAGAAACAAAAACTCAGAATCAATTGCAAAATGAATTCATAAAAAAAAATCATGTTACAAATTAATGAAAATGAGGGAGCGCTGGCTTGAGTGGTCTCCTCTGGGGATCATCCCACTAGGGTGCAACTCCTCCTTCCCTCCGACACAGTAGCTTGATCCTCCCTTCCTGCAAAGAGTAATGTGATTTATTGGATATCGACCATCCTCCTTACCTACACAACTCCTCTTCTTTTATAATGTTTTCACATGTCATTCCTTAAAAAACCACATCGAGATTGAATCGCAACTGATATTAATTAATTAGAATACCAGTATAACCATTTACTATTGATTGAATGAAGTTGTGATACGAATTTTCCAAGTCTCGCCATTTTTTCTAGAATTCTAGAAAACTGGTATTTTTATCAAACTACCTCCAAAGACCTCTTTGTATCTCCATAACCATTATGAATTTCGGGAAACTGTTTCACTCTTAGTCAATGTGCTATACTGGGACAAAAGCCCATGTTCCAGAATTTATTTATTTACCATAATGTGCACGAAAATCAAGGTAGAAGTTGGTAGTTTGAAAAATGTTGACTGTGTGTTTTCTAAAATTCTGGAAAAAAAAGTGTTTTTTATAAAATTGATTCAAATACCAGTGCATAAATTTCGTAATATTTTAAATCTTAGGAAATGGTTTTGGTTCTAGATAATTTTTTATATTTCTGAAAAACCCTTTTTCTTGGATTTTCGTAATTCACCACCATTTGCACGAAAACTGAGGTCGAACTTGGCCATTTAGAAATTATGAAAATTTTGAGCGGATTTATTAATTTATTTCTAAAATACTACATGTGATATGGGTGCAATCCAACCCATGGGAAGGTTTTCAAATGACATTTCGAACATAAACCTCTTTTATATTTTCCCAGAAATGTGTCAATGTACGAAAGCCCCAAATTAGTGCAGGCACACTGTAAAAAACTAAACTGGTGATGGCAGAGCTGGTGCAGGAACAACTAGTGTAGGAGTTGTTGGTGCCTGCCAGAAGTGTTTATCATTAATGACATTTTTACATTAAAGACCCTTTAATTTAGCAAAACAAGAAGATTTCATAGATGAACAACTGTCAGCTCTGAATGCCTCTAAATAAATCAGTAATGCGTAAAAAGAATAATAATGGGTTATAAATACTTTGTACATACATAGAGTTATTCAACGGAAAGAATAGAAATTGTTACACCATTTTTTGGTCATCTAACTTGTTACTATTAGATGGACCTAAGTACACCATGTAAGAGCAATTTTACCCTAAGTAAAATTGCTTTCACTATGAGAAATAACTTAGTAAACCACCTTTATTAAGTTTTTTATGGTATAAACAAGATACCCCATGAGGAAATATTAAATAAATCTACATTTGTTTGATTTTCCTCAAGGAATAATTAATTAAGCAGTATTTTAATTAATATCCCTGGTCATATTTAACCCAAAACAGGAAAATTAATTAGATAAATCATTATTTATCTTATTATTTTCTAGGAATAATTATTTCAACCTTATTTAAATAATATTCCTTGCTATATTTGACTAAATCATTTATAAATAATTAAATAAATAATTATTTATTAGATTATTTTTCAACCACATCCTTAAAATAATAAATAAATCATTTATTTATTTATTATTTACAAATAAAGGGATTTGACCCAAGTCAAATTCGTTTTCTCTCCAACAAATATAATAAAATATTCCATAAAAGTTGGATCTTGATTTGGTTAATAATATTTTAATTATGCACTACTATTTTGTTATAAATAGAAGGGTCTTTCCATTCATTCACTACCTTTTGTTGCCTAAAGATCACTCTGGATCTATAATTTTGGTCTGACTTTGATCCACCATCATTGTCATATTTTTCTATCTTTTTGCTTGTGAGCTCCCTTTGAGTTCCATTTTTGTCTGGGTTTTCTACACCATTAAGAGAGAGGAATTTTAGATTTGAAGTGCTAAGGACTTACAAGAACCCATCCCATTGAGGAGAACTGGTAACATCCTTCTATGTTTTCCTCCCAGGTGCTACTAATACATAATTCATTCAACATATTCTTGTCTTGTCTATTGGATGCATGGAGCAACTCTTATTTTTATTTATTGCTTAATGTCTTTTAATGCATAGATCTAGATTTTTGTAGCATTTATCTTGGTTACCTAATTGCAGATCTAAACATATTGGCAACCATCTTTGCTGTTAGGGTTGTTTGTTTTTCACAGCTAAAGTGATCTTTTTTCGTACACTTGTGATTAAGATTCATACTAACAACTAGCGACTCCACACAGGTTTATGATTATGACCTTTGTCGTTTTTCAGATCCCTGCATATCCAGCTACTTCAAACCCTAGGATTTCTCTTCAACTTCTTATTTTTCTTTTCTTGATGTTGATTTTAACCTATAAAACCCTAAAACATTAAAAATTCTAACTTTCGTGTGTTTTCGGACCTATTGTGCAGGCGACAGACATCAGCCACAACTAAGATGATACATTCTGCTGAAACCTGCTTCGGAGATTTCTAGAAGTGTAGGTCGCACTTTTTGGGCCAAAACTTGCGACCTAAACCTCCACGGCGCAGAAAAAAGGCTTAAAAATGTGACCTCTGCACAAATCAGGTTAGAAACTGTGACCTAGACTTTTTGCGGGATTTTTTCTGAAAGTTTTCTAGGTTTGTCTGGGCCTCTGTTCATAGTTTTCTGACCTCCGTCTCCACCCATTTTGGACCTATACTTGCTCTGTTTTACTCATCTAAGTGGGAATCTAGCCATTTAGGGCTTCAGTACCCTCCACATTTTGTGGAAGAGTTTTAGCTACTGCAGGTTGTCTGAAATTTTAGAGTGTTAAGCCATTTTTCAGATCTGATACCTTACCTTCAGATCCACTTCAGATTGGCTATTTATCCATCCAAAACACCTCTTTTCAATTTTTTTTGGGTTTTCCTCTAGGGTCCCCTCTGCTTCCCTCCAGGAGATAGCCTTTCGCCACCTCATTTACAACAATTTTTCCTCTGATTTTTTGTTGTTTTTCTGCACCTATTTCTAGTAGATCTGATCTTTAAAGCCCTATCCTTCTTGACCTTAGATCTACTACCTATTTTATGTGTTTTGACTAGATTTTTGCCCACCTATAGACTAGTTGTTAAGAGGCCCGCCTCCTTGGGCTTAGATTAATGCATAATTAGCTGTTTATTTTCTATTATTTCAGTATCATATAATGTTATCTGCAGGTTTATTTACAGTTATAGAGTACACTTTTTCTTTTTCTCTACAAACATCTGGGTTTAAAAATTAAAATTTACACACTTTACACACATATCCTAAGTGAAGAAGAGCTTTTTTAACACCTCCAAGAAAAGACTTTAACACTGAAATCAATTGATCCTACACCTCTCTGCCCTTGATTCGACATTGTAATCAGTTGATCCTACACCTCTCCGCCCTTGTTGGTCTCTCTTCCCTTTGTGTTGTGTTTGTGTCATCATCATTACACCACCAAGGCGTTTATCCCAGAGACTTCTTGGCCTTCATACTCAGTTTCTATTAGGAAGACTTACTCCTCCATGTAGGATTCGAGTTAGTCCTCCACCGAGTCCGCACTCCTACACGTCTTCTAGTTCATTGGGTTCCCCTTCTGGTTCTACCCCCTATTCTTCCCCTATCACCTTCACCATGTCTGGTTCAGGACCTAACGCTAGTGGTAGCCCCGACCCTAATGCTGGGAATACTACTAGTGGGACCGCAACAGGAACTACGCTGGCTACTCCCTTGCTCCTCTATATGGTAGGTCTCAGTCTTCCTGATTTTAACCAGTTTATCAATGACCCTATACACCATAATGCTAGTTGGCTTGCTATGCCGACCAAGCTCCCTTCCGACATCCCCAAGTTTGAAGGTATTTCTAGAGAAGATCTTACAAATCATATTCGATCTTTCCACATGTGGTGTTCATCTAACTCCATTACCGATGACTCTGTCTGTCTTCAATTGTTCCAACGTACACTTACTGGCGAAGCTTCTAAGTAGTATGTTGATCAGGCCTCATCCTCTCATACCACCTTTGCGACTCTTGCCCGGGATTTTCTATCTTATTTCTAGCTTCCCCTTTGTTATGACACTAGTTTCAAATTTTTGACTTATTTTCGTCAATCGTCTGCGACCTGCCTATCCGATCATGTCCAGCAATGGTGGAGAAGAAAGATCCTTTTTCGAGCCCCTACCTTCGAAGACCGTGTCTACATGGACGAGTTCCTTATATCTCTCTTACTTTTTATCGGCCAGGATGTCACATCGCATTTCCCTCAAACCGAAGAAGCTGCTCTCCAAATTGCGTGAAAATATGACTTGATCTACACTCAATCGGATTATGTTTATACCGTTCTACCTGATCGACATCTCATGCTGACGACGGTATCGTTGGAGCTCTCTCTCATCCATATGCTCAACCTCCCATGGGCTATGGTTTTCCTCAAGGGGGGCCAACACCTCCTAAACTTTTCCCCCTCTTAGTAGAATGTATCTAGGATATGGCATGCCTCCTCCTTTTGCCCAACCTCTTATTTACGACAATGTTATCCAACCTCCTTATTATCCATATCCGCAGTCTGCTGCTCCAGCTCCTCCAACATTAGCACCTCCCCCTCCCTTGCCTTCTCAACCCCCGCAACAGTAGCCACCGTCCCCCCAGGGGTAGGTGTATGCGCAGCAGGGTGCGACTAATCCTCCCCCCTCCAAAAATAAGAGGAAAGGTGCTCAAAATCAATCTACCCCCAGTAATCTTGGACCTAATCCTCAAAATAATGCATCTAACAATGCTAACTAGCAGCAAGGCACTCAGCCCAAGTAGGACACGCCTATTCGCAAAATCAAGCCTTGTTCTTGTTGTGGTGTTTATGGTCATTACACGCACGATTGTCCTCTTTTACCACAGATGAAGAAGATGTGGGAGTCTCAAGCAACATTGTGAGGACAAAAAGCCTCACCTTCCATCCCTCCCAGTGCTGCGCCTAGTCAGCCGACTGTGTTTACTAATCCTTTCCCTTAGCAAGGATTTGTGGCTACCCAACCCCCTGAAGGTCAGGTGGCCACTCAACCTCCTCCATATGGTACCTCCGATTACCAGATTCTCATGATCAATTCTGACCAACCTATAACCGTAGACCTCAACCTTCACACTTGGTCCCGTCAGTACAGCAAGCCTCCCACTACATCTATCTCCGAGCCACCTTCTTCAGAGTCTACAGAGCCTCTTTCAAAAACTAATGGTCATTTGCAGATCCCTCAGCCTAAGGCAAAGGTTCATACCAAGATCCCTAAGGGACCACTACGCTGAAATGCTGCTTCTGGCAAAGCTACCCATTCATATAGTATACTAGGTGATTTGGCGCAATCTCCTACTGCCATTTCAATGCTGGAACTCCTCCAATCATGCCCTTCATAATGAAAAGGTCTACTATCTGCCATGGCTGCTATATATCCTTCCGATGATCGCTTGATCATCTTCGATGTTGATTGATAATAATATCCTCCTCTTCCTACTTTCGTCGCCTTCCAAATCCCAGTCAAGATCCATAACGTCAACGTTTTCCGGTGCATCATTAATGAGGGGGAATCCACCTGTGTGATGTCCGCTTCTATTTGGAAGCAACTTGGATCACCTGAGTTGGCTCCTTCTAGGATCACTCTTCAAGTGTGGGATGGCCATGCCTCCCAGCCCATTGGCCTATTCCGCAATTGTCCTATTACTCTTGCGGGAAACACTGTTTGTGTTGACATAGAAGTCATTGATGCTCACTTAGATTACAACATTCTATTGGGTCATAACTACACCTATGCGATGTCTGTTGTCCCATTTGTGGTTCATCGTAAGATGGCCTTCCCCCATAACGGAAATATAGTCACTATTGACCAGTTGAAATATTATGAACCGAAGTCTTAGACCGCCCCGGAGTCCATCATCTCTTCGGTGGCCAACAAGAAAACCATCGATCCTTTGATCATTGTCTCACACGATGTCTACAAAGAATCATCTTTTCTTGGTACATTCCCTGGTCTTCCTCCTCATGTCTCTGATCCCATCTCATCGAATGTTTGCATGATGCAATCGTCTCGGGCTTTCCTCAAGCGGCCCGCTTGGGCTATTCAGTAGCCTCACCCTCCGTAACCTACTCCTAACCCTTTAATTCAGCCTTTTGAACCCCCTCCTCTTGGCCCTTCACCTATAGCTGGTATCCATGAGCCTCTCTACCCTCCTGGAGTGGTTCCTCCAAGCCTTAACCATCTTGGAGCCGTCCCGCCTAGCCATTACCCCTCCGGTCAGATACCGTTACTAGCTCCCCCTCTTAGAGTGTACACGATACCTGTCATGGCCACCCTATCTCTTCCTAACCTGACCCTGTGGATTCCCATCTGGTACCTTGATCCCCCAGCCGCTACCCCGCCTGGTCAACCCAAACCTTATCTTGCTTTAACCCCGGTTCAACCAGTCCCGATGACTTCTCCTGCTGCTACAGTGCCCCAGCCACCTCAATAGGAACCCTCTCCTATTGCGACCACTTCAAGTAAGAAGGGAAAAGCTCACAAGAAGGCATCAAAATACAAGGCTACCTCGACTAACCCTAGTCCTCCTCCACCGCCAAAGCCTTGTGCTTTGTGTGATGTCACCAGTCATGCCATCCATACCTGTCCTCAGCTGCCTTGTATCAAGCCCATGGTTAACGAAGCATTTCCGGAATCTGGTATCCTAGAGGTATATGTCACTATACTTAAGTCAGTCCCAAAACTCAAGACTTTGTGCACAAATCACCTGCCTCGAGGACTTCTGAACCTCTCTAGTGGCAGTTTTCCAATCCAAGGCCAAGTGCAATGAGTCCACCACTCCCTTATTTGCACATTTTGCTTTAGAAAAACCAGAGGACACATCCACTCCCATAGACATTCCCCCTCTGGATGTCGAAATGACAGAGTCTTCGGACACCGTCCACTACCTGTCATCATCTATGAGATCCTCAGTGGAAGACCCCCCTGGGCCTTCCCCTTCGGTTTCGACTGACCTCCCTTCAGCAATCACCTTGTGTTCAACATCGGTGGATCCTTCATCTACTTGTTCTTTCGTCACCCTTCATGACGATGTGCATGTGCACCTCTCTTCTCATGATGATGAGTCAGGTAGCTTTGGTGCGTCAGGTGGTCTTTCTTCCATGAGTCACCCCATCCTCTATCACAATGATGACATTATGGAAGTAGTCACCACCCCTGACTTTATCTATCCCCCCTTACATCGAACCCATGCATTCAAACCACATACACCTTGTGGCCATTACATTGACACCCAATGTATGGGTAAGGGGGCACCCATATTTGAGATACCAGGAGAAGAAATCCTCCACAAATATCCTAGTGTATCTGGTCGTGTTGACTCTAGTACCCTTATTATTCCCCATTTATAAGAACCTTTAAAGTCCCATATCACCTCAGACCACTCTAAGGATGATACCCCTCATCATTTCTTCATCTTACATCAACAACCCAGTCCCCTAGACATTTTTATTGACCAACCTATGGGTTTTCTAGGGGAGCACCATTTCATTATCTCTAAATCCACTCTTTGGGATAGTGACACCATGTATGCCAACCCAGAAACTTAAAGTCCATTTTATTCATATATGCAGTACCAAAAGAGATTAGTAATCCTCCATTCCCTTTCTCGAACTGCATAACCATAACGAAAACAAATGGCACACCACATCATAAAAATGTGTTTAGATTCCCCTTTCTCTAAATACATTTTGGCATGACCACAACATGCTTGGGGTCACCTATGTCCCTCAACCATAAAAATCCCAAATCTCAGCCAAAAATAGCACTGAAACCTTCTTTCTCTGATAGGTCGCACTTTTTAGGTCATTTCCTAGGACAGGTCATAGTTTTCTGCCCAGTACCTGCTACCCAAGTCGCAAAATAGACCCCAAAAAGTGCAACCTGGCCTATTATGTAGAAATTATATGCATTAAGAATGAATATGTCCTAAATTCACCTGATCTCACAATATTTAACTTCTTGCAAAATACGGAATCATTCCACTGTTAATCTTTTGCGGAAAATTAATTGCACACACATGTAAAGCATAAATAAAAACAATTGCACATAACACAATTGTTTTTAACCGGGAAAGCCTGAAGCTGAAAACCCCAACTATATATTATGTATCATGGAGATCATATGACAATCCTCATGCAAATCTTATCAAGCTCTCAGTGCAGTACAATCGTCATACACTAATCAGGAACAATCTTGCAAATCCATGCACCGATCTCTACCCCTTGCTAGCCTGCCTCCATTGTGCAATCCATGCTGAAGAATAACTCAGAATGAATTCGAATTACTCTTTCCTTGACTATGCAATCCTCATTGGAAACTCCAATGTGTGTGTGATGCAATCAATGCATCACTATATTCACAACAGATAGTCCATCTTTCCCTTTCACCTATCCCTCCACTGGGTCTCCACTAAAACTGTCATGCACTGTAGTTAATTGTTGTATTGTTCAGTTGATTAATGAGTTATTATTTGTGAATTAATTAACTAATAAATTCACTCCACTCTCACTAGTGTATCATTCAGTTAGACTAGATACAACTAGCTCAACTGAGTCTAACTGAGTTCAACTGAATACAACTCCATAACTACTCTTCTAATTGTGTCATAACTCTGCCAATTGAGTTCTAACTGAGTCCTCCATTCATTAGCTCTAGGAAACCATTGGGAATTGCGTAATTCCCTCAATCCACTGATGTGCCACATCTGTGCACTGAAACAAAGTGCTCCAAGAGAATAAGTTGTTGTTTAGAGTCTGATTATTATTAAGAGCTAATAATAATCAACATGCATCTAATTTTAGATCAAGGATCTATAAATAGACTTCACCCAATATTATAAAAATAGAATTTAATATATTTTTCCAACTTGGTTAACCATCCACAAATAGCATCCTGCAACTTCTGAAATATGATCACGATGTCTAAAAATAGACATAGTCTAAAAATAGACTTGCGCCAAAAATAGCCTGTGGGCCCACTTAATGAAGGTGACTCTTTCCACTAAGCTCATCATCTTGTTGAATCTCAACACTCCCTCTCAACAAGATAGGGATTATCCTTCACCCCGATCCTGCCTCTATGGTATTTGAATTTGCTCCTGGTGAGCACCTTCGTCAAAATATCTGCATCCTGATCCTCTGTAGGAATGTACTGAAGCAACATGATCTTCCGTTGCACACAATATCTGATATGATGATACCAGATATCAATATGTTTAGATCTATCATGAAACATAGGATTAACCGAGAGTTTAATGCAACTCTGATTATCACAATGTATCATTGTGGGATCTAAATGTGAACTGAACAAACCAACCAGAATCTTCCTCATCCAGATAGCCTCACATGCAGCTTGACTTTCTCCCATGTATTCTGCTTCCACTGAACTGAGTGCCATGGATCTTTGTTTCCTGCTGTACCAAGAAACTACCATAGATCCAATACTATAAATCCCTCCTGATGTGCTCTTTCTATCTGTTGGGCTTCCTGCCCAATGTACATCCGTGAAGCCATTCAACTTCACCTCATCTGTCTCTTTGTACCATAAACCATACTCAGATGTGCCGCTGAGATATCTTAGGACATGCTTGCCTGCTTTCCACAAGAGCTTGGTAGGGTTAACCATCGCTTGTGAAAGCTGGTTCACCACATAGCATATGTCCAGTATTGTATTAACTAAATACATGAGCGAACCCACCAACTGTCGATAAACACTGGCATCCACTACCTCTGCCGATGTAGCATCCTCTTTCTTCCCATTTCCTGGAAGAGGAGTGTCGATAGGCTTGTAGCCTTGCATGTGAAACTTCTCCAGCATCTCCTGGCCATACTTGCCTTGAGACACAAACAGTTCACCTTCCCGCTGCCATATTTCCAATCCAAGGAAATAATGAAGGAGGCCGAAATCCTTCATCTCAAACTCCTTTGCATGATCTGCCTTGCATGAGTGTATCAACTGGTCATCACCTGTTAGTATTAAATCATAAACATAAAGAACAATGATTAAAATCTTACCCTCCACCAAAATATGGTACAGGTTTTCATCCACCTCACTCTTGGTGAAGCCAAGTCTAGTGAAATAGCTGTCGATCCGAGTGTACCAAGCACGGGGTGCTTGTTTCAGCCCATACAACGCTCTTTTGAGCTTGCACACATGCGACTCGCTGCCGAAGATATCAAATCCTTCAGGCTGCTCAATGTACACCTCTTCCTCAATGATCCCATTAAGGAACGTAGTCTTCACATCCATCTGATGAATGTGCCAACCCATCTGTGCTGAGAGAGCAAGGATGGTCCATATGGAAAAATACTGTGTGACAGGTGTAAATGTTTCTTCATAGTCAATCCCCTCGATCTGTGAGAAGCCCTGGGCAACAAATCTTGCCTTATACTTCTCGACACTCCCATCAGTAGCTTGCTTTACCTTGTAGATCCATCTTGATCCTACAACTGATTTTCCCACCGGCCTTGGAACAATATCCCAAGCATTGTTTCTGATAATGGAGTCATACTCCTCCACCATGGAATATACCCATGTGGGCTCCTACTCTGCTTCTTCAAAAGAAGAAGGCTCTATCACAATACACTTGCTCATAAGAGCCATGTATCCAGTAAATTGGTCAGGTGACTGTCTCTGTTTATGCTGTGATGTAGGGACTCCTACATTCTATGCTGCACCAAGCTTCAGTCTCTCATCTTCTGTGGTACACTTTCTGCCTTGTCAGATGTTTGTTTCTACATAAGTGGACTCCTCCACTCCATGAATCTCCTCCTATGGATGATCCACATCTAGAGGCTCATCTTTGGGAAAAATAAGTTCTTCCTCTGCATGCAAGTGTAGCTCCCTCTCAAGCGACAACTTCATGGCTTTCACCTCATTGAATTTTATATCCCATCGCACAACAGTCATCCGAATGTCTGGAAAATACACACGATAATTATGGGGTGTTTCTGTGTACCCCACAAATATCCCAACTTCTGCAGTCAGCTCTAGCTTCTTCCTGGCGTCCTTTGTCACATGAATGTAAACAAGCGAGCCAAAAATCTTCAAATGAGAAATATCAGGCTTCTTACCAGTAAAATCTTCTTCAGTTGTACTCATGCCAAGTACTCTATGAGGACAACGGTTTTGCACATAAACCGCAATGTTGCATGCTTCTGCCCACAAGTGCATTGGTAGGCCCTAGTCATGCAACAAAGCTCGTGCAGCACCCACGATCATTCTTTTCTTCCTCTCTGCGACCCCATTCTGCTGTGGGTTATGTGGCGCTATGAGTTCTCTTAGAATTCCTTCTTTTCTATAGAAGTCTTTCAATTCGCCTAAGATGTATTCACCACCATTATCGCTCTGTAGAGATTTCACTTGCTTCCCCGACTCCTTCTCCACCAATGCTTTGAAGTCACAGAACTTTGAGAACATTTCACTCTTCTTCTGCATGAAGAATATCCAGCATCTACGAGAGTAGCCATCAAAAAATATCACATAATACCTATGCTTTGCTGTTGAACTAGCCGAGAAAGGTCCACACACGTTTGTGTGAATTCTCTCCAGGATCACCGAAGCAGGGTTCTCCTTCTCATGAAAGGTGGTCTTCACAATCTTATCCATAGTACATCCCTTACAAATATCTCACTAAGCAAGAGTACCCTTAGGAAGTCCAGTATAAATCTGTTGCAAAATCTTCAAAGCACCATGGTGAAGATGGCCCAATCTCCTGTGCCATAATTCGCCCTCATCCCGGCTCACCACCTCTTCTGCTTTGCCCACCATTGCATCACAGCCATCTACCTCCAGATTTTAGAGATTCTTAATTTGAACCCCTATCTTCTTGGTTTGACCCATTGTTTTATGTCCAAGGAAGGCTTTTCCCTTACTGAAAACAACATCATAACCTTTGTCTTCCAACATTGTGACCGAGACCAAGTTCTGCTTCAGACCTGGAACATGCATAAAATTCTTCAACAAGTATGGATTACTGGACTCCCTCTCAAAGGTAATGGTCCCAATTCCAGTCGCATTGTACCGACCATCATCGCCCATCTCTATATGCATCTAGAGGTCCTTCTCCTCCAAGTCACTAAACAACTCTTTGTCTCCCGTCATATGGAAATATGCACCATTATCAAGATACCACACCGGTCCCATACAGCTTGAAACCAAGCATGTGATCAAAGAGAAATCAAGTTCAAATTGTGAGGCTAAGGCCTCTCCAGCTGCAGATCTAGCAGCCTTCTTGTTCTTCTGCTTCTGTGGAGAGTTAGTGGGTAAATGTCCATGTTCGTGACAGTGAAAACACTTCACTTGGGACAAATCCTGCTTCTTTCCTTTAGCATCGGGTTCTGAAGGATGTTTCTTCCCCTTCCGTTTCCTTTCTTTGGTAGCCAAAGAAAAATTCTCTTCATCTTCATGCTTCGATGAAGATCCATCCCTAGTACCCCGCCTTATCTCCTCCTGCCCAAGATTCGACCAAAGTCGCTCCCATCCCAGTAGTTTATCTCGTCCATTGACAGAGTCTTCGTAGCTATGCCAACTCTTCAGAAGCCCAAGGAGAGCCAAGCTCACCAATTCTTCATCATCAACAGTAACCCCCACACTTCCCAGTTCATCCTTGCAGTGGACAAACTTCGTGAGGTATTTTAGAATACTATCGCCTTTCTCCATTTCTATTTTTCTCAGCTTGTCTTTAAGCACCAACTTCCTCTAGTCACATTGGCTTTGGAAAAAATCTATCAAAGCCTTCCACATTAAGAATGGAGTGGCTTTCCCATGAGGGCTAGACACAATATGGTTCTTCACAACCTCCAACATAATTCTTCTCGTCTTTGTTGTCTTATTTTTCCATGCGTCAAGTAATACAGCACCGCTAGATCTTGGCTTAGGAACATCGCTATCAATGAAATCCTTTAGTTCATTATCCTCTAGCACTGCCTCCATCCTGTCCTTCCAGGCTATGTGATTCAAGCTCCCATGAAGGGCATACTCCAATCGCAACCCATTGAAAGAAATTTCAATGTATACTCAACTTCTGCACCAAGAATCTTCTGTAGCAAATTCGAATTGTCCACCAGCACAAACTCACCAATACTTCACAATTGAAATCTTCAAGAATTAACAACGCTCAGATACCATGTAGAAATTATATGCACTAAGCATGCATATGTCCTAGATTCACTTGATCTCACAATATTTATCTTCTTGTAAAATATTGAATCATTCCACTGTTAATCTTTTGCGTAAAATTAATTGCACAAACATGTAAAGCATAAATAAAAACAATCGCACATAACACAGTTGTTTTTAACCGGGAAAGCCTGAAGCTGAAAAACCCAACTATATATTATGTATCATGGAGATCATATGACAATCCTCATACAAAGCTTATCAAGCTCTCAGTACAGTACAATCGTCATACACTAATCAGGAACAATCTTGCAAATCCATGCACCGATCTCTTCCCCCTGCTAGCCTACCTCCACTGTGAAATCCCTGATGAAGAATAGCTCAGAATGAATTTGAATTACTCTTGACTTGACTGTGCAATCCTCATTGGCAACTCCAATGTGTGTATGATGCAATCAATGCATCACTATATTCACCACAGATAGTCCATCTTGCCCTTTCACCTATCTCTCCACTGGGTCTCCACTGAAACTGCCATGCACTGTAGTTAACTGCTATATTGTTTAGTTGATTAATGAGTTATTATTTGTGAATTAATTAACTAATTAATTCACTCCACTCTCACTAGTGTATCATTCAGTTAGACTAGATACAACTAGCTCAACTGAGTCTAACTCAGTTAAACTGAATACAACTCCATAACTTCTCTTCCAACTATGTCATAACTCTACCACTTGAGTTCTAACTAAGTCCTCCATGCATTAGCTGCAGTAAACCCCTAGGAATTGTGTAATTCCCTCAGTCCAATGATGTTCAACATCTGTGCACTAAAACAAAGTGCTCCAAGAGAATAAGTTGTTGTTCAAAGTCTGATTATTATTAAGAGCTAATAATAATCGACATGCATCTATTTTTAGATCAGCGATCTATAAATAGACTTCACCCAATATTATAAAAATAGAATTTCATATATTTTTCCAACTTGATCAACCATCCATAAATAGCATCCTGTAACTTCTGAAATATGATCACCATGTCTAAAAATAAACATAGTCTAAAAATAGACTTGCCCCAAAAATAGCCTGCGGGCCCACTTAGTGAAGGCGACTCTTTCCACTAAGCTCATCATCTTGTTGAATCTCAACATGTTTACGAGCTCTAGGCACCTAAACTAAACTTTCAATCCACTAAAATGAAAGAGAAGGGTTAGGCCTCTTACCTGCAACTGACGGATCTCGATTCCAACGGTCGGTTTTTCTGCTACGATCACCTCAAGATTTAGGGTCTTCTCTCCTCTCTACATTCCCCATAGCTCCACATGCAAATGAGTGAATTTGGAGGGAAAATGCCTTATTAAAAGAGAAACCCTGATTTTTCTTTCACCTGCTGCGACCAAACCGTAGGTCAGTTTGACAAACCGTCTGTACCGTTGGAAAGCTCTCACTAAGCCCTCAAAAGGGTATTTGGTAGTTTTTCGTGATTTGAAACTTCACCACTCCTCCAAATCGAATTTCTTCACTTGCAACACTTGTAATTGGGGCACCACTTTGCCTCCATACTTGTCCATGCTCATGTCCATTTTTGTCGTGATTAACCATCTTGTACTCATGTTTTTAATGGCCCCCATTAGACCTTTTCTATGTGGCAACATCATCAAGTCACCCTTGTTTAGAGCATCTGAGTTGAGTCATTATCACATCCATGGAGTCTACCCTGAGTCCATTTGTATCCCGCTATAGTCCTCCATCCTTCATTGCTTGGTTCCTCTCTTGTTTCACACATTATAGCCTTCAGTCCTACTGTCCCCTATCCCTTATGATATTGTGTCAGTCACTGCCAGGTCATCCATGCCCTTTATTCTCTAACAAGGGAATTCATCTGTCTGCTACTCAGTACCCCCCATTTCATCATCATCCCTGGTGTCACTCTGTCAGTCACTCTACTATTTTCTCTCGGGCCTTAGTTGAGGATCCTTTATTGCCTCACCTATCGAGGACCTTCTTCTATTGACATTAGATCATTCATTCCAGAAGACAGGTCTAGAGGGCAGTGTACCTTAGTTCCAGTTTCCACTCTTGTTTGGTGCCTCGGATCAGGCAAAGGGACTCCTTATTTCCCTTTGAATTGATTGTTTCTCAGCTCCAACTCCTTTCAGCATGATCGAGATCTGTATAGTTGATGGTTTAGTGATGTAGCAGATGATACCGTTGATTCCTGGGTGTGTGTGATATGTTTCAGCCCTCATAAGGGGTAGACCTATAGGTAGCCCCCCACATGCCTGGATGAACTCTTCATTACATCCTTTGATGCAGCTCCATATATTTGATGATGTTGGCCTCATCTGCTTACAGTGCTATTTTGTTTGCATGTATCAGACAGATTTTCAGAGCCCTTTTCTGTTTACAAGGGCATTTGGGTTATATTTTTATCTCATGTACTCATATATTATTGTATAAGTCCTAGATGTTATCCCAGGCACAGTATGTATGTGGGATTCATCATCATGTTTTTACCTGGCTCATGTTTATGCCAGAATGTACTATATTGTCCAGTCCCTTGTTTACTGGACGCATTATTCTTTGTACTTTGTCTCGGCGGGCATAGGTATGCCTCCCCCACCACCTATAGCATGGGTACTCACTCATAAAAGAGACTTGTCGCACCTGTAAGTCTCACCTCCTCAGGGTATAGTCCTTAAGCGCTTCAGTTTACCTTATATTTCTCTCTCTTCGACTTCCCCTTTGGTGTCTAGTGATTTAGTTCTTACAACGTACTTCGGTCATACGATTAGCTCCTGACGCTCGCACGCTGTGGAGCAATCTGTTACACCATTTTTGGGTCATCTAACTTGTTACTATTATATGTACCTATGTACACCATGTAAGACAAATTTTACCCTAAGTAAAATTTCTTTCACTATGAAAAATAACTTAGTAAACCACCTTTATTAAGTTGTTTATGGTCTAAACAGGAAACCCCATCAGGAAATATTAAATAAACCTACATTTTTTTTATTTTCCTCAAGGAATAATTAGTTAAACAGGAGTTTAATTAATATTCCTGGTCATATTTAACCCAAAACAAGAAGATTAATTAGATAAATCATTATTTATCTTATTGTTTTCTAGGAATAATTATTTAAACCTTATTTAAATAATATTCCTTGTTACATTTGACTAAATCATTTATAAATAATTAAATAAATCATTATTTATTTGATTATTACTCAACCACATTCTTAAAATAATAAATAAATCATTTATTTATTTATTATTTACAAAAAAAGAGATTTTACCGAAGTCAAATTCGTTTTCACTACGAAAAATATAATAAAATATTCTATAAAAGTTGGATCTTTATTTGGTTAATAATATTTAATTATGCACCAATATCTAGACTAACTCAATACTTTGTTATAAATAGAAGGGCTTTTCCATTCATTCACTACCTTTGTTGCCTAAAGATCACTCTGGATCTATACTTTTGGTCTGACTTTGATCCACCATCATTGTCATATTTTTCTATATTTTTACTTGTGAGCTCCCTTTGAGTTCCATTTTTGTCTGGGTTTTATACACCATCAAGAAAGAGGAATTTTAGATCTAAAGTGTTGAGGACTTACCAGAACCCATCCCATTGAGGAGAACTGGTAACATCCTTCTATGTTTTCCTCCCAGGTGCCACTAATACAAAAGTTCTTGTCTTGTCTATTGGATGCATGGAGCAACTCTTTCTTTTATTTACTTCTTAATGTCTTTTAATGCATAGATATAGCTTTTTGCAGCATTTATCTTGGTCACCTAATTGCAGATCTAAAGATATTAGCAGCCATCTTTGCTGTTCGGTCATTTGTTATGCACAACTAAAGTGGTCTTTTTTCGTACACTTGCGATTAAGGTTCATACTAATAGAAATATGGAAAAAATGGAGGCTCAACACACCCCCAAGTTGACCTTCTTGCATGTCCTCATGCAAGAAAAACCATAATACTATAAAATCATAGAAGAAGGTAGGGGAAATGTTTCAAAATCAAACTATGCTTCTCGATAAAAGGGTCAGCAAAAATCTCAGGAAGGGAACATGAAGATATCTGGTATGTCATCATTTTAAAGAATTCTTGAAGTCTGCAACATTATTATTAAAGTGCCACTAAAACCAAGTTATAGTCCTTATGAAAGTATCAAGTGTGGGAATGATAAAATTTTGATGTAACAAGATGAGGTACAGGAAGGAAATGCTTTGTACCAGACATTATGGAAAAATAATACTGCAAATTTATGATGGTCATCACATACCTGTTGTCCTGTCTCAAATGAACTCCCTGCTTGTCATAGATTTCCTTTTCAGGGCTCGTATTTCTGCCCATAATCTTATTAACATTTATGATAGAAATCAAATCTTTGCTGAAAAGGTGCAATTTCAAAAAAAATATCACAAGATTCCTGCACCTATTGTAGCAATCTTGTAGTTATTATTTAGAGGAAACCACAATCCGATAACACCTGGTGAGTAATCATCGATGAATAATTCATCACTCTAAATACCATGGAAAAATTGAAGTGAGTTATGATACCAGAGAAGGGAAATAAAAATAGAACAAGATGACACCTTCCTAGACCAATAAGCAAATTGAATACTCTAAATTTTGTTGTCATCGAGATGCAAAAGTAAGTTTATCCTTAATCCAATGCAAAGAATCACCTTTACTAAGGGTATCACATCAATCAAAGATCCATAAAAAATAGAACTCAAAGCATCATGCTCAAATCACATTAAAACCATTGTCCAAGAATTTAAAAATTATGAGTTTTAGGGAAAGAGAAGGATAGCCAATTAAAACATAGTATTTAATTAACTTTTATACCACAGACATGGCCCTACTGCCCGTAGGCATCTATAGCCTCGGCAGAGATGTCTTTTGACCCAACGAAATTCCTGTGTCCCACTCACTACATATAGATTCAGAGTTACCTTATTTAATTTAAAAAAATTAGATGAAGGCCACTGTCCTGGCTTAGTAACTAGCTGATGGCAGTGCTACTCTCAAGAAGTAACATGGATGAACATGCCGACTCATGATGAGACCTCCTGTCTTCCATATTTTTTGTTGAAAGTCATTACTCTGGCTTGGTGACCAATAGCAACAATGTCATGAATGTTATATCTCATGATCGTGGTAGGTCGGCTCATCACGAGACCTCCCATCCTTCCCTAAATATTCGGTATACTCTGATTATGATTAAATTCAAGGGTTACTTAATATGTGGGGAGACAGATCTACTCCTTAAGAGTACAGGATGGCTTGAAAATTTTTTAATGAATAATCATTACTCGCTAGTTCCTCTACCCTAAAGACTTTTTTAGATAAAATATCATCGATAATGACTAAAAGAGTCTTTGAGTTAATAATTCTAGTGTTCTCATGAACAACTCATTATGATATTCACAACAGTGGTCCACCATAGGGGGTTATCCAATAATAATTTCTAAGGGAAACTGAAAATATATATCTTAGATGACAACTCATTAGGGTGGTGAATCTTGGTTACTTTTACAAAATCATAAGGTATTAGAGTGAATCATACTCAACAAGATTTGTCATACATGTGTGTGTTAACAATCCAATGTGGATCAAAAGCACCTTCAGTGGTTATGCTTTGAAAGTCAAAAAGCCTAATAGCATTGTTGTAACATCTTTATTGTTGGCATTGATTTATTCGTCTACTTTACTCAACACTAATAAGCGGAATACTATCTCTTAAGTGTAGTATTACTTCCAATGCATCCATGTGTGCAACAAGAGGATAATCCTTACCATGTTCAAATTCGGAAATCATATTCGAGAAAATACCAGAACATGAGGAACCAACTGCATTAACTAATGTGATGCCAAAAATTTTCGAATGATAAAGGAGGAGTGGATACTGATAGTCATCTCAAACCAAGATTCTATGGGATCCATATACTCTTGATTGTTTTATTCATGGGAAACATCCAATGCATCTTGCAAATCCTCCAAATTTTCTTATTTATCCTTTAAAGTGCAGGCTGGATCATGTGGTCATTCTTTAATCTATGCTTCTGATAGCTTCTCCTCCTCAAGCATGATCCATAGCCTCTCGATTTCCCTAAGAAGATCTTCTGGTTCTTCATGAATCTTTTCTTCTAGAGGAGTAGACTTATCTCTGATTGATGCCAAAATGTGTTCTTTCCGTGAAGCAGAGACCCCAGCTTCTGCTAAAATTTGAGATAGATCTTGAAGTAGCATCAAACTACTTTTCATTTTCTGCTAGCTGGAAAGTCTTGTCAGCACCCGGATTGAGAGTGGGGGTTCCTTTAGCACCTGAAAAATAGAAACTAAATCAAAAGATCAATTGCAGTTAAAAGAATAAAGTAAGAGAATCACACTTGCGGAAATTAATCTCAATTGCAAAAAAAAGAAATCAACCCAACATCACACTTTGCAATAAAAAATCACTGTTAAAAACTCAATTGTAGTAATTCAAGCATCACACTTTGTAGTAAATAAAAATCACTCATTTATATTAAGGAAAACCTGGCTTGTGGGCTCTCTGGAAATACCGTCCAGTATGCTTCAACAAGCAAAGGGAATCTCGTTAATCTAGAAATTCAATTGTGAAGGAAAGGGAAAAGAATGGAACATCGTGAGGCCTTATCCTATAACGCCTCGCCTGCAACGGCACCAAAATGTTGGGCGGTATAAATGCAAGATTTACACCAACATTGAAATTGTTAATCTGGGAAAGTAAACTTAGAGGCATAGCACAATATATGCCAGAATATGTCCTCAGGGATTTTTCAAATAAAAAATAAACTCTTGCAAGAAATTCAAAAGGTCGTCATTCAATAAAAAGGAACAAGGCTCATCAAAGGCAAAATAAACAAACTGCAAGAATAAACTTCTGGCTCCTCTTCTGGGTTGAGTTGAATCCTGTAGAAAGTCTTTCTCAGTTGTCTAGGGGACAATGGAATTTAGGCCCCATTCAAACCGATAAACTATAAAGAATGTGATTCGGGAAATAAAGGATGTTGAACCTCCTAAAATTACTACTTTGTTGAAAAAATGGAATTAAACTAGAGTTCACAAGAAAACTTCATTATGGAAATAATGGAATGCTTTTAAAAAGAATCAAGACGATAATACATTGATTCTCTTAAATACAATTAAGTACTTAACTGTGAGTAAAATATGTAATGAGAAAAAATTAGGACATATATATATATATATATATATATATATATATCCTGTTGCTTACCCTGATCGTACTAAATACTTCCTCAAAACATTATGTATGGTGTGTGAAAATTTAATTATAATGAAGAATTATGTGAGCGCTTCGTCAATTAAAACTCATAATCTGTCCTTATGTTGATCTTGTCATTTTCTTATCAATATTTTAGAAATAAATGTTTTTCTTGCAAAAGTACAGGAATCAGTTTTATATAAAAGGCGATCATGAATACTTGGTAAGTTCAACTAACCAAAATTCTTACTCAGAAATTGTTTCACCATTGCATCCTTAGAATGGACTTTGTTATGCAGCAATTGAGTCAGGGTAAGTACTTAATCTTGTATTCAAAAAGGAATTAGAGATGAAGTAGTAAAGAAATCATCTTTTACTTCATTTCAACCTTTTAAATAACCAAATTAGAGAAATGAAATTATAGAATGGAATTAGAAATTAAATGACTAAAAAGAAGAGGTATTAGATGAAATTGCATAACTATCTAAAATAATGTACTAAAGAGATTATAAGGGGTTTAGGGCATCGAGCTAGTTGGTGGGCCCAACCATCCAGCTCATGCCCTTACAGTAGTTTAAAAGAAAATCTTAAAACATCAGAAGAAATAAAAACTCAGAATCAATTGCCAAATGAATTCATATAAAAGATCATGTTACAAATTCATGAAATGAGGTGGCGCTAGCTCAAGTGGTCTCCTCTGGGGATCATCCCACTGGGGCGTATCTCCCCCTTCCCTCTGACACAGTAGCTCGATCCTCCCTTCATGCAAAGAGTAATGTGATTTATAGGATATCGACCATCCTCCTTACCTACACAACTCCTCTTCTTTTATAATGTTTTTACATGTCATTCCTTAAAAAACCACATGGATATTGAATCACAACTAATATTCATTAATTATAATATTAGTACAATAGTTTACTATTGAAAGAATGAAGTTGTGATACGAATTTTCCAAGTCTCGCCATTTTTTCTAGAATTCTAGAAAACTGGTATTTTTATCAAACTGCCTCCAAAGACCTATTTGTATCTCCTTAACCATTATTAATTTCGGGAAAACATTTGAGTGTTAGTCAATACGATATACTGGAACAAAAACCCATGTTCTATAATTTATTTATTTACCTTCACGTACACGGAAATCAAGGCATAATTTGATAGTTCGAAAAATGCTGACTGTATGTTCTAGAATTATGGAAAAAACAGTCTTTTTTATAAAATTGGTTCAAAGACCGGTGCATAAATTTTGGAATACTTAGAATCTCCAAATTTTAGGAAATTGGATATATTTGTGAAAAAACCATTTTCTTGTATTTCCGTAATTCACCTCCATTTGCATGAAAACCGAGGTCAAACTTGGTCCTTTAGAAATTATATGGATTTTGAGAAAATTTATTAATTTGTTTCTAGAAGCCCACATGTGACCTCGGTGAAATCCAACCCATGGGAACGTGTTCAAATGGAATTTCAAACATAAACCTCTTTTAGATTTCCCAGAACTGTGTCAATGTATGAAAGCCACAAATTAGTGCAGGCACGTTGTAAAAAATTTAACTAGTGCAGGAACAGCTAGTGCAGGATTCGTTGGTACCTTCCACAAGAGTCTATCATTAATGACATTTTTACATTAAATATGCTTTGATTTATCAAAACAACAACAGTTCATAGATCAAAAACTGTCAGCTCTGAATGCCTCTAAATAACTCAATAATTCTTAAAAAGAATAATAATGACTTATAAATACTTAGTACATGTGTTAGTCATCGGTAATTTTTTCCTTTATAAATGACTAAATGCTTATCGTAGATTTCTAGAAACAAAATTCATGAATATTGTGACTTCTAGAAATCTCACTGCATTCATCATCCTTAAGATAAATTTTTCACTATTTCATTATCCCATCATGTCAAACTCTGCTCACCACCCCCAGAAGACCCATCATCAGCTCATACCACTCATTTTGCATATATTTTGTCACCATTTACCTTGGCACTCTGTTTTTGGCTTGCTTACTTTCCTCCACCTGACACCTAGGATCACTAACCAAACTACTCACTCCTATGTTTCCTAGATGCATCAAGCATTGATCGTCTCAAAACTGCCTTTGTAGGCTCTTTAGATAAATCAAGTACATTAGACTTTGGATCTTTAATACATCAAAATATCAAAAACTCTATTTTTATACTTGAAGACCCGAAACTAAGTTTTCAGTTAAAGGCCAAGTCCAGAAAGCCTTCCACTATGTCACCTACGGTTTCATAAGTCATGAGGTTTGTTTTGGTGTTCTAAGTCTCTGTTTTTCCTATGTCAAGAGGTTGTATTAAAGAAGAATAAGGTCAAGTAACTTTGTCCAAATTTGATCAAAATCCTCAAGGAGGGCCTCTTTGGTCAAAGAAAAAATTCTGCAAGGGACAGTTGCCCTTGTTCACATTTCTACAAAGAATGATTGAAGATGGCCATCAGTATAAAAAGAGGTAAGGTAAGAGGGTGAATCATCAAAAGAAGACATCCACAGCAAGGAAAAGGCAGCCGACCTATGTACAAAGAGATTCAGGGTTTTGGGACTGATTGACAAAATAGTATTGCCAAGAAAGGGACCAACACAAAGACCACAAAGACAGAAGGCACAACAACACAACCAGGCACACATTGAAGATTTTCAGAACTTATAAATGACAAAGGGAAAAAGGTGAGGTGAACTGAATAGAAATGAATGAACTTGAAAGAGCTATGGAGAACTTAGAAGACAACACTACTTATGTTTCTCTAACATCCTTAAAACCTAAAGTTTTAGCAATATAGGCAAGACAGGTGAAATAAAGATGATTAACCTCCTTCATAACAGTAGAAAACCTTCAAAGGCTATTCAAGATGGCCTTTAGGGATTTGTCAAGACAACACTGCTTCACTGCACCAAAGGAAGAAGTTGTAAAGAGTATTAGTGTGAGAGAGCCTAAACTTTCAAAGTACAGTCAAAGGTCTTAAAAATGGTCAAGATAAAGAAAACATGAGGTAAAATGTCAAAATGAAAATCACGATGAGCCTAAAATCTATGTTGGGTGACTAAAGGCTATATAATTCCAAACAATGACAAAGAGATCATGGAAAAATGTACTATGGGCACCTGCAAAAATCAAAAGTGGCCAAGGGGAAAACATGGTAAACATGATGTACACATATTTGCCAAAAATACCTCACTGTCAAATATCAGTAAAAGGTGAGAAACACATGTTTTAAGTCTATTGCACTCAGAAATGCCTAAGAGGAATAAATAAATGATTTCAGTTTTTCAAAAGAGACAGTTTGGACAGTCCCCAAAGTTTCAAAGCCAAAAAAGGTGGGCCTCTTCATCCCTCCAGTACACCATTACCCAGAGAAAATCATTTGAGAAAAGTTATAGGCACCTGCAAAAAAGGGTCAAGGGGACATTAGTGAAAATTATAAAGTGACCCAAAGAAAACATAGTAAAGTGGGTTTTATATCTATAATTTATTTTCTCAAGGGATATAAAGGTGCTTCAGTCTTCATTTCAAACTCATTTGTCACTTGGTGAAGACAAAAAAAAGGCTTAAGAAGAAAAAATAGAGTTTTGACTATTTCTGGGCAAGTTTTTTCTGGCGCTGCGCAAATGCAAGTTGGCGCTACACTAACCAGTCCTCCGCCCGTTCAGAATTACATAGTGCTATGCAAATCCATCCCGGCGCTACACTAATCCTGGGTGCTACGCTAATGCCGGTCCGACTCGCCCAGAGACTGACCACCGCTGCACACGCCCGACACTGTGCTAACCCAGGGGCAGACCTGTCGGCGCTGCGCTAATGGGCCGACCCGACTGCTTGGGCAAGGTGCTACGCTAATGCATAATATCTCCAACAAGAAATTTATTTTCCCTAATTCTCAAATCTCGCCCTCCATTTGATCTCCAAAGATCTACAAAGAAGCCAAGAATTGGTGAGTGACATTCTCTCCTTGTCCCCAAGCAAATTTCAAATTGGTTTTAGTCTTTTTATGGCTTTGAAGTCAAAACACTAGGTCGGTAAACCCTAGGTCTTACATGCAAATGAGCCTATGTTCTTAACCTTCTTAGACTAATTAGAAATCATTTAGGATGAGTTAGTGAGGTCACAATTCATAATTCAAAGTGAGCCTCCTTAAAACTCCAAAGCAAGTAGTGCTAAGAAACCCTAGCCTCCACATCCTCATTCACTACAAAGTTGACTTCATTATCATCTTCATATTGCTTCACCAAGCCCTAATTTTTCAACCAACATCTCCTATTACCATGTCAGGAGCTAAAAATAGCAGTAGCAGTGAGAGAGGTCAAAGGCCTTTGAGACCAAAACAGAAAGGAGGGAAAGTAAATAGAATGGAACCTCAGAGCACAGTGGCCATCACCTCCTCTCCCAGGATCTTATCATGTTTTCAGAGTGTAGGGTGCTTCCATTTTTGTGAGAAGGTCAAACAAGTGAAAATCCACCCAGATCTTACAAGGCTTCTCATTCTCAACTTGCACAACAAGCACTCAAGCCTTGCAAGAGTAGATTTTGAGATCTCAGCAGGTACCATCTATGATGCCATAGGTATCCCTGCTATGGGTGAGAAGTGGTTTAAGAAGGGAAATTTGGATAAGGGATTTTTAGAGCCATTTGTTAAGACTAGGTATAGGGAAGGCAACAAGACAGTTTTCCCTTTTTCAGGCCTCAAACACATATTTTCACCCTTGATGTTGGTTATCATGAAGTAATTCACCTGTGAGGGGAGATATTCCAGCCTAAAATCCTACCATGTCAGACTCCTCATGCATTTCGCAAGGGTTAAGATGCTCAACTTGCCCTACTATCCCTATAGGAGCATTGAGAAGATGTCTTCTGTTATCCAGAGGAGGACTCCCACCCAACAAATGCAAAGCTTATTTCACCATTCCTTGATCAAGATGGTGGTATTACATCAGTTGGAGCTGCAGGGTATACCTTGGGAGGTATTCATAGCACATGAAGTATTCACAAACCCCCATCCTCCTCATCAACCAAATTTTCCCTCCTCATCTACACAAGTGCCCTCACCCTAAGAAAATCTCCCTTCTTCCCCTTCTACTGATGCATCAAATGAAGAGGATGACAATGGCAATGATGAAAGGAGTGCTGACAATGAAGGTGACGAAATCAGTGAGGCGGAGACAAAAATTAATGAGGAAGAGAAAGAAGGAAGTGATGGTGAAGAGGAGGGCAGTGAACATGGCGGTGTTGAAGAGAAAAAAAATGACAATTTGGAGGAAGGCAGTGATGGTAATGATGCAAGTGAGTCAGCCCAAAGTGAAGAAAAGGATGATGCTGATGAACAAAGTACTGACCAAGAAGATGTTGATGAAAATGAGGAGGCTGACAGTAAGGACAGTGAGCATGACAGTCAAAGGGATAGTGAGCATGACAGTAAGGACAGTGAGCATAACCGTGAAAATAGTGAAAAAGACAGTGAACAAAACTCTGCCACTATGGAAGAGGATGCTGAAGGAAATGAAGAGTTTGAAAGTGAAAATAACATGAGAATTGAAGGAGAGGAAAATAGTAATGAAACAGAGGATGAAGAAGAGGCAGATGAGGCAGATCATAGTGAGGAATAAATCGAAGGTAGTAGTGAGGCCAATGAAGCAGATCATAGTGAAGAAGAGGTAAAGGATAGTGACAAAGAGGTAAGTGATCAGGAAGAAAACAAAGAGAGGAATGTTCATGACAATCATGACAGCTGTCATGACTATCATGACAACAATCAGCCTTTCACTGACAATGAATATAGTGCCAATGCAGAAAAAAGAGAAGATAACCCTAGTCATGATGACAACGAAACAGGGGAAGAGGCTCATAGTCTAACTGATTATCACAGCCATGGCAAAGGGACTAGTAAAATCACCATCACACCTCTTTCATGCAAATACCAAAGAGGGCCAAGGCAAGTGTTTTCTGCCTCCAAAAGGCAAGGGACCTTGCCATCTGCATCAGCTTCAAGGCTTGAGAAGGGAAAAAAAATGATGGACAAGGTTAAGAAAGGTAAGGGGAGAAAGAAATCTACTCAAAAGCCTCAATTCATACACTTAGACAGTGATAATGAAGATGAGGAGGTGGCCACTAGACTATTACACCAAATCAAGGATGCAAAAATCAAGGAGTGGGAGAGAGATTTTGGCATGGCACAATACATCATTCAATATTATAAGAATTAGCACAAGCACTTTAAGAAAATAAAAAGGGGTTTGGCTCTCTAGAAAAAGATGACCAAGTACTATGCCATGAAACACAAGCTTGTTTGTGCCAAACTGAAGGAAGCCCTCATTGAAATCAAAACCCTAAAGGAGGAAAAAGAGCATGATAACCTTGGTTTTTTGGCCTCAACTTCTCAAACATTTTCCAAGACACCTTGAGGGAGACCTCCACCAATTTTGAGAAAATTTGGGACACTTTTTGTTTTTTTGTAATTTGTAAGGCCCATTAACACAGTGCCACTGGTGCTATGCTAATCCATGGAGCATATTTAGGAGAAAAACTCAGAATTTTTTGGTTTCTCAGCACTAGTACACTTTTCTCACCAAGTTTCAGAAGCTTTGAAGTAGGTTTGACCCCTCAAAAGGTCAAAGAACCCTTCATTTTTCACCATTCTGCCACTTTTTTAGACCTAGCGCTGCACTAATGACAGTTTTTGGATTTTTTCATTTTGAGTAGGCTACAGAAGCTGGATCAGGAAACCACAATATGTTTTGGAAAGTAGACTCATCAGAATTTCCAATGAGCCATCACAGAGTGAAATCCGACATCGAGAAGGGGTCCAAAACTTGGTTGCAAAAGTGCTTATTTTCTGCCTGAAGTGGCACTGCACAAATGGACTGTTTAATGTGTTTTTGGACAAAAAGTCAACAAAACACACTCATTTATTGTAAAATCATATTTTAGTATTTTTTAAGGCAAATCACTCTAGAATTAGGTGCTAGAAGTTATTTTGGCATTTATTTCATGAGATATTTAGTGCCTTGGGCCTTGCATGGTCTCTTGGACGTTTATGACATTTATGAGTGATTTTGACAATTTCCAACCTTATCTAGGGTTTTTTCCCTCCTTTGCTGAGTTAAATAGAGCATGAGGGCTTCACTGTAAATTTTGTCATTTGATGAGCTTTGAGAGAAAGACATTGTTTTTATGAGATTGGAGAATAAATTGGTGTTATGGATTTTATGAATGGCTCGCTTTTATTGATGATGGAGAAGCTTTTTTGCAGGATCCCTGAGCTTGGTTTAATGGTGATGTGCCTCTAATTTGTTCATGTTTTCTTTTTTTCCTTATTTTTCATCCTTCTATATGCAGTAGAACATAAAAGTATAGGTTAAGAAATGCTCTTTGAAGCACCTTAGTCCTCCTGCCTTCTATTGCCTTGATGTTTTCCTCAGCTGGGTGTGTTTAAGGAATTATTAACTGCTCCTTAAGCCTCCTTATGCTTGTTTATTTCATATATGGATTAATATGCTAGTTTCCAAATATGTTTTATGGCAAGCCCTGCCTATTTGATGCTATCTAAACTCTGTTTTTGAAATCTCTCTTTGAAGTATTACTTGTTAGGTTAAGCCAAGGAGGTCTTGTTCTGATCTTGCCCTCTCTCCATGCCTATTAGTTTGCCTCAAAGTTCTTTGTAGCTTGATAAAAAATGCTTAGGAGTTCCCCCTTTGATTGATTAAAGTTATTTTGTTATCTTAAATGTTTTCTAAAGCTTGAAGGTTAAATCACTAGAACTTAAATGAGTTTCTCGCCTTCTATATTTCATTGGAATGTTTGTCTTGAATGTCTATTTGTTTAAGTATTGTCATTGAGTTAATGGTTTTCCCTATCTCATGATTATTATCTTTTGCTTATCAGTATTTGAGACCTTCTTGTTTATCGATATTTGACAAAGGATTCTTAACTTCCCTTTTCCCTACCTTATTTCCCTAACTTAATGTCCATTTCACTTCACACATAACCTTAAGGATCCATTGACCACACTAGATTTTCCTTGTAATGCACTCCGAATCTTTGTTGAGATATCCATGAATTTTATAGACTCCATAGCCTAATGATTTGATGATCTCTCACTCCACCTATTCTACCTATTTCATCTTACCCAACCAAAACAAACAACAAACCCTACACTTAACAACTAGCCTAAAATTAACCATCTAAAGCAAAAATTTCACATCTTTTGCATACAATAGAGAGATCCCTCTCTGAGTCCAGGAAGGCTAGGTCCTAGGACTCTAAAGACTGGTTTCATGTTACCCTGCGCATTTGGTCTACCAATCTGCTAAATCACGAGACCCTATCATTCTAGCGATCACGGTGGGACTTTTTGAGTAAGTCACAAGCTGAAACATTATGTACCCTTTGATTCATTGCCACCTCATCGCCAAACTAACATTATGGTGATCATGGTGGGACCTTTTGAGTACATAGTTGCTTGAATACCTTTTAGGACTCATTAGACCCTTAGTTAGACTTAGAAAATCAACTGATAGCCATAGAGTAGAATCTGGTTATTTCACCATCCTAGAAAAATGATGACTCAACTATAGGACACTCTTACAAACCCTAGGGGTACAGAAAAGAACTGAGAAAACCCCAAAAAAAATCCCTAGATTGGTTTTTTTTTCAGTTATTGGTGGTGGACCATAAACATACATTCTTAAAAGTAGCAAAAAATATCCACCTAACGACTCCACTAGCCTCCAGCAGGCCTATTACTTCACTAGATCTCATTAGACTCCCTGGGATTGTGTCAAACCAACCCTGAGAAGTTTATTGAACCCAGTTATACACTGTGAGAGTTTACCAAGCACTAAGAGAGGTCAGCCTTCGAAAAATAGTCCTAAAAATTTCAGCCTCTCTAAATTTTAAGTTTTAAATCTGGCTTCAAATAAGATTAGTACCAGATCTCATCTGGACCTAAACCCTCCCAACATAGTTGATGACCCAGAGAAGACTGTGTGGCAAACTTCTAGATTTGGAAACTTAACCACTATTAGGACAATTTATAGAGCAAGCTTTGTACCTGAACATCTTATAGCTTTTCAAGACCCCCAGTTTGACTCTCACCATACAAAGAACCTTTTCAGAACCAAATCACAAACTGATATTGACCAAACTAACCTTGAGCCCATAGATTTGAAGCAGATTTCTAGTAGCGAAGCCTCTCCTTCCACACCACCTGACTTTCAGCTTCTCCATCACTTCAACTCTTTCCATACCAAATCTATTCAGAATCAGTTTGCTAGTCTATGTACTTCCACCACACCCATCCATACCACCACTGTGCAAGCCACTCCACTTCATCATACACCTCCTTTCACAAACCCTCCTCTGGTAAACCCTCCATTATCTCCCATCATGGTAGCTTGGTATGCCCCCTTGGCTTTACCTCAACCTCTAGTGCATTTTTCAAATGACTACCAATCCAAGATCCCTCATTTCATAGGAGCTGAATCCATCACTGCCCAACAACATGTAGATAGTATAAATGATGCCTTTGATTACATGGAAATAGAAGAAGAAACCATTAAAATGAGGATCTTTGCACAAATCTTAGGAGGAGAGTCAAAAAAATGGTTCAAAGCATTAACTCCTAACACAATACACGATCTCCCTTCCCTCTACCAAAATTTCATAAACAAATGGGAAATCAAGAAAAATCTCCTCCATATCCTTTTTGAATATAACAATCTTAAGAGGAATATAGGGGAAAGTATACAAGATTATTGCACCAGGTTTAACAGTATCTACAATGCCCTCCCACCTCACATGAAACCCCCACAAGGCCTAGTATTAGTGAAATTACCTGAAGCCTTTGATCCAGACATGACATTCCAATTTAGAGAGAGAGACCCCGCAACTTTAGAAGAAATGCAAAGGGAAACTATCGGTGCAGAGTTCAACTTGATTGAAAAGAGAGCTAGAATAAGATCGGAAAAGAGAGTGACCTACAAAGATGAAACCATGCCCTCAACCTCCTCATCCGACACCAAAATGGACAACCTAATGAGAAAAATGGAGAGAATGATAGAAAGTGTTAGGGCCTAAATCTACCTCAGGCTGAGAAAGACAGACTCTAGGGTAACATCAAACCACGCTTAATCTGGTAGCTAGCCCTACGAGGTCGGGAGAGGGATCTCTGCTTGTCAACCTCAGCAAAACATGATCAATAAGGCTTGAGATGAATTGATGTGAAGATTGATTTTAGGCTACGTATGTGCGCAAAATATTTTGATTGAATTTAATGATGTTTTTCTGGCCCAAATGGAAAGGCAGATTTGGGTCTGGGGAATGAGGCTCAGTTTTGCAGAGATCTCAATGGGGCAAGGTAGGCGATTGATTTGACACTTCAAATTGAATGAAATGGAGATCTTTATACAAGTGAGGAGTTGAAGAGGGCAAGAAACCTTCATGGATCCTCTTCAAACAGATGAAAACATAGATAACTAAGCAAACCCTAGGTAGAGCACTGCAATTTCAATGAATTCTACCTTTATCCTTGTCTATTTTAGTTAAGAAGAAATAAGAGAGAGAATGTCATACATAAAACAAAAGTAAACTTAAATTTATAGAGAGAAACACAATATAAAATCAAGATGCCACATGAATCCCATAGAGTGCTACAAACCCTGGTCTATTCCTTAGCCAAAACTGCTGAAATGAATGTACAATAATGCTCAAAGCATTCCCAAAAGTCCAACTATGCTAATGACTGAGAAAACATAAGATATAGGCAAACAAAAACTCATTCTAGCCTCTAGGGGTTGAGCTCATACGTTTATGAGTTGTTCCAACAAATTCTAAACTGAGAACTAAAAAGTAGGCAGTGGAACAACTTGCCTCTAAAAAGTAGGGAACCGATTCATTCAGTTGTAAACTACCTTTTCATGGATGAATCTACCTCTATGAGTGAAAATTCAGCATAATTACATCAAAATCCATCAATTCACATTAAATTACATCATCATTTTGACAATTAGAAGGAAAAAAAGTCAAACTGTGAAAAAACTAGGCGAAAAATAGAGTTTTTGACCAAAAATGAGCAAAATTCCTCTAATGTGCCGCGCTAATTTCCCTATGCATAGCGCCTTTTTGCAGCTGATAATGGAAGCCTTCCATATGTCCAAATTTTCTCTAGGTGGGCTTGTTGGAAAGGTCTACCTGTCTACTTTCCAGCACAAGTGGAATTTTTGAATTTGGTCTCCATTTGCCCCTCCAAAACTGAGTTTTCCCAAGACTGCTTCCTGTGTGTCAAAAAGGGGCAGAAAGGTCATTTTTTGGGTATTTTTGACCTTTTTGGGGGCTCAAAACCTGTAAAAATTTCTTGGCCATTGGTAGGCATGCATATTTTTCCATGAAAAATCCAAAAATGTTGAGTTTTCATCAAAAGGAGTCCTCCATCAAAAGCGAGCGCTAGGTGGCGCGGCGGATTGGGCAGAAAACTCTATTTTTTAAGGCAAAATTTCCAAAATTCCAAAAAGTGGCCCAAATTTTTTGAAATTTGAGATAAG
Source organism: Pinus albicaulis (assembly GCA_034641835.2). Lineage (NCBI taxonomy): Eukaryota > Viridiplantae > Streptophyta > Pinopsida > Pinales > Pinaceae > Pinus > Pinus albicaulis. The sequence goes on along the minus strand of CM076581.1, from coordinate 964,780,975 downwards.
TGTCATCCATTAAGTGCTATGCTGGGCCAAGGAAGCCTTGGCCAAGATCTGAAGTCTATCAGGCTCTTTTCGCCGCTTTGATGCCTTCTTCAACTTGGCCTTCAAGATCTTGATTCTTGCTTTGCACACATGGTTTCTCGCCCAGTAATGGTGGGCCATGTGCCTCAACATGTATTTCTATTTTTTGGCCTTCTCTAGCATCTTTTCCAAAGATTCATGATCAGCTTCAATTTCTTGTTCAAGTGGTGTCAACCTGGTTTTCCTCCTCTTGGAAACTTGCCGGTTATCTCGTATGTTTTGCAGCTCCATAACGGTTTGTTGGTCCTCTAGCTGCTTATTTATTTGCTCAAGGTATTTTATTATCCACTTGGATCTTTCTAGGGTGAGGGACAAAGCATTAATGTCCGCCTATTGCTCTTGAATGATCTCCTTGAACTTTGAGCTTTGTGCGCCCAAATCAGTGTCATCCTCCTGAATGAGAATGAAATCCATCTCCTCCTCTCCTGAAGGCCCCTCATCATGTAATGGCCTCTTGTCCTTGTCCTGAACCTGTTCTGATAATGGAGGAAGTGAGACCCCTTCCACCCCGGGTGGAGATAATACTCGCTTTGTTGTTGCAAACAACCTTCTAGTGCCCTTTTGATAGGTGACAAACACCGGCACACTAGCGGTCTGTGTCTCATGACCCTCCTACTGATGTGATGGTCCGCCTGTCTCATGAAAAGCTTCTGGAGGTACCTGAGGAGCCATGAAGAACTCATGAGAAATGAAATCCTCCCATGAGATGTCCTGCAAACCAAGCTGATGCATGACCACAATTTTTATGAGTGCAAAATGATATATACTATTATAATGCTGCTGAGGAGTTTTCTTTTGCACTAGGGTGGTCATATTTTTAATATTTCGGCACATGAAGTAGGGGAGATTCATCATTCTCACCCTGGTAAAGTGCATCAACAATCTGATGTGATAGGCATATAGGCGATAAAACCGGCCCTCACAGCTGAAATACTTAATTATGAGTTTCATCAAGGGAGCATATGATTCTTTGAGATACCCAAAGGGAAAAACTCTGTTGAGTTGTCTCAAATAACTAGGCTTGATGTAAGGCTCATACTATTCTCTGTCAATCTGCTGCCCTTTATTCCACTACTCTTTGATATTTGGAATGTCGGTTGCTAGAGAAATAGACTCTGGTGTCAATGTGAATGTCACACCTACAAGAGTAACTTGGCCATTATGTAGATGAAGCACAAACAACCTGGCCAACTCATGATGGTACTGGACTCTAGCAACCATCTCACAGAACTGATGACAGGATTGGTGTTGGAAGCACGTGATAGCAACAGGTCAGGCCTGCAGCTCGGCAAGTGAAGTAGGCTCCTCCCGTATAGGTTTACCACCCTTGTGAGATCTCCTTGGTGCATGCATTTCGGTTGGAGAGTCACTGTGTGTTTCTTCATCTCGGTCATAGGAGGAATTTGACTCCATGTTTGCTAAAGTTTGTGTTGTCTTAGATAAGTATGAAGAGATTTAGGTGTCTTTGATCTTTTGCTTCCATGTGTATGAAAATGTATGAAGGACTATGAAGGGAGAGGGTAAGAGGGATTTTGGGAATGTTTCTGACTGGAATTTGGGGAATTGAAGGGTTTTAGGGACAATTTTTAGGCTTTTGGGATAGCAATTGGGGTTTGGGAATTTTGTAGCTAGGGTTTAGGATAATGGGAATTGGGGATAGGGGTGAATGAATTTAGGGATATGGGGGATAGTAAAATGGGTTAATGAAACTAGAAAAGAAGTGAGGGAATAAAAAGGTGAGGGAGTGATGGCCACAAAAAACGAATTTACAAACCCTAAGCAATCATGTCTTGAGCAAAAATTGCAAGGAAATAGGGTTTGATTTTTTTTTATTATTAAATCATCATAAACATCTTAAGACACTTTCATTGGCATTTGAAGAGTTGTTTGACTTACTTTGGACCAGAGGAAACCAAGCAAATTGAAGATTTGGATGAATTTGTGGTGAAAATGGCTTGCAGCTCTATGTGCTGTGCCACAAGCCCAATGTGCCGCGCCTTCTATATGTGTCGATCCAGTGTAGTTTTTATACTGTGGAAGGTGGCCCAATGCGCCATGCCAGCTCTATGAGCCACGCGGCTCACCCAATTCGCTGCACCCCCGAAGCTGAAACTATTGGCTGCGATTTTGTGACCACAAGCTTGCTCTAAAACTCTCTTGCTCTTTTGGATGCAAATGAGTCTTTTAAACACAAGAAATAACTTATATACAAAAGAATTTAATTTTTCACTTCATAATACCCACTTTTGTAATGTTTACATATGGCACTTTCTTTTCGAACTCTGTTTTAGGCAGTTTTGCTTTATTTTTACCTTTGATGAATTGAATGATTTGATTTTTTGGTTTGCCTTGCAGGGGATGGAGTTGCTGAAGCTTGACAAGGTGACCAGGGTTGCCATTGAAGTTATTTACATATGAGAGAACTTGAAATTACATCAAATTTATACATAAAAAGATAAAATACTCTGTTTTTCCTCAAAATAGAGTTTTGAGGAAAAATTCATTTCTGGTCATATGATGATGGAATTTATTTGGTACTGGAACTTTATTCAACCTCCTCATGCACCTGTTGACCATTATTGGACATTTTGAAGACCTTTTTGATGAAACCCTAGACCTAATGGGACTGAAAACCCTAAAAATGACTCTTGCAAATTTAAAGAAAAAAAGTGACTGCAGATGATCTTAATGAATGGAAATGGGCCAGCAGGTAAAGGACATGAGGGAAAATGTACAACAGGCCACTACCGTTAGATGATCCATGCTCCTAATGGAATGCAGCTGATTGAGCGAGACACCTAATATGCAATGTAGCAAGAGAATTTGATCACTGACGGAGGGATGAAGATACCGACACTAACATTGGCTCCAATGGGGATGGTAGCTCCTTGGAGGTGACAAGAAATACAGATCTCTGTGAAAGCAGGCAGTGCCTTCGTCCATTGGGCTATGGATTCAATAACTTCGACAAACCAAAACCAGACTCTTGACTTAATTTTAGGACCAAAATTTGACTCAAAACTAACTCAATTTCAAGACTGAAATCAACTGAAATACTTGACTCAAACAAACCAAACCAAAACTGAAATCAACCCTCAGTTGTATAGCCTTCACCTTGGGCCCCAAACTGAAAGAATGATGATAGCAAACACTTGCAATGAAATTTAAACAAACCAGTATGTACAGTGATACATATGAAAACGGAAAACATTTAAAAAATAGTACCTTTTGAGTAGCTGACCATTGACTGGCCCACCTGGACAATCATATTTATTCATTTCTTTCAAAAGGAAAGCATTTTGGCCTTGATATGTAGCAATTCTGAAAGGTCCTTTCCAAATATTCTCAAACTTTCCATGCTTACCTTTATCTTCGTTTCTTGCGTCCCATTTTAGCACAACTTCTTCTATTTGAAACTTGTATGCCTTTGCCTTTCGATCATATATCTTCTTGATTCTCTCTTGCAACCTGAAAGTGTTATGAAAACCTCCTCTCTAGTTTGTTGTGAATGGATCATTTGATTGATTCTTTGTTGCAAATGATCATCCTCGCTGCCAGCTTCCTGCAGAAGTTTAACCACTGGAACTGCGAGAGAGGTCAGGAATATAGTGTCAACACCATACACAAGCTCAAAAGGGGACATGCCTATAGATTTATTTTGACTTACTCTATCTTCCCAAAGTGCATTAACCAGTTTCTTGTGCCAACTCTTCTTGTTCGTTTCCAGCATCTTTTTGATAATATTGACCAAGGATTTATTTGAGGATTCGACCAATCCATTGCCTTGTGGATGATATGCGGTTGAGTGCCCCAAAGTAATTTGATACTTATTACAAAAGTCAATCATTATTTTATATTTAAAGGCTGCTGCATTATCAATGATTAGCTTGTTTGGACAACCAAAACGAGACAAAATATTGTTTTCAAGAAATGAAATGATTATCAAATCAGTGGCCTGCCTAGTGGGAATCGCCTCAATCCATTTGGTAAAATAGTCCGTCGCTGTAAGGATCCATTTATGCTGCGCTGAAGAAGTAGGATGGATCTCTCCAATGAAGTCCAAACCCCACTGCTGAAATGGAGCACTTACTTCAATGGGCTTGAGTGGTAAAGGCTACAATTTTCTCCTTCCTTGAAAAATCTGACATTCATGACATCTTTTAACAATTTTTTACACATCGGCAAAGAGAGTTGGCCAATAATATCCTGCTCTCAAAATTTTGTTGGCTTTTGTCTTGTAGAAAATATGACCTCCACAATCTGTCTTGTTAAAGTCTTCCATAACTTGTTTTGCCTCTTCTTCAACCAAACAATTGAGCAAGACACCACCGGGATCTTTCTAATAGAGCGCATTATTCATGATACAAAACTTGGCAGCCTTCAATTTTAGTGTCCTAATTTTGTTCTTAGCCATTCCAGGTGGTGGTGAAATTTTTTGGAGTACATAAACAATGTCCAATACCAAGGAGAAACAACAAAAATTTCTGATATCTGAGCATGCAAACTTTCTTCATTTTCCTCGGACATAGCAGCAATGAGATTAATGTCCAAGGCATGCAAATTTGATTCAGCCATTAATTTTGCCAGCCCTTGTCCTTTGATGAGCTTTGTTGGTTTGATATCCACGTGATATTCCAACAAGGCAGCAATCCATTTGCCTCGTTTCCCTTCTGGATTTGTTTTCACTAAGATATATTTAACAGTAGCATTAGGAACATAAGCAAGGATGTGAGAATGCAGAATATAAACTCGAAAATATTTCAATGCCTTTACCAAGGGAAGGGCTTGCTTTTCAATAATATTATACTTTAAAACTGCATCTCTTATGGTTCTGCTGAAAAATGCTATTGGTTTCTCAAGTTGGTCTCTTTTTTGCATCAAGACTACTGCCCTAGTATGATCCAAGGAAAATGAAAACAAAATGAAATCTTGAGTATAGTCTGGGCTAATCAAAACCAGAGCTGAAGAAAGGGCCAATTTCACCAAATTGAAAGACTTTATTGCTTCCTCAGTCCACTTCACTACACTATATTTCTTGAGCATGTTTGTGATTTCCCTTAAATGTTCTGCAAGATTGGGCACAAAGCGACGTAAGAAATTCATCTTACCGTTGAATGATTGGATCTCCTTTTTACTTCGGGGAAGATCAATTTGTTGAATGGCTTCCACTCGGGCTGGATCGATGCGGATGCCATCCTTTGATATAATATGATCGAGAAGCTTGCCTTCATCCATGGCAAAAAGACTCTTCTTTGGATTGAGAGATATACCATATTTTCTACACCGCTGAAATACAATCTTCCAATGATAAAGGTGCTCTTCATCTGAATTAGAAAAAACTGTCAAGTCATCAAGATAAATAACTAGAAAGACATATTTTTCATTTGCAAATGCAATATCCATTGCTCGTTGAAAGGTCGCACCAACATTATTCAATCCGAAAGGAATTTTAGCATAATGAAAAGTTCCCCACGGAGTGGTGAACGCTGTTTTATCTTTGTCATCCTCATGGACCAGAATTTGGTTATAACCGGAATAACCATCGAGTAACGACATGCAGGATGCTCCAACTAATCGCTGAAGTATGTGATCCATTTTGGGCAATGGATAGTTATCCTTCAAAGATACTTTATTCAGATTCCTAAAATCAATACATATGCGAATCTCACCTTTTTTCTTGCGCACGGGCACCAAATTAGAAATCCAATCTGAAAATCTTATGGGGACGATGATACCAAATTTGTACAACCGATTCACTTCCTTCTCTATTGAGGGTAGCAGCTTTGGATTTATTCTTCTTAACTTCTGTCGAAAGGGCTTTTGGTTTGGCTTGATCGGGATGATATGATGAATTATGTTTGTGTCATATGCCTTCAAATCTGAATAATCCCAAGCAAATACATCAACAAACGAAGATAATAAACTGATATAGTTTGATTTTACCTGTGGGGGAAATGCCTTAGACAATTTCACCATTTTAGGATTTTCTGCTGATCCAATGTTCACATCCTCAACTCCTTTCTCGGTTGGCAGCAAGCTCAGTTTTAGAGCTACATCATTTTGGTCAAAAGCTCCTCTAAAGGTATTAGAACTTTAGGAATGACATTGTCCTTCAGCTGCAAAACTTCCATCTGATTGACTTCTATATCCGCCTCGCCATCATCATGCTCCCCATAAATAAAAGTGTCTTTGAATTTACCTTCATTTTGCAGAAATTCATTGATTTCTTTATCATCTTGAAACACTTGCCAATACCTTTGATTGTCAGGGACAGTTGGGCGATGCTTCACATGAATTTCAAACTTATTATTTGAATTCATCGAAATTTTCAAATTACTTGCTACTATTGCAAGTGCATCTACAATGTCATTCTGAATACGAGGGACAGATTGCAAAGTATAATCTGAAAACAATCTCAAGATATCTAGTACCGCATTGCGGTAGGCTCGCATTCAAGGATGCTTAGCTTGGTATTCACCTTTCACTTGCTTGATAACTAACTCGGAGTCGCCATACACTACAATCCTTTTGGAATTTAACTTTCTAAGAATTTTCAAACCATCAATTAAAGCCTCATATTCAGCTTCATTATTTGAGTAGTCAAAAGCCAATTTATAAGAACAGACCCTTACATTACTTGGCACTTTTTTTGGGGATAAAATAGGACTGCGTATCCAAATGCCAATTCCAGCACCTTCCCTTCCTACCGCGCCATCAAAATCCATGGTCCACAAACCAACTTCGTCCTCTTCCAAATGCTGAAATTTTGTTTTCTCTTTTACTTTTCCTTGCTATCCATCAATATTTTGCTGCTGTCGGAAGGCTGATTGCTCAGCAGTACTATCAAGTCTTTGTCTTTCTTTCTTTAAGACCTCTCTGAAATTTTCAATTATTTCTGGAATGTATTCTACTTCAATTATTTGGCTATTTACATCATTAAAGCTATCTGAGTATAAAACAAATGATTCTAAATCAGTATGTACATAGTTGATTGGATGATTTACCGATTTCTCCTTGCTAGTGATCATGTACTTCATCTTTTGCTCCCGATATAATTTCATCATATGACCGAACATGGGAATAGTAGCATAGGAGAAATCAAGCTGCAATGTCCCTTTAAGTTTCGCTCCCCAAGATCTGGAAAGAAGCATGCCAAATCTAGGAGGAATATCCACCACAACCACATCCATCAAAACATTTTTAGTCGGAATCTGATCCAAACTGACCACCAAATATTTGATAAGACCAATGCATATTACTCTACCAGAATCGAAAGAATAAAGGTCATGATACTTTCTGGTGATATCCAATCCCAATTTATCCATGATTGCCTTAGGCATGAGATTATGAGAGGCTACGGAATCAAACATAGCATTGTGTAACACATAGTCGTGAAACCTAAGGCTGATGTAAAAAGGAGGTACATCACTATCTTGAGACTGACCATCCAATGCTGGACCAAAAATCAACTCAGGTCGATCATCCTCCATGTTTACCATATCAGATAATGGATCTAAACTCAAAATCTTAGACACCTGACCCTTATAGCTGCTATTCTTCATCAATTCAGTCAAAGGAACAGATACTTTTAACTTGGCAATTTCATTTTCTAAGTTAAAAACTGAATTTTTCTCTACCTCTTTAGCTGGGATATCCTTCTTTTTAGTTTTCTCCTTTGATATATTTGGCTGATTGGATCTTTCATTTGTTGATGGCGGTTTGCTAGTGGTGGGATCAGCTGTCTCTTTTCCCTTTTCTGCATAACGAGTGGATCATTCTTTGGTGTTGTCGCCTCTTTTCTTTTTTGAATTGGATTAATGGGTACATCTCTACTTCTGAGTGAATATTGTCACTGTTGGGCTGTCAAAGCATTCATGTACCCCCTCTGATACTCATCAGACTCTTTTTCAATAACTGTTTCATTTGCCAAGATGAAATTTTCGTCCCTTTGTACAGCTGAGTTCTCGGAATACTCCTCATCTTCAGTGATAAAAATTGGCATATCATCGGGTGTAAATAAATGATTCTCCTGTCCAATTACATTCTCCTCGTCATATGATTCTGGACCATGTACAAAATTCTGCTGTAAGGGTGTCTTCACTTGCTGCTGTACTGCTTGGTCTTGTGCTCGTTTCTCTCTTTTCTTGATTCTAAATTGTGGTTGCTGATGGCCATGGAAATTAGGATTTCTGACTTGCAGTTCAAAATTGTCAATTGTTAATCTGTCAAACATCTTTTCCATCTTAAAGAGCACTTGATCTGAAGTGGAAACCTCTTCCTTTATTGTTACTTTCTTTTCAGCTTTCGTTCTAGCTCTCTTGGCAAGCAAATTTGTTTCAACGTTGATTGCAATTTTCTGCATGTCTTCCAAAGTGGCCGGATCTCTTTCTCTTAATTGATAGGCCATATCAAGATCAAAACCATCTGGAAACTTAATCAAATCCAACCCCATAGGTGGCTTTATATCAGCAGGAATTGCATTGTAAACAGAATTGAATCTAATATAATAATATTGAATAGACTCACCAACGTTCCGCTTGATATTCTCATATTCAGAAAGGATCTGAAGAGGATTTTTCTTCACTTCCCATCGATCCAAGAATTGTCTTTGAAGATTAGGCAATGTAGTAATACTTGCAACCGGAAAAGCTATGAACCACTTCCTCACTTCACCTCCAAAGGTTTGTACAAACAATCTCATTGTCACATTTTCCGCATCAATCTCATGAAGGTCAAAGAAATCTGTCATCCTATCCACATGTTGCTGAGTTGTAACATTTTGAGGAGTGCCATCAAACAATGGAATTTTTCTTTGATAATCAGTGGGCATGTTATCCAAATTTTGAGGCAACACAAGGGGTGCAAATCGGGCAGCCATTGCTCTAGGTGGATTTACAACTGGTCTTGGGGATATAGGAGGAGTCAGAGAAGCTGATGTATGAGGTGTATGTGGTGTGGATGGAGGTGACACTACTGCAGATTTTTTATCAGAGATAGAAGGCTGCACGAGAATGGTGGGAATGAAAGGAGGCTCGGTAGGAATTTTTGAACTAGATGCAATTGCGGATGACCCAAGAGTTGTAGATGCAGACTCTAAGAATTCAGGAATGTTTGTAGCCACAATATAAGTCTAAAGATTCAAGATATAACTGTCAATTGATCTGTTGGCCTTTTAAATTTCAAGTTCTTTGACAAACTCTGGACTTAGGACAGTAGAATCAACATCACTTTTAGACTTGGTCTCAAGCAATGATAGCTAAAATTGTTCGTCAAACTCAAGATCTTCAAGATACTCAAAAACAACAGGACATGAATGAGATTTGAACACAGGAATCACAGGACTTTCTCGATGAAGGATTCTCGGAATAATATTTGGATTTTCATACACAGGAGGTGGATTAGGATCCAGATTTTCCCTGGTGTGTCGTCTAGAAGCCAGTGTGTTGAATTATTCCCAAAAATCAAACTGACAAAATCAACTTGTTCAGCCTATCAGATTCTAAATTCATCACCAAAAAGTCTAGAATTATCTGATGTACTGGGGCAATTTTCAAGTCAGGTGTTACGTTTATAAGACTAGGCTGATTGTTGAAGCGAGTGTTTATCTGCTTATGAATAAGCGGTATGGGTTCGAAGTCATCAGCATAACTTGAGCTTCGTGCATGGTTTGCAAACGAATAACACTAACGAAAAACAATGTTTTCCACTCCACGATATGGTTGCCACTCTGTTACTATGTTAGGGCTATAATCCTTTGGACGGTTGAAAGGAAGAATCTAGGGTAACATTAAATACACTTAATTTGGTAACTAGCCCTACCGGAGTCGGAGAGGCTCTCCTTGTCAATCTCAGCAAAAAATGATCAATGAGGCTTGAGATGACTTGATGTGAAGAATTATTTTAGGCTAGGTATGTGTGCAAAAGAGTTTGATTGAATTTAGTGATGTTTTGTTGGCTCAAATGGAAAGGCAGATTTGGGCCTGGGGAATGAGGCTCAGTTTTGCAGAGATCTATATGGGGCAAGGTAGGCAAGTAATTTGGTACTTCAAATTGAGTGAGATGGAGAGGTTTTAGATAGATTAGGAGTTGAAAAGGGCATGAAGAACTCAGGGATCCTTTTCAATCAGCTGAAAACATAGATAACTAAGCAAGCCCTAGGTAGAGCATTGCACTTTCAATGTATTTTACCTTTATCTTTGTTTGATTTAGTTAAAATGAAATAAAGAGAGATATGGCATACATAAAACACAAGTAAACTTACATTTACATAGAGAAACACAATACCAAATCAAGATGCCACAAGAATCCCATAAAGTGCTGCAAACCCCTGTCTATTCCTTTGCCAAACTCCAGAGATGAATGTACAATAATGCACAAAGCATTCCCAATAGTCCAAACATGCTAATGACTGAAAAAACATAAGATATAGGAAAACAAAAACTAATCCTAGCCTCTACGGGTTAAGCTCACGAGTTTAGGAGCTGTTCCAACAAATTCTAAACTAAGAACTAAAAAGTAGGCAGGGGAACAACTTGCCTCTAAAAACTAGGGAACCGATTCATTCAGTTGCAAACTACCTTTTCATGGATGAATCTACCTCTATGAGTGAAAAGATAGCATAATTACATCAAAATCCATCATGTCACATTAAATTACATCATTATTTTGAAAATTAGAAGGAGAAAAGTAAAACTGTGAAGAAACTAGGCGAAAAACAAAGTTTTTTGGCCAAAATGAGCAAAACTTCCCCAATGCGCCGCGCTGATTTCCCTATGCATATCGCCTTTTTGCAGCTGCTTTTGGAGGCCTTCCCGGTGTACAAATTTTCTCCAAGTTGGATTGTTGGAAATTTCTTCCTGTCTACTTTCCATCACAAGTGGAATTTTTTAATTTGGCCTCCATTGGCCCCTCCAAGACTGGGTTCTCCCAAGACTTCTTCCTGTGTGTCAAAAAAGGGGCAGAAAGGTCATTGTTTGGGTATTTTTGACCTTTTTGGGGGCTCAAAACCTGTCAAAATTTCTTGGTCATTGGTATTCATGCACATTTTTCTATGAAAAATCCAAAAATGTTGAGTTTTCATCCAAAGGAGTCCCTCATCAAAAGCGAGCGCCAAGTGGCGTGGCGCATTGGGCAGAAAAGTATATTTTTTGAGCCAAAAATTCAAAAATTAAAAAAAGCGTCCCAAAGTTTTTGAAATTTGGGCTGAGTGTCCTCCATCAAGTGCTGTGTTGGGCCAAGGAAGCCTCATCCAAGATCTGAAGTCTATCATGCTCTTTTCGCCTCTTTGATGCCTTCTTCAACTTGGCCTTCAAGTTCTTGATTCTTGCTTTGCACACATGGTTTCTCACCCAGTAATGGTTGGCCATGTGCCTCAACATGTTTTTCTCTCTTTTGGCCTTCTCCACCATCTTTTCCAAATTTATATTTATCCTTTTGAGCCAAGATTCACGATCAGCTTCAATTTCTCATTCAAGTGGTGTCAACTTGGTTTTCATCCTCTTGGCAGCTTGCCAGTTTTCTCGTATGTTTTACAGCTCCATAATGGTCTGTTGATCTTCTAGCTCCTTGTTTCTTTGCTCAAGGTATTTTATTATGCACTTGGCTCTTTTTAGGTTGAGGGAAAAATCATTAATGTCCACATGTTGTTTCTGAATGATCTCCCTGAACTTTGAGCTTTGTGGGCCCAAATCAGTGTCATCCTCCTGAATGAGAATGAAATCCGTCTCCTGCCCTCCTGAACAACCCTCATCATGTAATGGCCTCTTGCCCTTGTCCTGAAACTGCTCTGTTGATGGAGTAAGTGACACCTCTTCCACCCTGGGTGGAGATAATACTCGCTTTGTTGCTGCAAACAACCTTCTAGTGCCTTTTTGATTGGTGAAAAACAACGACACACTAGCGGTCTGTGTCTCATGACCCTCCTGCTGATGTGAAAGTCCCCCTATCTCATGAAAAGCTTCTGGAGGTACCTGAGGAGCCGTGAAGAACTCATGAGAAATGAAATCCTCCCATGAGATGTCCTGCAAACCAAACTGATGCATGACCACAATTTTGATGAGTGCAAAATGATATATACCGTTATACTGTTGTTGGGGAGTCTTCTTGTGCACTAAGGTGGTAATCTTCTCAATGTTTCTGCAAATAAAATAGGGGAGATTCATCATTCTCACCCTATTAAAGTGCATCAACAATATGATGTGATAAGCATATAGGCGAGAAAAACGGCCCTCGCAGTTGAAATAATTAATTATGAGTTTCATCAAGGGAGCATATGAGTCTTTTAGGTACCGAAAGGGAAAAAATCTGCTGAATTGTCTCAAATAACCAGGCTTGATGTATGGCTCATAATGTTCCTTGTCAATTTTTTGCCTTTTATACCACTGCTCTCCAACATTTGGAATGCTGGTTGCTAGAAAAGTAGACTCCGGTGTCAAGGTGAATGTCACACCTGCAAGAGTGACTTGGCAATTATGTAGATGAAGCACAAACAACCTAGCCAACTCATGATGGTACTGGACTCTAGCAACCATCTCACAAAACTGATAACAAGATTGGTGTTGGAAGCATGTGATAGCAAGAGGGCAGGCCTGCAGCTTGGCAAGTGAAATAGGCTCCTCTCGTATATGTTTTCCACCCTTGTGAGGTCTCCTTGGTGCATGCATTTCTATATGAGAGTCACTGTGTGTCTGCTCATCTCGGTCATAGGTGGGATCAGATTCCATGTTTGCCAATTTTGTGTTGTCTTAGATGAGTATGAAGAGATTTTAGGTGTCTTTGATCTTTTGCTGCCAAGTGTATGAAAATGTATGAGGGAATATGAAGGGAGAGGGTAAGAGAGATTTTCGTAATGTTGCTGACTGGAATTTGGGGAATTGAAGGGTTTTAGGAACAATTTTTAGGCTTTTGGGATAGCAATTAGGGTTTGGGAATTTTGTAGCTAAGGTTTGGGATAATGGGAATTGGGGATAGGGGTGAATGAATTTAGGGATATGGGGGATAGTAAAATAGGTTAATGAAACTAGAAAAGAAGTGAGGGAATAAAAAGGTGAGGGAGTGATGGCCACAAAAACAAATTTACAAACCCTAAGAAATCATGTCTTGAGAAAAAATTGCAAGGAAGTAGGGTTTGAATTTTTTTTACTAAATCATCATAAGCATCTTAAGACACAATTTCACTGGCATTTGAAGAGTTGTTGACTTACTTTGGATCGAAGGAAACCAAGCAAATTGAGAATTTGGATGAATTTGTGGTGGGCTTAACGTGCGCCTTCTATATGCGTCGCGCCGGTGTAGTTTTATACTGTGAAAGGCGACGATGTGCCACGCCGGGTTCTGTGCCTTTGCTGTGGCTTTCACCCACGATGTGCGCGCCCCGAAGCGAAACTTTTGCTGCGGTTTTGGGCACGAGAGCTTTTCTGGTCTCTTGCTCTTTTGGATGCAAATGTGTCTTTTAAACACAATAAATAACTTATATACAAAAGACTTTAATTTTTTACTTCATAAGACCCACCTTTGTAATGTTTACATTTGACACTTTCTTTTCAAACTCTGTTTTAGGCAGTTTTGCTTTATTTTGCCTCTGATTAACTGAATGAATTTATTTTTGTTTGCCTTGCAGGGGATGGAGTTGCTGAATCTTGACAAGGTGACCAGGGTTTCCATTGAAGTTATTTACATATGAGAGAACTTGAAATTACATCAAATTTATACATAAAAACCCTAAAATGCTATTGTTTTCCTCAAAACGGAGCTTTGAGAAAAAATACATTTACGAGCACGCGATTGTGCAATAGTATCCTTGTCACGGAACTTTATTCATGGCCCTTTTGCTTTGTTGTTAGTTATTGGACATTTTGAAGACCTTTTTGATGAAACCTAGACCTAATGGCTTCAGAAACCCTAGAAATAACTCTTGCAAATTTAAAGACAAAAAGTGACTGCAGATGATCTTGATGAATGGAAATAGGCCAGCTAGTAAAGGACATGAGGGAAAATGTACAACAAGCCACTACCGTCAGATGATCCATGCTCCTAATGGAATGCAGATGATTGAGCAAGACACCTAATATGCAATGCAACAAGAGAATTTGATCACTGACGGAGGGATGAAGATATCGACACTAACAGAAAGGATAAACTTGAATGAAAGGACACCTCCTAGGGAAAACCAGGTCAATCCCCAAAACAGAAATAGAGCTCAAAAATTCAGAAGAGACATTCCTTAAATCAAACAAAGGGAAAGTGACCAACAAATCAGGCCTCTCTTTCAACAAAATTTTGTAGATGAAGAAGAAGGAGAAATTATGGAACCTGAAGAAAGCCATGTAAACTTAGTAGGTTCTGATAATGAAGATGATGTTTTTCTCACTGAAGAAGAACAAGGTTTCTTTTCCTCAGATCAAACTGACACAAACCATGAGGATTCTGAAGACTACTGCTTGGGATTTGAGAATTCCATAATGGAAGTCCATAGGCAATATGACCTTAGGAGAAAAAAGAACCTAGATTCCCCCAAGAAAAGCCAAATAGACACTGCTGTTAGAAAAGTACCTAAAAACACTCCTAAGAAAACAAAAGAGAATGTTAACACTATGGCTAAAAAATTTGATCCAAAAAAAGGAAAAATCAGCCAGCAAAACAATGACCCAAGCTGCCCTAGTACCTCCAGTAGTGGCCCTGAGAAAAATATTTTGTCTAAAGTTCCAAATCAGAATCAGCAAGTTAAAAATGTAGAAATATTCATGGCTGATAAAACTAAGGTAAATATTTCCAAAGCACAAATACCTTTCAGCTTTGAGGGAGAGATTTCCAAAATCAAGATCACCATGCCTCTCACTAAACTGGTTACTCAACAATTATATAGGTCCCAAGTTCTGAAAGCTTTAAACAAGGGAAATGATGCTGAAACCCTGCACTTAACTGATGAAAAACCTAAGCTCTTGTTTGGGCCTAAGTGGAAGGAAAATACCAAGAAGGAGTCATTCCCCCTTTCTATGTTAGTTTAAATATACATGAAAAAATATTTCACAATGCCATTGTAGACTCCGGTGCCTCTCACAACCTCGTGCCTAAAGTTGTGATAGAGAGATTAGGCCTAGAAATTACTAAACCTTACAAAGACTTGTACTCATTCTATTCGAGTAGAGTCAAATGTTTGGGTCTAATCAAGGATATTTGTGTCAATCTGGCACAAATACCTGCTAAGAACCTAGTCATGGACATAGTGGTTGCTGACATTCCCCCTAAGTATGGGATTCTTTAATCCAGATCTTGGGGAGCCAAGCTTCAAGGGAATCTCCAACTTGACATGACATATGCTACCATCCCTGTTTTCAACCAAACCAGGAGACTATACTGAGAGTCACACATGAAATATACGGTTAGCAGCCAAGAGAGGCCAAACAACACTCCTCTTTATTCCATTCATTCAGATCTTGATTCTTTCATAGTGTGTAATGAAGAGGACATGAATGAGCAGGTAAGAATAGTTGAAACAGATATAGACACAATGCAACAATCAAACCAGTCTCTACATAAGGAACTTAACAGTCAAAACTATAGTAGCCCTAAAAACCCACATGATAACAAAAATAAGCTTGTTTTTCTGCAAACTGAAAATGAAATTTCAAAACCAAAAATCATTTTAGTATATGAATTAGGTTGCTGAGAGGGAGGACAAACGTCAAAAATGCAACTGTTCCCTTTTTCCAATCCAAAAGTACTGAAAAGCCATCACAGAATAGAAATTTTTAGGAATCTGGAGCAAAAGAGTCTTATGTTTTTTCCTTACATAGATGCCCTATTAGCCACCTATAAAATTTGTTATACCAAAAGGTGGCTAAATCATTTTTTGGAGCCTTCAAGGAACAAATTTTATTGCAAAAAGTGTTATCCCTTGAAGACTCTTGAAGGCCTCATGCCTCTGTCCAAAATCTTCACTGCTATGCCAATTTTACACTCTGGAATTCTGTTGATTTCATGAGAAAAAAATGCTGCAAAAATCCATTTTTCCCCCTCCTCCA
>CM076581.1:964729471-964764775 GCA_034641835.2 Pinus albicaulis | reverse complement strand
TTTCATCTTCCCAATATATGTGTGTTAGAAATTTGTCTGTGGCCATGGATAATATTATTACCACCATACCCAACCTCTCCATTGACACTATTCCCTAAAATCTGAGACCAAGAGAAAAGAAACTGTTAGATAAGGAACTGTTTGGGGGGTTGGGGAAATCACCAGTTGTTGAGAAAGGGAAAAAAATTAGGGGTAGGAAGTCTGACCCATCCAAAGCCCAACTCAAGGCAATTATTGACATAGTGGATGGCAAACAATTATCCCTAAAAGGGGCGCTTAGAGCATCAAAGTCCCCGGAACCTATTTCAAAATTATTGTGCTCTCTTTTAATTACAGGGGGTTAGCCAGTGAACCCAAAAGACTAGCATTTAAAAGCCCTATAAATATGCATCCCCTGGATATCATCTTGCTCCAGGAGAGTTTGGGTACTGGGATGTAGATTTCTCTTTTTATTTCCTCTTTCCTCCCCAACTTTACCTTTATTCCCTCTGATGTGAGGGGTCGCTCTGGGGGGATGATGACTGGTCTAAAGAACAACTTGATCAATGTGGTCAACTACTGGACTTCGAAGTCACTGATCAGAGTGGAGGCCTTCTCTATGGAACTGGGATCAACCTTCTTGGTGATTAACATATATGACTCATGTATGGAGAGGGCCTATTTTTGGAACACATTGAAAAGGAAATCCTTTATGAACTTCCCAAAGTTGATTGTGGGGGGTGATTTAAGTTTCTCAGTGGGCAGAGTGGAAGCTTGGGGCCCTTCAACACATATTGACCCTTTATATGACTTATTCTTGAACTGGCTATGTGATGGGTCCTTATTTGACCCCTCTCTTACCAAAATGACGCCCACCTAGAGGAACAATAGGGTGGGTGAGGCTCATATTTCCAAGAGGTTGGATCACTTTCTTCTAAGTGATGATTTTGTAAATAGTCCTATGGGGTTCTGTTAATGGGTTGGATCATGGGGGATCTCTGATCACTCCCCCATTTTCTTAGAGATTAAAGGATCTTTCCAAAAACCTCTCACCCCCTTCAAGTTTAATGCTTACTGCCTCAAGGAGGAGGATTACAACCAATTGGTGATTGACCTTTGGAGACATATTCTGGCTGAGGAAGGACAATCTCATGCATAGGATTTTATTGATAACTTGAAAATCACAAAAAAGGCCACCATTCAGTGGGCTAAATATAAGGCCCAGAAAGACGCTGATTCTATTAATAAAATCAATGAATCCCTGGGTTTCTTGTACAATGATGGGGAAAGGGGCTTCATCGATGAAGAGGCTCGAAATAGGATCAAAGAGCTAGAAACTAGTAGAAGGAAAATTATAAGGGATAGAGAAGAACTATGGCATCTCCGTAGTCGGTCCATTTGGTTGAAGGCGAGTGATGTAAATACAAAATTATTTCATAGTTATGCTAAGGGATAGAAGAACTCCAATACCATATAGGAAATGGAGAAATATTAGGGGCTCAAGATGAATACTTTCAAAGATATCTCCTCTATGGGAATAAATCATTTCAAAAACCTTTATGCAGCTCAAAATGAGGTAAATATAAGGGAAATCATTCAGCTGGCACAAATGTTCCCTCGCTATGTAGATGAGAAAAGAAATAACTCTCTTTTGGCTCCAGTGGAAAAGAAGGAGATTGAACTCATTATTAAATCTTTGCAAGCTAATAAAAGCCCTGGGCCGGATGGCTAGACGGTGGAATTCATCCAACATTTTTTTGAGCTAATGGGGGATGCTATTACTAATGTAGTGGAGGAATCCAGATGGTGAAGCCTCATCCATGATTCCATAAAGTCCACTTTTCTGGCTCTCATTCCTAAATGTGATGCCCCCGCATCCTTTGATGACTTCCGACTTATTTCCCTTTGTAATTGTATCTATAAAATTATTTCCAAAAAAAATTCTAACTACCTTAAGCCTATTTTCAGGCTCCATATCAACGGAACAATTTGGATTCCTTGATGGCAAAAAAATTCATGAAGCCATTGGGGTGGCTCAGGAGACCCTTCTTGGTATTAAATTATCTCACAAAAAATGTATGGTTATCAAGATTGACCTATCCAAAGCATATTACAAGATTAGTTGGCTCTATATGAGTCTGTTATTAACCCATTTGGGGTTCCACATTTATTTTATTAAATGGATTATGAGCTGTATCACTGATATTTCTTTTGTTGTTCTTATTAATGGAGCAGCCTCTCAATTCTTTTCAAATCAAAGGGGATTAAGACATGGATTCTCTTTGTCCCCCCTTCTTTTTCTTTTGGTGGCAGAAGGTCTTAGTCAACTCATCCACCAGGCCAGATGTGAGGGAACTTTGGGTGGTATCAAAGTGGCTCCAAATATTTGTGTTACACATCTACTTTTTGTGGATGACATATTATTATTCAATAGAGGAAACAAATGTGAGATCATAAAGTTAAAAAGTAATTTGGACCTATTTATGAAGGCTACTGGACTCGCAATCAACAACCAGAAGTCTTCTCTATCCTATGAAGGTATTTCGGAGGACGGTGTATTATGGAAATTTGATCTTCTCCCCTTCCTACATGTGCCATTGGATGCCAACATCAAATATTTGGGATTCCTATTAAAACTTGATGGGTACCAAAAACAGGACTAGTTTTGGCTTATCTCTAAAATTTAGAAAATAATTAATTCTTGGAGTCACCAGTGGCTCTCTAGAGCGGGGAGACTCGTTTTGATTAAATTGGTTTTACTTTCCATCCTAGTCTACTGGATTAGTCAGGCTTAGGTTCCTATCGACATACTTAACAAAATCAGAAGTATTTGCAGTAAATTTCTCTAGCTAAGCAAGGAGGATAAAAATGTTCTCCCATGGGTGGCCTGGGACTTGATAGAAAAACCCAAGGAGTGGGGGGGATGGGGCCTCAAATAGTTAAAATCCTTTTCTTCTGCGCTAGCTACAAAGTCCATCTCGAGAATTATTTCAGAGAATAATTTGTGGACCTCGGTGGTTAAAATAAAATATATTGACCTAGTCCCTTTGGATTATTGGATTCAGACTTCGGTCAATGAAATAAAGAGAGTCTAAAACATCTGGAAAATATCCCTTAAGGTTTTCAACTTGGTTAGCCATGGACTTGCATGGACTATTGGAAATGGGAAGTGGTGCAAAATTGGAATGGACCCCTAGGTGGGTTGCAATGGTAATTACTCCATATCCGATGGGCTCATGGAAATTCTTCTTCAAAAAGGCTTCAGCACTCTCAATCATATTGAAAACCCTCGTAGAGCCAATTTATGGATCCAACCCTTGAAATCGGTGAAGGAGGTTGGTCTTAATCCTGAATGGTTCGGGGAATGGTAGGGCTACATACATGAGCTGGAAAATACTCAAGTTCGATTAAAATACTCTCCTAATAGTCTAGTTTGGATACACTCAAAATCCAGTTCTCAATCCCCCAAGGCTGGAAATGCTCATATTGTGGCATCCATGGAGGTGGGTAATAAGGAATGGTGGTACAAGGCTCTGTGGGAGATTTAATGTCCGACCAAGACTATCCTCTTTTCCTGGAACATCCTTCACTGAAAAGTGCTGACATGGGACACTCTTCAAAAGGATTTATTACTAGTTCAGAGTGCTGTTGTCTCTCAAAAAAGAGGAGGAATCCATTGATCACCTCTTCATTAATTGGCATTTATCCAGGCAGTTGTGGATCTATACCATGTCCTTATGCAAGGTGGATTCTTTGTGGACAGGTATCACATGCAATATCGCATGGAATAACTGGTGGAAATAGTGCAAAGGCCTATATCACAGGTGCTTACCACTGATTATCTCTTGGGGCATATGGATTTTGAGGAATAAAATTATATTTAAAGACTTAGTCTCCTCACCTGCTCTCGTGGCTAGTGAATGCGCTACCATTTTCTCGAATTATTCTTCACATTCAGAGGTGGGTTGCCCCAGATAGGTGTCGTGTGATATTATTACCTCGGGCATTCCATGGGCCTATTTTGATGGAGCAGATTCTCAGGGGCTCTGTGGGGCTGGCATGATCATTCATAAAAGTTAAAACATTTCCTTCATGGCCTCGGTGGGTCTGGGTCTAGCAACAAACAATTTTGTGGAGCTTCAAGCTCTAAACCTTCTTCTGTGTTGGCTTCTTCACAAAGGAATCACAATGATTCAAATATTTGGGGATTCTTTGAATGTTATAAATTGGTATAACAAATCTCAAAGATGTCAAAATTTTCTACTACTTCCCCTTCTTGATGATTCTTTCAATAAAATCACGCTTTACATGCATTTCTATTTCCCATATTTGCAAGGAGCGGAACTAGTAGGCTGACAACCTGTCTAAAGTCAGTCTTATAAAAGCTCAGGGATGATGGATGATTGAAGAGATTAATGGTTTGGAGGTCTATGTGTCGGACACTATACCATATTGACGAGGGATTCCCCAACTTTTTCAGCTATTCATTCTCATTATGTATTTTATTTTTCTCCAACACTGCTATATCTTCTAGAGGGGTTGTATATTTTTGGATATTCCTCTTATAATAATTTTAAAATTATCTGTTATGCCACGTATTTATATGTTAAACTCATGAACCTATGAATAAAGACTTAATTTTATTTTTTTCCTGGTCTTTTATAAGACAGGGTTTCAGATGGTTAATACCATCGTTGTCACTGTCGGGTGTTTCTCCCGTTTTAGAGTCCCGTTTTGGAGCTTTTCTAACCCATGGTCGATGCTCATTACCATTTAAGAAGATTTTTATGTCTTTATGGTCCCTCAGTGTTCTTGTTATATGCCAATAACCCCACACTCTGGTGTTGGATAGCGGATTATCTTGCTCCACTTCGTGGGGTTTAGAACTTATGGTATGTTGGGACATATGCGATGTAACTTTTTGTTATCTCTAATAAAAAGTTCGATTTTTTCTTGAGGAAAAAAAATTATTCAGGCATATGTTTGCTCTAAGCATTGGATGAAGCAGTAGGAGACATATTTGGATAGAATTGAAATTTGGATCCATGCACTGTTGGCATACAAACTATTGTTAAAAAACCTTTCACAACTTCTAGGAAAGGTGGTGTTGTAGCATAAAAAGTCAACAATATTCCACTGAATGCCTCGGTCTTGCACTTGAAGCACTAATAAAAACTTCAGCTCTTTATGAGATAATGTTTTTAAAAAATACAATTGTCATTGAAATTTGGGTTTTATCTATCATACATTTTTTTTTAAGAATACAAAAATTCTAGAATTTTGGCAACAGGTTCAATGTGATGTTCACTGTTCTTCATATCTAATAAGATTTCTTGTTGGAAAAATGTAAGATAGAGTGTGGAAACTTCATCAGGATTTTGAGTTAGGATTATTGCAAGTTTCATTTGTGACAATTCAGGCTGGTTAATTTAAGTAATTGATCAACGATAAATGGAAATGCATGAAATGGGCAGGAGGAAGGAAGAAAAAAAGTACATTTCGAGGCAATGATTTTTTGAAACATGGTATTTATTTAGCTAGTGTGGACCAGGAAAGACATGGTGATTGAGTTAGGTATTTTATCGAAACCCCAGAGGTAATGACCAATAGTTGAACTTCCTATAGTTTGTAAATATGTGCAAACAAATCTAGTGTATTTGTTACCATGACTTTGTAGTATTTCGGTAGATCGTCTGCTCTAAGCACTAGATGAAGCACTATAAAACATATTTGAGTAGAATTCAAATTTTGATCCATGCACCATTAACATACTAAATTTTTTTAAAAAAACCTTTCGCAACTTCCAGGAGAGGTGGTGTTGTAACATAAAAAGTCAAAAATATGCCACTGAAAGCCCTGGCCTTGAACTTAAAGCACTGATAAAAACTTCAGCTCTTTAAGAGATAATGTTTTTAAAAAATACAATTGTCATTGAAATTTGGGTTGTATCTATCATACATTTTTTTTTAAGAATACAAAAATTCTAGAAGTTTGGCAACAAGTTCAATGTGATGTTCATTATTCTCCATATATATTAAGATTTCTTGTTCGACAAATGTAAGATAGTAGTGCGGACACTTCATCATTCTCCATCACGATTGCACAATGAAATTCAACATTCCAAAAGTTTACATAATTCAACATCATGAATACACAAAAAAAATAATTTAAAAAATAAGAATAAAAATTAGAAGGCCTAAATTCAAATGAAATACAATAATCCATTCTATTATTGTTGTTGCAACATCATTATCGCAAGGGCCTGCAACTTTACAAACCTCATTTGAGGTATTTTTCTTCACGATTATAATATTTTCCCTATAGTTACCAGTAACATTCTATTTCTGGCTTGGATGCATTGTTCATATCAACACCTGTTGTGTGACTTGTTTCATTGGATTTGAGCCCAAAAATACACACTAGTTGTATGTTTTTTTTTGGTAAAAAGCGATTGGGAGAAACAAGAGAAGATGAAAGTGAAAACAAAAGAACCATCTAGGCCTTCAATCGAAGGTATCTAGGACAGAAATACAAAAAAATATATTGGATACAAGCAATCAAAACCAAGAACCAATGAATGATGCTCACCAGGTTGAGGAAGATGACATGATCCATGGTATTTACAATGCTCAATGATGATCCATACATAAATGGAAGATCGATACACATTGAAAAACAATATGCACTGAACTAGTTTATAAGTTTGTAATGGTCGATGATCCAAAATTATCCAAAATTGAAATTAAATATAGAAATAAACATAAACACATAGATGCAATAGGAATAACACTTCATTTAATTAATATTAAATACTAAAAAATTCTTACAGATAGAATGGAAAATAAACTAGCTCAGACGATGGTAGCTTATCTCTGAGAAGAGATGTAATGGGTACATGCCTCTGAACTACATTATAATGAGGCCCAAGGTCCTCTTTATTATTTAACAACATCGAAAAATCCTAAACAACCAAAAACCTAACCCTAGAAGATGGAACGCCAAGGGTTTGTGGGCCCCATTGGGGTTATTTGGGCAGCCAACTTCCTAGGGTTGTAACTTGGTCATATTATATCTGTTTGGCACATATGATATATAACCGGAAATATCTCTCCAAGTATTACCAGATATTCTATACGAAACAAACCTAAAAAAAACTTTGTTTAGTGGGTCAAAACTGCTCCAAAATTTTAGGACTCGAAAAACTACAAAAAATAGTAATTTCTTCTATAAACAAGGAAAATGATAAAAATGACTGGGGGTCTAGGTGGAATCAGTGGTTGGCCACCAATATCCACCTAGATCATTCCTGTCCCCTTAGGAAGAAATGGTCCACATTTCGTGCAAAGCCTCCATGAGGTGTGTTGGAATAGGGTCTCCTAAAGCTGCGAATTTTGTCCATTTTTGTATATTTTTTGTATTATTTAGTCTAGCGCAAGGGTTTTGGGGTGGGTAAAAGCCCTGAATTCATTGTAATGGGTCAAGGGTAGACCAAGGGCCCACAAACCACGGTTTTTTGACCATTGGATGCGTAGGCTAAATAGGTATAAATAGATGAACCTTTTTGAGTCTTAAACGAGGAAAGAATTGAGATTGATGCTAAGCACGAATTGTTAGATTTGTAGTTGGGTTGTTTGGGTAAGGACTCCTGCTCGCTATGCGCACGGAGATTCTCTGTCCTGATGTGTGCAGACCCTGCTGGTTGTGTGCATAGGTAGTATTTTTGGTTTGTAAGAGGATTTTTCTATTAATATATATGTGAAGTACTGTTGGATATCTGATGTTATCTGGATATGTTTTGTTATGATTGATGCGAAATTGCGTTATATGATTAAGTTGCTAAAGTATTTTTTTGGTAGCTGCGAAAGTATCTATGTTTCTGTTATATAAATCTGTGATCTATTAATTGTTGCAATTATAGTTGTTGTGCTAATAGATTTACGTTGATGCGAAGGTAATTACTTGATCTGCACATAAGAATAGCTCTGTTATACTGTGGATAATATTGTCAATAGCCTGCAAATCGATCTATTAGTCTGAACTCGATAAGTTGGGAACGTAGATCTTCTGGATTTACCTACTCTCTCTCAAGGTGCAGAAACATGGTTCCAACACCCTCCCATACTGCTTCGGGTGAGACTTTCGCCTGCGCAAGTAGGTCATTGCCAAAAGGGCTAGTAGTATAGGGGTTTGGTTATAAACCTTAACCTCCGAACTTGGGTCAGGACCCCTCGAGCCAACAAGGTGAGGATATTTCTATTGAACCTGGCCCCTGGTAAACCCCTTTCCTTGGTGAAGGAGTTGGCCTGCCTTGAAAAATTGATATAGTTGGATCCTCTTCTTTCGGGTGTGATTGATCTATGTGTCTATGATTTAATTGATTGTGGCTTGTTCCATGCAGTCTAGTCTTAACTTCGTCGATGTGAGTTGTTCTGTAATGTCAGATGTGTCCTGTAATGGTGGAGAGTAGGAACGAAGGCGGTCCATATTGAACATTGGGTTTAGATCAAGGAATGGTGGAATACTGAGCTCAAAGGAATTCTCCCCTACAACCTTGGTGATGGTATATGACCCATATCAGAGCGGACGAAGCTTGCGTTGGGGTCCAACGAGGTGCTCCTTCTGCATATGTAGCTAAAATTTCTCAACCACCTAGAACTTTTGTGACACCCGATGCTTATCATTTCACTGCTTGTACTTAGAATTGGATCTGTATAATATGTCATAGATGTGTTGGAAGATGAGTTGAATGCGCTCAATGAATTTGTTTTCCTTGTTCGCTTTAGAATCGACATGAGCTGACTCTTCCTGAGTATCTGTAAGTTGTATGGCCACATTAATGGGACATAGTTGGTGGAATCCCAAACCCACATGAAAGGGGTTGTGGCTAGCTGAGATGTGGAGGGCACGACTATAAGTGTGTTCGACATAGGGAAGGAATTCAGTCCATGTGTGTGGATTCTTTGAGTTGTACATGCGTAGAATGTGCACGATCATCCTGTCGATGAACTTTGTTTGGCCATCAGTTTGGGGGTCAAAAGTTATGGACTTAATGAGTTTGGTGTCTAGCATCTACCACAGATTTGACCAAAATGTGCTGAGGAATATGTTGTGCCGATTTGAGATAATAGACTGTGGGACACCAAAGTGTACCCACACTCTATCAAAGAACAATTTAACAGTGGCATATGCTTTGATATTCTTCTAGCAGGCCGCCATAATCGCCATCTTGGAGAATCTTTCATTGACCAAAAAAATATAGTCGTTTCCATGCTTGGTAGAAGGAAGGTCTGACATTTAATCCATGGAAATGGATTCCCAATGTTGACTATGAGTAGAAAGTGAAGTATATAGGCCTTGATTCTTGATGGTCAGGTTGTCGATGGTGCAATAAGTGAAGGATCTGATGTACTTCACGACCAATACAAATACATCTGTAGTACTGGCACTATTTTCTCGACCTTGAAATGTCCAACGACCTGACTATAGTCTGCTTCCCAAATCATCTTGGCACGCTCACTTGAAGGAACACAAAGGTGTCCCAAGTGGCACAACAGTACATCTTGGAGGTGAAAATTTAAAACTTGCTTACTTTCTAGGAGCATCTAGCATGTTCTACTGAATTCTAGATCGCTTTTGTAGAGATGCAATCAACCTGAAGCCTCGTTCCCATAAGAGTCTAGCATAGTGGTTAGTGCCATGATCGATAGTTGACTGAGGTAGTCTACAAAATTATTGGTCCATCCCTTCTTGTACTTGATGTTCAAATGGAATTGTTGCAGGTATTTGGACCATTTTATATGGCGATCATTCAACAACTTATCTTATGTTTGTATGAAATGCAGGGGTCAATGATCTATTTGGATGACCATTTCCTTCCCCAAAATGTAATGCTTCCATTTTTGGAAAGCCTGCATAATGGAATACAACTCTTTGTCATAGGTGGAATCCTTTCAGACCACGTCTGAAAGTGTCTCACTATGATAAGTCATGAGATGCCCCTACTAAGTAAGAACTACCCCAATAGCATAGTTAGAGGCACCTATCTCGATCTCAAATGGTTGTTGTAAGTCGGGTAAGGTGACCATTGGTGCAGAACATAGGCGTCACTTCAACTCTGTGAATTCCTTTTGTTGAGATTCATGCCAAAAGAATTTTGTGACTAGACTCAAAGACCAAGTGATATGAGATAACCCCAACATGAACATGCGGTAGAAATTGGCAACCCCCAGAAAGTTGTGGAGCTCTATTAGAGTATTTGTGGTTGGCCAATCCCGAATCATGTAGATCTTAGTTGGGTCCATATGCACTCCCTTATCATCGATGATGTATCCTATATATTGAACCTGAGTCATACCAAAAGTGAACTTCTCTAAATTTTCACACAAGTTGTGTTGCCGCAGTGCTTTAAGGACCTATCAGATGTGCTGGAGGTGCTCTTCCCAGCTCTGGATGAAGATTAGGATGTCATCCAAATAAACCACCTCTAATGAGTTGGTAAATGGCTGAAATATGTTTTCCATTAGCCTCATTAAGGTTATGGGGGAGTTCGTCAACTTGAAAGGTACAACGAACCACTCAAAAAGGCCCTCCTTAGATTAGAAAGTAGTCTTCCACACATCGGATGGTTCTATTGGTACCTAGTGATACCCAAAATTCAAGCCAATGTTGCTGAAATATTTGGCTCCCTTGAGTCGCTCCAAAAGGTCAATGATTTGTGTGATCAGATACCTATTCTAGACAATTATCTTGTTAGGCGCCTAATAGTTAATATAGATTCCCCGAGTCCCATCCTTCTTCTGCACCAACACGATCGAGCTCCCATAGGGTGATGAACTCAGTCGGTTGTGACCTTTATGTAGCAGCTCCTGAATCTGCCTCTTGGTCTCGTCGTTATCCATAACAGAGTGTCGATAGATCGGTCCATTGGGTAGCATTGAGCCTGGGGTCATATCGATGGAGAGCTTGACCTGAAATGAAGAGGTACCCCTACAGGTGTGATGAAGATATCCCTGTACTCCTCCAAAAACTTTTACATTTGTTGTTGCCATGTGGAGGAGCATTGTTTAGAGGTCGTGGCCACAATATTCTTCTTTTCCTAAGGCTGGATCATCAGGAAAAAAAATTTCCCAGTTTTGGAAATGATCTTACTGCATTATTTTATAGTGATGAAAGAGATGGTGGTAAGTGGTGCTACCTCCGATATGGAGGTATCCTGTACAACTTATTGTCAAAAGTAACAATAGCAAAACAAGACCTAGACTTATACACAACATGTCACTTCCATAAGTATGGTTCGCTTAATAATACATCACACACATCAAGAGGAGAAATATCACATAATACCTCATCTCTAAAGGGCTTGATGTTATAGGGAAGGTGACATTGTTGGTTGATGTGGAGATCTCATCCTTAGTGAAGCCACTCGATGGTGTATAGTTATGGGTGTGTTGTGGTCGGCAAGCCCAATTTCTTCACGACCTCTTCTAAAATGAGGTTATTTTGGCTCTCACTGTTGACAATGAACTGCAGTGGGGGACCCTTCACCCACATCTGGGAATGGAAGATGCGCTCCCCCTCCTCTAGATCTTCAGGCTCCTCCTTCTGGATCTTGGTGGTCGAAATGGTGGCACTGGGATCTGTATCGATAATTTTCTTCCCTTTTTCATTCCCCTTGTCAGGTTCTAACTCAGAGTCGAAACATGCATGTGATTCGGAAACCTTTAGCTCGACCACTAGTGACTTATTAGTCTGACACTCACTTGTGTTTAGAGTGGAGCTCTTATGGAACTCACACCATTTTGTCATGTCTTTCTTTGGTTTCTTAGTGTTGTTATTTGCTTGTGGATTTGGCAGGTTTTGATGGGCCCCTCTATCTTAGCCAAAGATGCTTCACTTGTGGAGCAATACCGTACCACATGGGTTCATATTGGGGGATATATATTGAGGAAAAAATGACATAATATATTTGGGGATATATAGGGGGTAAAGGGTTTTTATATTGGTAGGTATACGAAATGATTATCAAAGTTAATGAAAAAATATAAAGGGGTATAAAAAATGTTAAGGAAAAAATGGATACCTGCAATATTTAGTGGAAGTAGGGGTTTTTTGAATTGGGAAGGTGTATTGGGTTCATATTGGTAGGGGGTTAAATAATGTGATTTTTAGGGGTATTTTCCAATATGTAGTCAAATTAAAGGTATTGTTTAATATGCCACGAACACACATGATAGGTCAAAGGTTCATAAGTGAAGTTCCCGTGATCTTAGATTTTTCCCTTGTTATGTGCTTTGGGGATGCCTTTCCCTTTCTTGTGATTTTCAAATCCAAAGTATCACTTCTTCTGTTTAAATTTCTGCTCAATCTTGGAAGCATATCAGCGTGCTGCACGAAGCGAGGATATGATGAGGAACTCCATTTCGTCCTAAATGTATATGTGCACACAACTTTGGTACTTCAGAACCAAATGTTTCTCTGAATATTGGATACCAACATTATGCATAGGAAATGGATTAGATTCATAAGCTCATGCACATCTTGATCCCTTTGCTACTGCAATGTAGTCCATTATATGTAGTTGTACGCATAGATCCCCATAGGATAATATTTTTCCTTGATGGAGTCTCGGAAATAATTTCAAGTGGGTGTTGTCGAGAACAGGGAGGGTTCCCTCTTGTCCTTTTTCTCATAACAGGTTTCCCACCAGTCCTTGACATGTGTGGCGGCTTTGTGGAGTGCAAAAGTAATAGTTTCTCGATTGGAAAAGTCATGAACCGATAAATATGCTTCTAATAGATTCAACCATATATCTATGGCATATACATCTATTTGGCCCTCAAATATGGTAATGTCAATGTTTACTTGTACATTAAAAGGAGTGGTGCCTCCAGAGTAGTTGCTAGATGAAGATGCGCCACGAGTGGGTAGTTGTTGAAGGATCTAGTAAAATTTATCCATCATTGCATTAATTTTTTTCTCCAGGGCCTCCTCAAGCAATATTTTGATAGGTACTCCTGATCCCTCATCTTTATTTTTCTTCCTCCATGCAAGGGCATCGGGGTTTGTGAAGCTGATCTTGCAAAGGTTCAACTAGATCGAGCCCTACCTCCTTATACTATAACCTCGTTGGGGACATGTAAAGAAATATCGAGAAAGAGAATACCACTCTGATACCACTAATCCAGACTTATGCAGGAATGTAATAAAATACATAAATAAAAATAAACGCATAGATACAACAAGAATAAAACTTCATTTCATTAATATCAAATACTAAAAAA
This sequence comes from Pinus albicaulis, assembly GCA_034641835.2. Lineage (NCBI taxonomy): Eukaryota > Viridiplantae > Streptophyta > Pinopsida > Pinales > Pinaceae > Pinus > Pinus albicaulis. The sequence goes on along the minus strand of CM076581.1, from coordinate 964,751,516 downwards.
TGCTTACAAACATAATGGAAAATAAACTACCTCGGGCGATGGTAGCTTATCTCTGAGAAGAGATGTGGTAGATATATGCTTATGAATTGCATTACAATGAGGCTGAAGGGCCATTTATTATTGAACAACATCGGAAAATATTAAACAACCAAAACCCTAACCCGAGGAGATGGAACGCCAAGCATTTCTGGGACTTGTTGGGGTTAATTAGGTAGCTAACTTCCTAAGGTCATAACTTCATCATATTATATTTGTTTGGTGTGTACAATATATCATTCGAAATATCTCTCCGAGTCATACAAGATTTTCCATATGCCTACAACGGACCTAAAAAGACTGTTTTTTCGGGGCTCAAAACTGCTTTGGAAGTTCAAGACCTGAAAAACTTCTAAAAAAAGTAATTGCTGTTGTAAACAAGGAAACTGATGAAACTGACTAGGGGTCTAGGTGGAATAGGTGGGTGGCCACCAATATCCACCTGGATCAGTTGAGCATACATTGACTCTTGTTATTGTTTATATTGAATTTGGTAGAGGATATCAGTCTCTCTCTTCACAATGACATCCCTTTTGGAGAGTTGTGTCCCCTTTGTGCTAAATGACTATGCTCGGGTATATTATGGATATTTAAGTGTAGATATTATATTTTTGTGTATGGATCATTTCTTAATTTGGTAGGTTAATGCTATCAAGGTATAATGTACATAGGATTTTAGCGTCTCAACAAGGGAAGCATAAAATTTTTACATGTAAAGTAATTGTCTTAATTTTTTGGTTTCACTACGTGCAATATTTACTTTGATGAGGAAACAAAATAAAAAAATTCAAAACAGTATGTCCAGTGTGGAAATTTCCATTTCAATATCTTTAGCAATGTGAATTTTCAAAAGGGAAAGTTGAATCCTTCTCTCAAGTCAACCATCTAGCAACAAAGAATGGAAGGGGAAATTTCTTTAACTTTGCATTTTCATAAACATGTGTGTGCTAAACCTACTCTTTAATCTTGCATCACATTTTCTTTGTTTGACAGGGACAAGCTCTCACTAAAAAATCTGTGCAAATCCAATCCAACATGGATCTAGTGGGATTCTACCATAATAAATAGGTTTGGTTTTCAGTGCACATTGTCCAAGTTCTATCTGAGAATTTTTGATATGGCACCCGAGGATCTTAGCCTCAGAGTCGACCAAGAAAAAATGTGGAGTTACAAAAAAAATTAAATATATAAAAGATATTTAAATCTCACAAATATTTTTTTAGGCTAGTATTTCCATATCTTGTAAAGCATGGACCACTTTTTGGGTACAAATCCTCAAAAAGAAGAGCCTACTCCTTCCTAGTAACATGACCCAAAATTCATGTAAATAAAGAAATAAACAACAACATTTCATCGTGTTCTTAAACCCACAACAATATGTACATAGAGCAACATGTCTTCTGCATTGGATTAGTTGATAAAGATGAACAAAGTATGTGAAAATCCGCAGGATATACAATACAAAGTCTTATGACTATGCTTTTCTTTAGATATTGCTTACAATTTTCATTACAAGGACCTTGGTAACCATTATATCTTCCATGGCATATCTCTATCCCTCCCTCATTATTCTAGAATCCTTCACACCTCCATAAGGTTGGTTGTTAGCCCTCTTGGTGGGAGAATCATTCAAGCACACACCTCCTACCTGTAATATATATCAATGCAAACAACTATGACTGTTAGTTATGATTAAAAACATGAAGCAAATGTTAGAGCTTGAATCAGAAGGGTGAAAACTTCACTGTGTCAAGTAATGGCTTCAATTGGCCTACACATAATATTTTTTTTTACTTAAGTATTTAGCCAACTTGGCTAGGTAAAAGGCCTTTGAATGCACACGAGTAAGAAAGATTCCCTCATACAATGGATCCGTAAGGAATTCCTTCCTTTAGTTGGTCATTAATAAATTTTGAAAGCATATCAACTAGTCATGGAAGTCATAATCTTTTATTACATAAACATGGGCAAATCAGGGGATGTTATAACTATGATAGAAATTTTAAAACAATAATACAAAATTGGATACGTTTCATGTTGTGAAATTTTTTCTTGGGAAGAAGCCAAAATAAGGAATTTTTGGGAGAAATAGACTTGGTTAAGGAGGAAGCATCATGTATACATGGTTAAGGGAGAAGAAACTAATAGATTTGGTGAAGATATAAGTAGCAAGCTCACTTGGTGAAAGAAAAAATAGCTAACCAACGGTCTGAAGAGGTAATAAAAATCAATGAAGTAGGTTGGTGCCTACAAATATTTACAATAGCAGGAATTCGAACCTACAAAGAAGTAGAGGTGATTTGCGTCTCTTGTAATTCAGCTCCTATAAGAAGCAGAGGTGATTAGTGTCTCTTCTAGTTTGGTTTCTGTAAAGCAAGAGAGGGGATTGGTGTCTCCTATAAGTTGGTGCCTACAAATCATCAACAACGGGGATTGGTGTCTCTTGTAGGTTGATGCCTACAAATTGATATAATAAAAGGTTGGTGCATAGAAAATATTTCATATAATGAAGTTCTATGGTTTTCTCCAAGCTTAATGGTTCCATGTAAATCTCATGTTACCTGTTCAAACCCCTCGTTCCCCCTCCCCCTCCCCCTCGCCTAACTGCCCACCCTGCTAGTATAATTATGAAATCAAACAAGATATACCCAAATTCAATCATAATTTCAAAATATTGTCACAATACTAACTTTTGTAACCTACCAATTCATCAAAACTATGGTTACTTTTGAACATTTCTCTCAATACTTTTTAAGCACATAAATAAATTATTAAATGAATATGAGTAATATACTATCTTTTTGAAGGTCCAGTAAACAAATAAATGAAAATTTATTATCATCATCAAAATTAGTTTAAATATAAATGTTTAATTAAATATTATTTCATTTGGTCAATTTAAAAATATATATCATATTATTGTTAATGACAATTCACCTATACTTTGTTTCCTTAAAACTAAATTGATATTAAACGATTTAAAATTATAATTTTATTCAACTAAAAATAGATTTAATCGCTATATCTAATAAAATTTCTTTCATTAATAAAATTTGGGCAAAAAAAATATTAATCAATGTATATTCATAGATTCGTTATCAATTAACAATTAATGAAATTACATATTTAGAAAAACATATAATAATATTTTTAATCATGGAAAGTCATCTCCACTTTAGTATGGAGATTCTAGATTTGTAAATAGGATTTGTTACAATACCATGGTTTTGTATTACCACATGCCCAAAAAACCATAACTCATGTTCTTACTAGACATGTTATTATGTCATTTTTATTAATTAATCAATTTAATTAAAAATGAAAGAAAGACATAATTACTTTTAAAATAAGTCCAAAACTTTCATTTGTGAATACCATTAAGAATATTTCAAAATATTCCATAAAAATTAAATCCATACCATCCAATTAATAATCATTCATAATTAAATTAAAATTTTAAAAACCTTATTTTAAAATAAACACACTTATTTACTTAACAAAATCAACAAACCCTCTAAGTGATATCAACTCAATTAACTACTTCAACCATCAACCATTTAACTTACTCTTGACCAACATTGATAAATATCTGAGGGATATGGAACATTACATATGCACGATTGCGTACTATATCATATGTTCAACTAATTACTGTCTCTCAATGTCATCCTGCGGTGTAGAACAAATTTTCACCTCCACTTCTTATTGAGTTCTTCTTATTCAGTTTGATTTATGGTCATAGATTATGAAAATTCTAATTGTTTTTTTAATTAAATGCAACATTGAAACCCTTGGTAGTTTTACTTCCACGCACATAAATATACATAGCGGTTACAACATTATAGAAACAACTACTGGTTGTGCCGAGAGGTACATTCTACAGCCCAGTATGACCCTGAATCTAAAAATAAATTTAAAAATAAAATCTCAATATTGTTGGCTTAAACAATAATTTAGAAAACCATATAAATAAACAATTAAAAATTCATTAAAAAATAAATTTATCAAAATATGAAGAGGTTTACGAACACTAAAAAACGATATGATAAATAAATAAAAATATAAATAAACTAGAGGTATGGTATATAAACTAAAGGTATGGTAAATAAATAAAACCTTTTTTTTTTTATATTTACTCCATAAACCTATGTATTTACAAAAATAAAAAAAGAGGTTTTATTTAGGTGAAGCCTATGGGCTAAATACCATGGGCCAAATACCATATTTATAAAAGAGTTATGGTAAATAAATAAGTATAAATGAGGTGTAAATAGGTAAGTTATATAAATAAAAATATATCAAATAGGATTAGAAATCAACATCTAATTATATATGAAGTCTATGGCCCAAATACCATGGAATAAATTATTATTAATAGCAAGCAAAAAGACCATTACTAACCCTACAGCCCATTATGACGCCAAAGTGTAAGTATGTGGGAAGCCAAAACAAAAAACTAAAAATAAAATAAAAAGTAAAATCTAAATAATATCGGCTTAAAGAATAACTTACACAACCATATAAATAAACAAAACTTCTTTTTCTACTTACTCGAGAGGTATGGTAAATAAATAAAGCTATAGTTTATGGTAATAAATACAAATATAAATAAACTATAGGTATGGAAAACAAATAAAACCTCTTTTTATATTTAATTCATAAATCTCTTTGTATTTACAAAAACTCAAAAGAGAGGTTTTATTTAGGTCAATCCTATGGGCCAAACACTGGGACAAATTATTATTAATACCATGGGCCAAATACTATATTTATAAAAGAGGTATAAAATGTAAGATAAATAAATAAAAATATATCAAGTAGGAGTAGAAATAAACATCTAATTATATATGAAGCCTATGGACCAAACTAATAATAATAGCATGCAAAAAAAACATTATTAACTCTGACATTAATATTAAAATATTAATATTATTATTAAATCTAATATTCATATTCATATTATTAAATTTAATAACTTTATATTAATACAAAATTATATATATATATATATGGGAGGGAAGAACAAAGACATATGATAGAGCTGGAGAAATAACAGGAGTGACAAAGGAGAGATGGAGATAAGCTGAAGGAGAGGGGAGAGGAGGGATGAAGCGAGAGAGAGAGAGACAGAGGAGTGAGAGAGATAGAGAAGGGTAAGAGAGTGAGAGGGAGAGGGAGACATAAAGATGGAGGTGGTAGAGAGAGAGGGTGAGAGAGGGAGGTAGAAGGAGGGAAGATTGGAGGGGGGAGAGAGAGAGAGAGGAGGAGGAGAGAGGGAGAGAAGAAGAAAGAGATAAAGAGTGATAAGTGGAGAGAGATGGAGTGACAAGGGAGATATGGAGAGAGAGTATGTATGTTTAGGGGTGAGATAAATAGACGTAGAAGGAGTGATGGAAAGAAGGGGGGAGAGAAGGAGAGAGAAGAAAAAAGGGAGGGATATAGTAACTTGTTGGAGAGAGAGATAGAGTGATGGCAGAAGAGAGAGGATTGGAGAGAGAGACATAGTGAGAGAGAGAGATGGAAAGAGAGGAAGACACACAGACACACATACACACACAGAGTGATAGAGGGAGAGAGAGAGAGAGGGATGAAGGACGAGAGAGAGGACTTGAGAGATATGAAGAGAGTGAGGGGGACGTGAGAGGATTGTAGGGGAAAGAGAGAGAGAGAGATAGAGAGAGTGATGGGGGAAGAAGGAGGGAGGTATGAGATAAATGGAGAGAGAGGAAGGAAAAGAGAGAGGACTTGAGAGAGAGGAGGAGAGAGGGAGGAAGATAGGAGGAGAGAGAGAGAAGAATAAATACATAGTGACAAGTGGAAAGAGGGAGGGATTGAAAAGGGAGAGATGGAGAGAGAGTGTGTATGCTTTGGGGTGAGACAAAGAGATAAATAAGGAGAGATAGAGAGAAGGGAGGGGAGAAGGATTGAGAGAGAGAGGCATATATGAACAAAGTTGGAAGGTGAAGATAGAGAGAAAGAGAGAGGTGGGAGAGAAATGAAGAGAGAGAGAGTGGAGAGAGGTAGGGAAAGAGAGATGGAGATGGAGGGGGAGAGAGAGGGAGGTAAGAAGAAATACATAGAGAGAGAAATATGGAGAGAGAGAGAGAGAGGATATCAGGAGGGAAGAGAGATATAAGTTGGGGAGAAGGAGGGAAGGGGAAGAGAGAGAGGGAGAGAGGGAGGGAGAGGAGGAGGGAGTGGTAAATAGATAGTTTGGAGAAAAAGAGTGTATGTTTTGGGGTTGATGTAGAGAGACGCGAGATATTGATATAGATGGAAGGTGAAGAGAAAAACAAGATAGATGGAGACAGGGATGGAGGGACAAAGAGATTGATATATATGGAGTGAGAGAGTGTGTGTGTTTATGGGGGTGAGATAAAGAGAAAAAGGAGGATATATGGAGGGACATATAGATATATATGGAGGGGGGAGAGAGGGAAGAATATTTATTACAATAGATGCATTGATTTCAATGTAGATGGTGATTTCTAATCCAATTTGATTTCTTGAACTGGATGCATTAATTTTAGTGTAGATTTTGATTTCTAATGATATTTGATTACTGGCACTATATGCATTGATTTCAATGTAGATAATTTATAATTCTATTTGATTGCTTGCACTAAATGCATTGATTTTGTTGTAGATGGTGATTTCTAATCCTATTTGATTTCTTGCACTAGATGCATTAATTTCAATACAGATGTTAATTTATAATTATATTTTATTTCTTACACTAGATGCATTGATTTCAATATATATGATTTATAATCCTATTTGATTTCTTGCACTAAATGCATTGATTTTAGTGTAGATGGTGGTTTATAATCCTATTTTACTACTTGCACTAGATGCATTGATTTTAGTGTATATGTTGGTTTCTAATCCTATTTACTTACTTGCACTAAATGCATTGATTTGAGGGTAGATGTTGATTTCTAATCCTTTTTTATTACTTGCATTAGATGCATTGATTTTAGTGTAGATTTTGTTTTCTAATATTATTTTATTTTTTGCATTAGATGCACTCATTTTAGTGTATATGTTGATTTCTGATTTGATGTAATTAGATGTATGATGTTACATTAATTTTAAAATCATTGGATTAATAGTGTGCATTGATTTCAGTGTAAGCATAAGAAATATTGACAATGTAGATTTATTTATGTGTTATAACTTAATTAAACCTAATGATATTGGAGAGCAAGAGAGACAAAGGTATGATGTTTAATACAACAACTCTAGCTAAATATTTATGATTTCAACTGTCTTTTTCATATAATTGATATGAAAAGATGAAAAAACTAACAAGCGTGACAATAAGAATAATAGAAGAAAATAGTTTTAGATTGATCACAATGAAGGCTATTTGTAATTTACTACATTCTTGTTATTCACATTTTCTATCACTCAATATTATTACATTTTCACTTTGCATTGAAAAAATTTGTTTCATCATTAATTAAATAAGAGAATTTAAAATTAAAATGAATAGATAAATCTCAGACATATTTAGCATATTGAAAATGGTTATATTAATATTATTTAGCATATTTAAAATGGTTATATTAATATTAGATGTATTTACATATTATTGATAAAATTAATCATATGTTCCTCATATTATCGATAGATTTCCTTGGTCGCACATTACTGAAACCAGCCTAGATCCATCTTAACTCCGGATCTATCAAGCGCCGAGAGGGATCAAATCTCTCTAAGTGCAAACCTTTCCTCAAATTTTGCACTAAAAAACGAGGTTTGCACCTAGAGAGATTTGATCCCTCTCGGCACTTGATAGATCCGGAGTTAAGATGGATCTACGCTGGTTTATATTCCATACCATCTGAGTGTATCAATAACATCTAGATATGTAGGTTGTCTATAATCATACAAAATTATAAACATAAAGCTATTACCAGAAACATCTACAACAATTTTGCAACTACATCGATCAATATCCCACCCATCAGCCCTCACATAGAAGTAGAACCCAGACATACAGTCCCATTACAGGAAAATCACAAGATAATACAAAAATATAAAAATCTGGTATATGTAATCCAAATAGTGTTTTATATAAACTCTTGAATTTGAAACAAAAGAGGGGGGAACTCGCGGGGTGAAAGAAGTGTTTTATTTTACGATGGAATGAATGATATTTTTAGAAAACTCGATGTGGTTTAATTCTATCTAGTGCTTGTTATTTTCATTTCCATAAGTTATAGTTCCAACTTCGTATTATCTTTTGGTTTGCTAAATATATTCAGGTTTGTTAATCTATTTTTTGCATTAACAAGTGAATTCTCTTAATTCTTTTAGTTTCATTTCTTTTTTGTTTAAAATTCCATCTGCTCATATTTTTTCGTGACTGGTGTCCTAAGAGGAACAACTTGATTTCAATATTCATTTGATGTGATATATTTTTCAAGCTAATCATACTATCTATCTTTTATTAATTAATATTTTGTAGATTATTTATTCTGAATGTTATCGTAATTAATTATTTCAGTTTTGAACTTATGAGTGATTTCGTTCGTTCTTTCGTTAATTATCTGTTAAAGAATGAATTTTACTTGAAAGGATATCATTTGTTTTTGGATATTTTTTCACTCATATTTCTTGTCCAAGTGCTAACGGTAGGTTAGTTATAGTAGTTTTCATATTTCTTTAATGTTATATTATAGTACGAGTATCTTTTTTTAATTCTTTTGATACATTAAGAGAAGAAATATTTATTTGTTTCTTTAGTAATTAGATAGATAATAATCTCTTGAAAATAGTTGATTATGTTTCATTTCTTTTATAGTGCTAGTTACATTAACATTATAGCTTTATTTCATCTCTTTATTATATTGTAAATGTTGTAATATAATAATTGATTTCATAATAGAAAGCTAACAATCTTTTGGATTTATTTTATTTATAATTTCAGATTTATTCAATTTAAGTTTTAATCATTTATTGACTTAATTTAACTTAATTAGATTTAGATACTATTAACTTATATATTAGCTTACGATAGTTTATCGGTATTGTTCTTCATAAGAAGGAGGAGACGAAAGACAAACATTTTAAACAATTCCAACCACCTGCTAGGTGTCGGAACCATCAGTCCAAGTGTTTAGTTCAGTTTCTAATTAGTCCAGTTTAGTCGAGTTTAACTCCAGTTATTTATTACCGATGTTTCCCATATAATCCTATTTAACTAATTTGTAATATTGAGATGAGCAATCCTCTACTCCACTTCTTTTCAGTTTTTCAATTCTTTTCATGGTATCAGAGCTAGCTTTCACAAGCCTCCCCAGAGAGCAGCAAAAAAAGCCAAGTTGGAGTAGTAGAGAGGAGAGGCGAGCCTATATAAGACTCTTTGACAGAGTAGTAGAAGATCGAGGAGTGTAGAAGACGCCTCGTGAGAAGAAGCTGAAGAAGAAAGAAAAAGCCAGACGAATCCAGTGAAAGCGCTGGACAAAACAAATAGAAAAAAGCATAAATAAAAAAAATAATCTAAATAAATAAATAAATAAATAAAATGTGTAAAGGTTTTTTATAAAGAGGTTACCAAAGAGCATGTGGTGAAGAGATTTAAAACATTTTTTTTTTGGGAGTTTTTTATAAAAAAAAAAAATTAAAGTTGTGATGTGAGCAAGTGAAAGTGAATCTATAGAAAGAAATTATTTTGAGTAAAGGAAAATTTTTTTCAATGGAAATTTAAAAAGAGCTATGTGAAAGTGAATATTTAAAAGGAAATTTTTTCAGGAAGATGATTTTTTAGAAACAAGGTAATTGATGCATATGTAGACTCGTTTGTTTGTGGAAGTCAAACAACGAGGTCATGGGAAAAGCGAAGAGGCTAAAGAGAAAACAAAAGATGTTTGAGATCTTTTTAGATCTAGAAATCAAGAGGCAAACAGATGCCTATGCATTAAGATGCATAAAAGAATCAGTCATTGAAAGTATACTTTCCTTGATTTCAGATGCCAAGACAACCAAGGAGGCATGGGATACCCTTGAGAGATGTTTTGGTGCAAAGGGGAGCATTGAAGTTGAAGATGAAGGTGGATCTGCAATAGTAGATCTACAGCCAAATGAAGAGTCAGAAGAAGCAAAGAGAGAGCACACAGATGCTTGTGAACCCCACTATGCACAGCCACAAGTGGATGAAGAGAATCTAGCAATAGAGTTTGCTGACGAAGATTTGATGATACCAGCAACATGGATTGCTGAAGATGATTTCATCATTCTAGCAACAGAGCTTGCTAATGAAGATATGATGAATCCAGCAACAGAGCTTGCTGACGAATATGTGATGATTCCAACAACACAGCTTGTTGATGAATATTTCATGATTCCAGCAACAGATTTTGTTGATGATGACTTGTTGATTCCAGCAACATAGCTTGCTGATGATGTTTTGATGAATCTAGCAACACAGGAATCAATCTGGCATTAAAGAGGACTTAAATGTTGTGTTTGGAAGTCAAACAACGAGGTCATGGGAAAAGCGAAGAGGCTAAAGAGAAAACAGAAGATGTTTGAGATCTTTTTAGATCTAGAAATCAAGAGGCAAACAGATGCCTATGCATTAAGATGCATAAAAGAATCAGTCATTGAAAGTATACTTTCCTTGATTTCAGATGCCAAGACAACCAAGGAGGCATGGGATACCCTTGAGAGATGTTTTGGTGCAAAGAGGAGCATTGAAGTTGAAGATGAAGGTGGATCTGCAACAGTAGATCTACAGCCAAATGAAGAGTCAGAAGAAGCAAAGAGAGAGCACAAAGATGCTTGTGAACCCCACTATGCACAGCCACAAGTGGATGAAGAGAATCTAGCAATAGAGTTTGCTGACGAAGATTTGATGATACCAGCAACATGGATTGCTGAAGATGATTTCATGATTCTAGCAACAGAGCTTGCTAATGAAGATATGATGAATCCAGCAACAGAGCTTGCTGACGAATATGTGATGATTCCAACAACACAGCTTGTTGATGAATATTTCATGATTCCAGCAACAGATTTTGCTGATGATGACATGTTGATTCCAGCAACATAGCTTGTTGATGATGTTTTGATGAATACAGCAACACAGGAATCAATATGGCGTTAAAGAGGACTTAAATGTTGTGTTTGGAAGTCAAACAACGAGGTCATGGGAAAAGCGAAGAGGCTAAAGAGAAAACAGAAGATGTTTGAGATCTTTTTAGATCTAGAAATCAAGAGGCAAACAGATGCCTATGCATTAAGATGCATAAAAGAATCAGTCATTGAAAGTATACTTTCCTTGATTTCAGATGCCAAGACAACCAAGGAGGCATGGGATACCCTTGAGAGATGTTTTGGTGCAAAGGGGAGCATTGAGGTTGAAGATGAAGGTGGATATGCAACAGTAGATCTACAGCCAAATGAAGAGTCAGAAGAAGCAAAGAGAGAGCACAAAGATGCTTGTGAACCCCACTATGCACAGCCACAAGTGGATGAAGAGAATCTAGCAATAGAGTTTGCTGACGAAGATTTGATGATACCAGCAACATGGATTGCTGAATATGATTTCATGATTCTAGCAACAGAGCTTGCTAATGAAGATATGATGAATCCAGCAACAGAGCTTGCTGATGAATATGTGATGTTTCCAGCAACACAGCTTGTTGATGAATATTTCATGATTCCAGCAACAGATTTTGCTGATGATGACTTGTTGATTCCAGCAACATAGCTTTCTGATGATGTTTTGATGAATCTAGCAACACAAGAATCAATCTGGCGTTAAAGAGGACTTAAATGTTGTGTTTGGAAGTCAAACAACGAGGTCATGGGAAAAGAGAAGAGGCTAAAGAGAAAACATAAGATGTTTGAGATCTTTTTAGATCTAGAAATCAAGAGGCAAACAGATGCCTATGCATGCATAAAAGAATCAGTCATTGAAAGTATACTTTCCTTGATTTCAGATGCCAAGACAACCAAGGAGGCATGGGATACCCTTGAGAGATGTTTTGGTGCAAAGGGGAGCATTGAAGTTGAAGATGAAGGTGGATCTGCAACAGTAGATATACATCCAAATGAAGAGTCAGAAGAAGCAAAGAGAGAGCACAAAGATGCTTGTGAACCCCACTATGCACAGCCACAAGTGGATGAAGAGAATCTAGCAATAGAGTTTGCTGACGAAGATTTGATGATACCAGCAACATGGATTGCTGAAGATGATTTCATGATTCTAGCAACAGAGCTTGCTAATGAAGATATGATGAATCCAACAACAGAGCTTGCTGACGAATATGTGATGATTCCAGCGACACAGCTTGTTGATGAATATTTCATGATTCCAGCAATAGATTTTGCTGATGATGACTTCTTGATTCCAGCAACATAGCTTGCTGATGATGTTTTGATGAATCTAGCAACACAACTTGCTGATGAATACTTGATGATTCGAGCAACAGAGTTTGCTGATGATGACTTGATGATTCTAGCAACAGAGTTTGTTGATGATGACTTGATGATTCCAGCAACAGAGTTTGTTGATGATGACTTGATGATTCCAACAACAAAGTTTGCTGATGATGACTTGTTGATTCCAGCAACAGAGCTTGCTGACGAATATGTGATGATTCCAGCAACAGAGCTTGCTGATGATATGGTGATTTAACAACAGAGCTTGCTGATGAGAATATGATGAATTCAACAACAGATTTTGCTGATGATATGATGATGCAACAAAAACATGATATTGACATGATGCTATTTGGTGAGATAACCCCACTTCAGTTAGTGGAAGACAACCTAATTGCACCAGCACAGGTTAGTGAAGAGACAAAGATAGAGATAGAAACAGAGATGAAGGAAGATGTAAAGAAATAAATCAGCAAAGGGAAAGAAGAAATAGAGAAAGAGACAGAGACAACAAAGGATGCACAACAACAGAAAGCTCTCACTGCAGAGCAAAAAGACCAGAACGAATGTCGTTCTGAAAATAATTTTTATTCTAACATTGATCTCAAGTGTGCAGGTACACATATTGATTATGAAGAGAACTTAAAGTTCCTTGAAACATGGCTTGCAACACCATGTCTAGTTGAGGTCTACACAGAAGCTGTAGATATGAATGTTGAAGACAACATCCATGATGAAAACGTGAATGAAATTTTCATGCATTGGAGTTATGAAAAGATAAGATATTTTTTTAATCTTATGTTGCAGCATATTGATGATGAAAAGCGCACTACAGAAGACAATATGTGGCAGTAGCCCACATTTCTTGAGGATGTCCAAAACATGCTTAGACAACCTGGAATAGTAAAGGACCTGCACCATCAAATCAAGAAACTGAGGTTTGAAGGATACAAAAAAGTGAAAAATCCGAAACAATTTAGAGGCTACAGAATTTGGAAGAAGAGAAGAAGAAAACCAAATCTAGCTGAATTCAATTCTTTTTTAAATTGAAAGTCTTGCTGGGACATAGACTAGCAGGTATCTTAATTAAATTTTTATGTGGTTGAAATTAAAGGCAAGTTTTAAAGAATGTAATCCCAACCACCTACTAGGTGTCGAAACCGTGAGTCCAAGTGTCCAGTTCAGTTTCTAATTAGTCCACTTTAGTCGAGTTTAACTCCAATTATTTATTACCGATGTTTCCCATGTAATCCTATTTAACTAATTCGTAATATTGAGATGAGAAATCCTCTGCTCCACTTCTTTTCAGTTTTTCAATTCTTGTCAAAACATAGCCTTAAAACCCTTTGAGAGTAGATATCCCAAATAGTTGGGGTTGTTCAAGAGCCTTGATCTCGGTCATTTCTCCTTTGTTGACATAGCCGTGTCAATTCCCACATCAAAAGACACACATATAACACTTTCGCTAAACTATAATTGAATACAAAAACCTCTAAATAATCTTGGAGAACCATGAAGTATGGGCAAGAAATCTCCATAAATGTTGTGTTTGGTGTATCACAGGTTACAAGGCAGCCAAGTCGGTTACTTATGGATGGATAGAAACCTAATTTTTTCCTCCCAAATATACCTGAAGGCAAGTGGAGGCCCAAGTCCGCATTAGCGCTGTCTAATGTGAAACCGCATAGTGAGACCACCACCTTATACTTTTTGTACTAGAACACTGCCCTATATACCAAAAGGTACGTTGACAAGCTCTAATATACTTACGTACGTGGATTGAGGTATCACACTTGGAATGTATTGCAGACAAGTTAGTGAGAACTTCTACGTTAAATGATGTTAGAACACGTCTCTAGCCTAGACCTTCTAAATGTTATCGTTAATGTTCCAATTATTTATTAGGTAAATTGATGTAAATTTTATGTTGATATTGTTTAAGAATTTGTCTTTGAGGTTCACCGCATGATGTGATGGAAATTCCTAAAAATGAAAACTAAATGATAAGAAACATTTTCAATTTTCTTTTTGAATGAAAATCCTAGCTACTAAGGGAAAGAGTAATCAGTTTTAGGGAAAACAACAAAGAGCACAGACTAAAATGAATATTTCCTAACTTGTTCCTATGCAACACACAAAATTGACTATATGCACATGCATGTTTTCATTTTCATCCCCTTTAATGTGAATTAAAGAAAGGAAACTATATGCATCAATAAATAAAATAAGTTTTTTCTTCTTTGAGAAACGAGGAATAAAACAAAAATTTCTCTTTTAGGAAAATGAAGAATGGAACTACAATTTTCCTACAGGAAACGAGGAATGAAACAAAAATTTCCTTTTCAAAAACAAATTGGTTTAATGTAGAAATGAAATAATTTGAATATGATTTTCCAATGATAAAGAAAAACACTAAAGAGACATTGAACACATTTACTTTTCAAAGGAGGAAGAACAGGAAAGTTTATTGGCTTCTAAGAGGTATCAGCCACTTGAGAATACAAAAAACAAGTGGCTAAGAATGATAGAAATGAAAAATTTAGATGGAATTTCTTTGACTGAGGGGCCAACGCATTCTCTAAGGGGAGACAGTGTGTTGCAGAGCACCCCTGAGTGGGAGACAGTGCACTGCAGTGCACTGTGTCTTGACCAACAGTGCATTGGGCGTAGCAAGGATTGAAAAACCAAGCAACAGAACATGCTTCTACTGCAAATTTTTCATTCAAATGACAGATAACTAAAATTAGATGCTACTGAGGTGGATAAATAGAGGAGAAAACACCAAGAATGATAGGATACTCCCCAATGGAGTTGCCAGTTTGTTATGTGAAATTTTGATCTACGACAGGGAAAATTTTAGGGGCTAATATTCGTAGGTGTGTTAATTTTCCTGTTTTTTTCAAAAAAAATATTCGTGAATTTCCATTTTTTTGAAAATTGATTCACCCAAATCTTGTAGAATAATTTTTTTTTACCCAAAAAATCACCAAAATTATATATATACTAATATAAAGTAATGATAAACTTAAATATTTTTACAAAAATATCATACAAAAATTTATAATTTACATATTGGGGACTAGTAAGATTCACCAATGTTTCTAAAATTTAAGATAAAATTCCATCCTTAAAATTTTCCCGGATCTACGGATAAACCAAATTCCCTAAGTGTGGTGCTAGTCACTTAGAACAACATAGGAAAAAATTACTATCACTTTCTCTAAAACAAGAAGATATACATAATGGTGAAAGAGCCTACTTTTGATTCAATCGCTTCTTCTTCTCCTTCTGTTGTTGTTGTTGTCATCGCTCTCAATCAAACTCAAAATGCCAGATTGATTCCTGCAAACATAAACAGAGAACAACAAACAACATGCAATATACAACTATCTATTTATCTTACTCAATCAAATCAACTAGATATGAAATACATACATCATTCAAGAATACATTGCATAAAAAATAGAGACATATGTATGGGAAAATGAGCATCAATCTTTATTAAAGAGTATAAGGGGGAGGTTACAGCCAATGGATCGATTTGTTGCCAACCAGCTCCATATTAATTCCAGCCTCATCACATCCAACATCATACGAGTAGCATATCATTACTTTTACTCTCTTATCAAATGAGGATCCAACAACCTAACTTCACCAATTTTCTTCCTTCTTTAGCACTAGGATGAGTTCCCAATTTATAGGGAAACTGATAGTAGTTTCTCAATGAATGACTTTGTAATAATAGGCAAGACATGTTCCCAAGTTCAAAGGTGTTATATGGACACTTGGATTCGAAGTTTGACACATATGGAATCTTCTAGAAGGAACTGGCCATGTGGATATTCCTGGAACAATGAGAATTTCGCTCCGAGGTGACCAACACACCCTTGAGTGTCGGGAAGTGGACTGTAGTGCACCCTGGAATGGAGGATTTTTCATTGCAACGCAGTTAGTCCCTTTAGATACTATGTTGTTGAGTCAATAAGTAATATAACATATACTTCAAACCTTGGAAATATCACAATATAAGCCATGGATGAAATTTTCTTCTATTAGCGAATATAGCAACTGAAATGTAAAGGGATGATAGACCCTATTTCATTGGTCTTGGGTATGATGTCTAGTTTGACCAGTTCATGGGGGATGATGCCCAAATTGACCTATAACAGTTCCCCCCTAAAGCATGAAGTCAAAATAATAATAGTATTTGGATGAGATGCTTTAAGATGTGGTGAGTTGGAACTGAAGTGGACGGTGACCTGCATCAATATTACAATACATTACATCATGATATTTTCATCTTGGTCACGAATTGCTGAGGGAGGCATTCCCATGCTCAACACATAAACTATCTAACAACATGTACATAGTTCAAAAAGTCATCTACGTTGGAATGTTGCCCAATACAGATATGCTTATCGATATAGGCCCATGTTTGGATGACGATCTGTATGTAAAGTCATTGTACATATGATGTGTACAAAAATCCTGAAATCTCAGCCTGAATGGATGAAACTAGATCTAGGGCCTTCTTATCTCCTTCACTCGATCGTTCGGGTACAATTCTAGCCATGCGAATATATTATTTGTATTCGAACATGGTAAGACATTGTTTGATTACTAGCCAATGATGTGAGTTGTTAACAAATGCAAGAAAACCACCATTGATGTTAATGGCTATCAAGGTACTGCAGTACAATTTTCAAGGCGTGAATAGATTATTTTATGTTGAACACCAAACAAAATATTTTGGTTAAATATCTGGAAGCGAGAAACTTTTCGATGATGTAAAAAACCCTCATGGTACTGGAAGATGATGTTTCTAAGTAAACTTCCTAGATGATGAGTTGATGTCGACAGGAAGCAACTTTATCATGAAATAGGAGTTATTGATTTCGGAGAAAAAATGTGACTTGATATAGAAATGTTCAGGGATGAGTGTCATGAAAATGAAGGTTTATGAGTATTGCGGAAGGATGAGTATTCACTGGATGACTTCTCTTGAACATATTGGTGACACTGAGATGAGTTGGCATCATTGACCCAAAACTGAAGTGAAGGTATGATGAACCGTCAAGAATATTACCCAACCCAAAAAGTCACAATGATGGAGTGAAAGTGTCATGTTCAAAACACCATCAAACGCATTAAAAATACTTGTTTCATAGCAAAAATGAATAAAAACCATATTCATGGTGTTAAATATGATTTGAAATAATGAGATGATTAATTAAAAGATTTTTTACCATTCATTTTTACCATTTGAAATTTGGAGCTCTGAACCAGTTTTTGCCACCGAACTTCAGTAGTTGATTGCGACAAATTCCGTGAAAGATTTTCCTCACCGTTTTATCCAGGTTTGAGCTATGAACCTTCTCTTTCCTTCAGTAGCATTTATATTTCATTTTATTGCAAATGTCTAGGGTTTTGATCCCCTTAGGGTAAATATATTTCTCTAAGAGGGAAAAACACCCTTGAATGTCGAAAGGTGCATTGTAGTGCATTGGAATTGAAGGCAAGGTGCATATGCAACACAATATCCCTTGAACTGGGGTGCATTGGGTGCAATTTCCATTTTTTTTCTTCTTGTATGCCCAGAATTTGTCTATTTTTTTGCATCAAATGGATCCTTATGAGTCTTGTGATTGTGTTTTAGGTATTCATCGGAAAAAAATGACGATTACATGGAGGGAAAGAGAACATGAAGAATAGAACATGATTTCCCTAAAAGATTTAGGTACGGTAATATCCCTTAGAGACTACGGGTTTCTAAAGTACTTCAAACTGTAAGGTATCAGGCAACAAGGGAATTATTGGAGTTCCTTGTTCTTTCATGTGATCCGGTAATACAAGATTTTCACATTGGGGAAAAAGTGGTCCCAATATTAGTGGAGGACATTTATTTTCTCATAGGATTATCGAGGAGAGTTCTGCCCATTTCTCTTTCAAAATCTGCTCTTGGAGGAGAGACAGTGAAATATTACATATTGCAGTATTGCAATCCAGGGATTGAACCTAGTAAGAATGGGAAAATAAACATTCGCGATGTACGTGATTTTCCTTTGAGGACCATCCTATTGACTATTGCTTAGCTTGCTGGTACCGCTACACTACATGTGGAAAACATATCTTACATGAAGTATGCACTATAGTGCTTGGAACCAACATTTTTTAGCTGGGCTGAAGCTCTCCTCCTTCAAATGAAAGAACAACTGACCAAGGTAAAGGGAGGAAGGAAGAAGAATTTCAACTATGGCTCGATCCTGATTTCCTTCGCCTTAGAGCGGATTCCATTGATGCAGCCCCAACATGTCACACTGGGTATATCTCGACCTAGTGATCCAAGGATGCAGAGATGGGTAGAACTAATGACTAGATATGCTGGTAAATCGACTATCATATTCTCAACTGCATTATTCACCTGGTTCAGAGGACAAATGGTCACCATTGATGATTATGCATATGCATGTGTAGACTTCCGAGGAGATCCCAACTTGGTTCTACCAGATAGTGCTTAGTGGGGTGCAATTGGTAAGAATGTTTTCACCATGTTTTTTATTTTGTAAGGTTTATACATGCTTTTGTATTCTGATGTTAACCAAGACTAAACTAAAGTTCTGATGTAATGCAGATGTAGGTTGAGTTCAACCAGTGGGTCAGCCAGAGGAGAGAGAAGATGAGACTGTAGAGAGGCTGTTGGGAGAGGAGTCCTTTGGGATTTGGATATGAATGAGACTCTTTTTGAACTTCGGAAGCACATAGAGGGATTGACTCTTGGGATTCCCGATTTCTAGATCGAAGAGTTACCCATGATATTGTTAGAAAATTATATATTACAGAGAAATGGAACAAATAAAATATATATTCGGAAACACAAGCACAAGAAAAACATAAAACCAGAGAGACATAGATATACGTAGTTCACCCAAGTAGGGCTACATCCACCCCAAACAGCCAATCCTTCCTTTCTGTCCAACAAAATGAAGAGACACAACCTACAACAGATCCGTTGTAATATCCTTTATTCTCTCTCACAATCTCCCTATCTATTTCTCGCTCTAAGAATACACATACAATCACAGCCACAATACAATACCCTCATACAACTGAGGGGTTTCCTTTTAGGGAAGAAAACCCTAAACTAAACATAACTTCTACCGTCAAATCACCCACCCAATGAACGACCCATATTGACTAGAAATTACTATACTTTTACAAGGAAATTTTACATCTATTTTTAGCTTTGGGCGCATTGCCCCCAAAACCCCCCGCTAGGAGGGGGCTCCATAAACTCGCAGCCGCACCCCTTGGACCCCCCAGGAAGCGTACAATTACGGTTGGCGTTGCCACCCCATGAAGGTACAGGGGTCCAACGCTGTGATACAATATAAACAAGATAGTCAGGCTCCACACCCAACAGATATTGCAACGCCACATTATTGGCATTCCTAACAGTTGGATGCATTTATTGCATAGGATATCTATATCAGCAGCTTGTTATCATGAGCATCACTAGTTTACTTTTGAAATTTTGAATATATTTTGAGGTCAGATGACCAATGTGTCTTGGGCACAAATTTTTTAAAAACCTATACTTATCTATCTATTTGTTTTCATGTTTTTCCTATGTTTATTGTGCAATCCTATTCAATTATGTGATTTGAATTGAAAATATGTCTTTACATATGTTGCAAATGTATGTTTATAACATAATTCGCTAAGGAATTAGTTAATGTGTTCAAGTTTCTGGAAATGTCTTGATATTGAATGAAATAAAAATGTCTTTCCAAAATTCAAACTCTTAGGAACATACGATGTAGTGTTGGATTTCGAACAGTATAAATGCTAGTAAGTTGCAGTACCACAAGTTGTGAGTCTAACCTAATAATGATGCAGTTAATACCAAATGTAATGGCGTCAGAGAGAAGTTCGATGAACATGCTATGCTCAGTGATATTGTTTGTATATCGACCGATAAAAATCCATTGAAAACTCACTGACTCATCGTTCAGAGTGAAAATGGCCCACGCTATAGAGGATAGATTTTGCGTACTACGAATAGCACCATTAGCATACCCAATGAATGGTTCCAAATATTCAGACATCTGTGATGAAATGTAAAGTGGATTACTAACTTAAAGAAAACTCTAGAATAATAAGCTAAGACAATAAATGTAAATCAACATCATATATACAATATAATACAAAAGTTTACTATGCTCATGTTTAAGCATAGTAACATTTCAGATACAACCCATTTTGGGGTTGCGCCAATGGAATTCCATCATAATCTACCAACTTGTAGGCACCCTTAGCAAGAACTCTTTTGACAATATAGGGACCATGCCATAACGGCTCAAATTTTCCTGTATCTATAACATTAGCTTCTTGATCATAAAGTAAGACCAGGTCACCCTTTGAGAAGATGCGAGGCTGGACATGCTGATCGTGTTACGCCTTTATACGTATCTTATGTGCTTCGTTGGCCAATGTAGCTTCACGACGTGTTTCATCAAGATGGTTGAGGTTAAAAAGACGCGCTTCTTCAGTATAGGTGTCAGGTAACAAGTCAATAGTGAGTTTTAATGATGGTATTTTTCATTGGATAGGAAAGATAGCTTCCAGACCATACACCAATTGAAAGGGGGTAAATCCGGTTGCATTTCTCACCGAAATTCGATATGCCCACAAAGCCAAGTACAAGATCAAATGCCAAATTTTTTTATGAACTCCTATCATTCGTTGAAGAATTCGTTTAAGAATCTTGTTAATACCGTCAAATTGTCCCTTGGCTTGAGGATAATAAGGAGTAGAACTATCATGCGACAGTCCTAATTTGGTAGTCAACTCATTCATCATGTGAATGCAGAAATGCTTACCATGATCCGTGACTATAGCATGTGGAACACCAAACCGTGACATGACATGATTGAAAAATAATAATGTAGTTGTTTCGCCTGTGTTTTTGAATGTAGGCATCACTTCGTCCCACTTGGTAAAGTAGTATACTGCGACAATAATATAACCATGCCCCCTAGACGAAGGAGGGTTGCAGGTCATGAATTCAATGCTGCATTTTGAAAATGTTCCCACAATAGTAACAGGATGCATCGGCCACTACAAGAAAAAAGCACATTGGTGAGGGGCGAAAATGGTCACCATAAGCTCATTGGTGAGGGTCAAAAGAGCCTTCGTCACCAAAAACTGAACGTCACCAAAGGTGGCGTCGCTAAAAGTATAGGTGTTGTGGTGACATTCAAGGTCCGTCACCAATAATGATTTATAATGACGGATTGTGACCGTCACCATTTCATATGAGCAATGGTGACGCGACAATAGCCTCCGTCACCAAAAAACTTAATCGTCACTCAAAGGTAAGGCCGCCAAAAAAGAGTGGTGTTGTGGTGACATTCAAGGTCCGTCACCAATAATGATTTATAGTGACGGATAGTGACCGGCTTACCATTTCGATATGGGTAAATATGACGATAATGCACCGTCACTAAAAACTAAACGTCACCGCCAAAGGTGGCGTCACGAAAGTATGTGTTGTGGTGACATTCAAGGTCTGTCACGAATATTGATTATAATGACGGATAGTGACCGTCACCATTTC